>CM055438.1:13373006-13409111 GCA_029228465.1 Salix viminalis | reverse complement strand
TGATGGTGATATCAGGGAGGTGAGTTTTGGCTGATGAAAAATCATTGGTAGTGAACATGGCAGACACGGGAGATGTGGAGGAAGAAGAAGCCATTGTAGGCTCTGATACCATGTAGAGGAACCATCTCACCTAAAAGCTTAAGCTTGTAAGTGAGGCCCCATAATATGATTTATATTATTCTCTAACACACCCCCTCAAGTGAAAGCCCTTTGGGCTTGAAACTTCTACGAGCCCATCATCACCTTGTGCTTGATTTTTTATCAAATAGAATGAGGGGTGGTGAGATTCGAACTTCGTGATCTGGCTGCAAATTATGAGCGGTAGGAGGCCATTTGGGCAAGTAGAGCAGAGAGATGATGAAACAAATGTGTGAGCTTTGCAATACCAGCTTATAATATGAATTAAATGTATCCTATTTTGTACAAAGCTTGCTCTATCAGATGTAGTCCAGCAGCATCCCAAAAGTCGCGATGCGATATAGTTATCGCCAAAATCGTTATGCATGCGCTGTCTAGATTTTCACTACTGCTAGATCAATAAAATAAATAAATAAAGAAGAACCCAGTTATCAAATTCATTTTTTTTAAAAAAGAAATCTTTATTATTCTCGAAGAATAATGGGGCAAAGAGACAAGCTTACTCTCGAAGTACCCACTCCTTATAGGGATAGACGAAAGACCATGCTGTCTACATCTGTGAACTTTGTTCATCAAAAAGATGCATGAAACTGGTGGAAGAATTTCATGAAACTTATAATGATGGTCCTATATGCATGATGCGTGATAATTTCATAACCACATCTCTTGATTCAACAACAACTCCTCACATTTATGCAAAAGTGTTTGTGGGACTTGGCCATCCACTGGAACATATTAATTCTTTTTTTAAGAAAATCTTGACATGAATGACATCGACCTGAGCACTCCGATTTCAATTGATACTTTCAGAGAGAGAGAGATTCAAAACATCGAAACCGTCCCCGGAGTCCAAAGTAGGTCTTTTATGGGACAAGAAGATCGAGGATCTACTTATATCTTATGATGAATGTGTGAACAATGTGTGATGATGGTGATAAGTGGAATGAGTTTCACTCGTTTCTGGAGAGCTGGGAGAAGTTCCCTGGACACTACAGCCTCCACACAGAACCCTAACCAATTTAGGCTTATCTCCCCTTGAACCAATTGAAAACATGTTAAAATCCACATAAAACCTATATTATTATTTGAAAAAAATAACAGAATCCGAATGATAATTTTTTATCGTGCAGTTAAATCTAAATCCAAAAACAATGACAGTAAAAAAAATAGAAAAAAAAGCCAGCCTGGTATGCGTGGCCCAACACTCTTTCTGATTCTTTGTCCTGCTTTTGACTTTTGAGCAGTTGAAGTCAAGGTTGTAAAATCCGTTCAGAGTGCAGATTCACGGTTTTTTGTTTGGAGCGGAATGTTCGGTTTTGATTGTATTCAGTTCAGTTCGGTTTTATGCTTGTTCATATTTATTTAATTATATATATGAAAAAAAAATAAAATATTAATTTAACAAGTATAATTTAAATTCAAGATAAATGAAATTTAAATTATACAATACAAACTATAATCTCAAAATTAGAAACATCTTTGAAATTCCAAAATATTATGAAAGTAAAATGTTCTAAAATAAAAGAAAAATACATCAAACATCTTCTACATCATTAATATAAAAATAAGGATCTTGATCTTGCTGTGGAACATAAGGAAAGTCGTCAACAAGACATTCCAATAGCTGGTCATTTCCACCAAGCTCATTCTCCTCATTTACACATGTCTCTTCATCATCTAAATTTAAAGTAGCGAAAGGTGCTTCGATACTCTCCCAACTTATGTCATCTCCATCAAGAAGACCGGGTTCTTCACAAATCCATTCATTCAATAGATCAATGTTGTCAAGGCTAATGGGATCTAAAGCATCTCTTGTTCTGCTCATATTCCTACAAAGAATAAACACGAAAGAAATTAAAAAATAAATAGCAATGTAATAGAAAATAATTACTAATATAATAATATTGATATTTTACTTACCTTTGTTGAATCTTTAGATTATAGCGAACAAATACTAAATCGTTTAATCTCTTGTGCTCAAGCCTATTTTCGGTTTTTTTTTGAATGGATGAATTCAAATACACTCAATTTCTTTCGCACCCGGTTGCACTTTCGGCATTGACTAAGAACTTCGAATTGCAAACTTTTTGAAGTTACGGAGTATCATTGTCGAATTGCTCCCACCATGAAACTAGATAACAAATTTTGAATAAATCAAATATTATAGATAAAAAAAAGACATTATATTGTAAAAAATAAAAGTTATTACCTGGATTTAACTTTTCTCTTTGACGAATAGCTAGGGTTATACCAAAAGACCGGTTGCTCTCTTATACTCCTCAATTTGGGCGCGATGTTATCTTGAGTATCACTGTCGGGGAACCAATCTCATAATTGTGGTAAGCAAACCTCGAGTTACCTCCCTTTGTTTTGAAAAAGAAGGCCTAAAAAATATTCTAGGATTAAGAAAACATCCTGCTGCATGTAATGGACTATGAAGTTGCTTATCCCATCTAGCATCAATTACCCGAATATATGGTCCATATTGAGACATTCTATTTTTCAACCTTGTTTTGATGGCTTCTTTTGCTTTATCCATTGCCTCATATAAATATCTCATTGATGGTTTTTCTTCACTGTCTGCTAACCTTAGAACTCGTACTAAAGGCTCGCTGACGTTGACTATATGTGCACATCTCGGCCAAAAGTCTTTATCTTGTAAAACTATAGCAGCAATTTCCTTTCCAACCCGACTTTTGCCATGACTTGATTCAACCCATTTTGTGCAAGTAAACATCTGTCGAAGCTCATTCTTAAACTTCAGTAAACATTGGAGGCTTAAGAAATGGGTTGCAAACCTTGTTATGCCAGGACGACATAAATCATGTCCATTTGTGAATTCTTTCCTCATCAAAGCTAGAACCCATGCATGATTATATATAAACTTGGTTATATTTCTTGCCTTTTTTAATGGTTTCATCAATCATTGGAAAATATCTCGGATCACAAATATTTTCTAGCATTAAATCAATGCAATGGGCAGCACAAGGGAGACCAAAAAAAAGGTGTCATACCTTTGTCTGCAAAGCTTTCAGCTGACCTTAAATGAAGCCTCATTATCACTAACAAATTGGACAATATTCTCTTGTCCAACTTCTTTGACAACTTCATCAAACATCTCCAGCAATGTCTCTTTATCTTTTTCGAAGTCTCGAAGTGTCAACGGACTTCAAGAATACTGAGTGCCTCTCGGAGAATAGGCAAGGAAATTCACAATTGGTGCATTCCTCCTATTTGACCACCGTCGACCATAATTGAACATCCATAAACTCTCCAATCAGCCTTGATACTTAAAATGTATTCATGGACATCATGAACTACATCTTTCAAAAGTGATCCTCTTAAATCATGATATGATGGGCCTTTAAACCCGAGGTCCCGATGGATGTTACGACATCTAGCATTGGTGATAATAATCACGAATTAGCACTGTTAAGCGGTATATTAGCATCATACCACCATGTTGCTACGGCTTTTCTTGCATTGTGTTCCATCTCTTTAGTAGCCATTGCACTTCTAATACTAGAGTTTGGGAACAGGGGTAGTTAAGTGGAGCAAATAAAGGAATCCTTCTTCGGGATGTACTTGTTCCTTGCACTTTGTCATTCTTCTAGTTGTTTATGAGCGTATATCACCCGAGCGAGGATTTGCAGCATCACCCTCTTCTACTTCTTCATCATTGGAAGCTGATTGAGAATTTCCAATATCGGTTCTAATTCTTTTTTCTTCTCTCTTTCTCCATTGTCATGTCATCTACCGGTTGTTTCATTTGCCACTTAACCTCCGGAGGGACCTTTTTTACAAGGTTCAACTTCACCTTTAATACCCGAGCAAGGTGGTACTTCAACCCAGAGTAACACCACCACCATTGATCCGTTTATTACAATAAATGCATATACTTGCATTCTTTACACCGAGCAACCACTGTCCATGAGCCCATCTTTGGATCATCCGATCTTCTTTGGAGTTTGAATAAATGGAAGTCCCACCACTAGATGAGTTTTCAGCCATGTAATTTAATCTGTTGTAAAAAGATAACACAAGTTAGGCATGTATCATTCTTTACTCCACGATTTGAAATTCATACCAAATTGGATTTCAAAACATGAATCTCTTAATGGACGATGCACAATGGTAAAGAAAATATCTCTATTCTATTAGCCTTAATCATTTTGACTAAATCTTGAGACAAAAAGAATTACAAGGAGCAAAATAAATTCACATCAGCCAAACTAATAATCTAAATTCACATCAGCCAAACTAATAAACTAATAATAAATTTATTGGCAAACTTATGTTCACCACTCAAACAACCTACCAATTTTTGCACTTTCGATTTCTATCTATATCCTGCATCTTGATAAGTGATGAAATTCAACTTATGATCACAACCAAATAAAAGAATTACACTGCCCAGATCCACAAGGAATAAAATAGCTGGCATGGTTAACTTTTGTTTCTTAAGAAAATAGCATGACTAGGTAAGAAAAACAATTGCGGATACTCAATGAAATGACCCCCCCACAATGAGCCATGCATTCATCGTCCCAAAACACCAAAATTCAAGACTTGTAGCCCAGCAGAGGCTGCATTCATTGTTTACAAAAAAAATTAAAGACCAATGAAAAGCATTTGCATTCTAAGGAAATATCTGAGATTTGATAACAAAGTTTTCAAAGCGAGGGAGTTTAAATGAAACCATGGAACTAAATGACACTACAAATCATCACATTGAAAATCCACAATTAAGCTAAATGCTATAACATCAGTTCACTTGGCAAATAAAACAGGGAGAGTAAGATGATGGATGGAATATTTACTCAGTTTTGAAAGCTTTCATACGCCTGCTAATAAATACAGTTAATACAAAATCTCAACCTATACACCCAGTCTTGCTCTACAATAAATTCACATATATGCATTTTTAGAGCAAAATAGAAAATTTATTTCTCCATTCACATTCATGCATTTTCGACAGTTTCAATTTTTCAATAAATTAAAGGATTTGGTTCCTCAAATGTGTACCTTTAACTGGAGATTTGGGGAAGAAGAACTACTGAAGATTTTGTGCCGCCGTGTGGAAGAAATTGTGCCGCCGTGTGGAAGAAATTGTGCCGCCGTGATTTTGATTTTTGATTTAGGGTTTCAGAAATTGAGATGATTTAGGGGTTGAGGATTACAAATTGAGCTTTTCAAGTGAGGGATTTCGGGATTATGAATCGAAAACAAAGGGATTTCCGGATTAATTTGAGATCGAGAAATCGGGGAATAGATTGGGGAAATTGGGGAAATCGTTCAGTGCAGGGTGCGGGAGAGTGGGAGTGGGAAGAAGAAAGGGAAAGGAGGTGAATTGTTTGCGTGTATTGGCTAAACGGCGTCGTTTGTTACAAGCCAAAAGCGGCGTCGTTTTTGACTAGTCGGAACGAGCGCCCGATGCGAGCGAGGCGTTACGGTAGATTCGGCCGGATTTTCCGGTGCTTGGTCGGGATTTTTCTACGGGGACAAAAACGTCGCCGTTTTGTCCCGGATTTGCTTCTGGAACGGAATGGAATTTACAACCTTGGTTGAAGTATTCCATCAGTCCCATTGCCATCGTACCATCTGACAGGAATTATGCTGATGAGTCCTGATATGATAATGCCTGCACACCACTATAAAGGACCACAACATGCAGCCTGCAAATTGAGTGAACCATCCTCAGTGCTAAATTCTAACAAGATGATTGTTCAATGTAGTGATTCAGAAGTGCTGCCTATTCAATATGAGCTAGAAAAATGGAATGGGAAAAAGATGAGTATGAAATAGATGAACAGACCTGGCTAATCCAAGCAATTTATATATGCAGCTGTTGAATGGTGATGTTAAGGTCGCCTTTCCAATGTCCTTTGTCCTTTTCTTCTGATAGCCATACTTTCCGCAGCTTTGGTGTGCTCAAGATTCCCAGGGAAAAAGTCTTCATCTTTGGACAATTTGTCACAATTACTTCTGTCAGACGGGGGAATCTGAAGGTGAAATCTACAGAGCAAAAGCTAGTGAGGCTTGCTAAACAATCAAGTTTCAGACTTTGCAATTTCCTGAAAATGATCTCATTTCCTGCTTCGTCTCCATTGCTTGCTACAATCTCTGTCACCATTTTGCATTCCTTTATACTCATTACAGAGAGTTGCACAAGACTTCTGGCAGTTGAGGATGTGACCAAGTATTTCAATGCTTTGCAATCCCGTACGTGCAAAGCTGTTAGATTTCCGAAAGTTGATGCAGATGGTGCTAAATTGATCAAACTGTCACAAAACCTTACTTCCAAAGTTTCAAGATTTTGAAGAAGCTGGTCCACTCGGAGATCTTGGTTCCAAATTTTCTCCAAATCTGGAAGATTAAAAAGTTCCAAGCGTCGTATCCTAGCAAGAGTATGTTCCTCCTCATCAACAAGTTGACATGGAAACAGCTCTTTGAAATAACCAAGAGTTACAACAAGCTTTTCCATATTGTGGAATCTATTCAGGATACCAAATGGAAACTCATCTGAAAACTCATCAAAGCATTGCAGCCCAAGAACTCTTACTTTGTGAAAGAGGTCTGCTGAAAACTGGCCTTGACATACCTTTACTGCATCTTTAACGTTTAGATATAATTCTTCCAAGTTGGGGATGACCTGGAAACCGAAAACACAAATGCACGCTAAATATGAAAAGCCAAAGGTAGATATAGCAGTTTTTACAGCACATTCAATAAACAGCCCAGTCCTTTCCCACTGCTTGCAAGTCTTCTTGGTGCTTTCAAGTTAGATTTTTTTAGGCACTATTATGGTGAATGATGTAACATTTCCTGTTGCTTCACTCATTTAGAGCGCTGTTGTAGATTCAGGTTCCAGTTGTAGGGAATTGGTAGGTTCATTATCAAGTCTTGAGAAAGTGTTTACCCTCACAAAAAAATCATGGACCCTAACTTCAAACAAACCACAATCAAAGAATGAAATTGGAAATGAAAATTAGTATAAAAAGGACAAAAAAAACTAATGTCAAACCAAGATAATTTTTCAAACCTGTGACCAGTCTTGGGAACAAAATCACCTTTATAAAAAAAAATCATGAAGCCTAACTTAAAAACCATTATCAGAATGAAATTGAAAAAGAAAACAAGTGTAAAAAAACTAAAAATTGACAGAATCAAATTGACTTAACCTTTCAAACTTTTGATCTGCATCATGATAATAAAATCACTCAAATCATGAAATTAATTTTCAACAAACTCAATATTAAATGATAAAATTATTTAAAAAAAAACTCAAAACCATAAAAAGTAATCGGAAGAATAAAAATAAAATTTTCGAACAGCTTTTAATTTTTGTATTTGATTGTGAATCTTGATAAGAGAGAAAAAAAACAGAGAAATGAGAAGAAAGAAAACACCGATGGAATAGTAATGTATTTGACTGCCTATAACCTCTAGTTTCTGCTAACCCCCGGAGAAAATCAAACCTTCCCTGTCGAATGTTTTTTTTTTCTGATCACTGGTCATTAAACTATTGTCGAAAAATGAAATTGAAAAAGGAAATCATAAAATTAATTTTTAATATGAAATGATAAAATTATTAAAAAAAAAGACTCAAAACCAAAAAAAAAAGTATTTGACTGCCTGTAACCCTTAGTTTCTGCTAACCCCCGGAGAAAATCAAACCTTCCCTGTCGAATGCCTTTTTTTTTTCTGATCCTCTTGGACAACGTCTTCCAATATATATGGTGGGATATTAAGATTGGGTCCTAAAAAGTACCAAGTAAAGTTTAGTTAATGAACACTGAGTGACAACTACTTTCTTTATTAAACTTTTTAAAATCTCCATGTTTAATATCTTCCTCAAGATATTTTCTCTCTAATGTTTCTGGTACAGACTGCTGTTGGATTATGATGAGAGCCAAGGAGACCAGAAATCAGCAGCAAAAGTTGAAGCGAAAATCAAAACGAAAGCAGATGCAGCAGCAAATTCGTTACGATTAGGATTCTCGTTATTACGACAGCTCAAATTAGGTTCAGGAGCACTTGAAAAGTGTTTTTCAAAATTAAATATATGCTTGCTTTAAATTATTTTTTTATATTTTTAGATATGATGTTAAAAGTAATTTATAAAAAATAAAAATAAATATTATTTTAATATATTTTTAAATAAAAATCAATTTTATAAAACAAACATAACCACCACAATCCCAAAAAAACCACCTGAAACAAGATCCAAAATGTTAATATCTTCAGTGTATTTTAAAGAACTACTGGCCAGTTTCCATAACTTGTTTTCCAAAGGCAATGCATGCGCTAATGGACCTTTGACTCATTGGTAGTGGCCCATTATGATTTCGATTCCAAGATTTTTATATTTATCTCTTTTTTCATATAAGAAAAGGTACTATATCAAACATGAGAGCTAACTTAAGATTAATCAACTACAACCCCCAGGAGCCAATCCAATTCTCCTGCAAGAACCCTCGTTAAAAACCTCCATTTTTCGTTGCTAATCATAAACCAAACATGAGTCCTTCAGTAGGATCACCATTCCAGCTAATGGAAGCCAAATCTGGGATCTGCAAAACCCGACCAAACCTCAATCCCACTCCTAAAGGAAAAACCAATTTTAAGCACTGAGTTGGTGGTCTAATTGCTAATAAAATTATGGCCAACAATGTCTAAGAACATGAATCGATATCGCCTTTGTCATTGGATACTTGGACATCAAATTCCTGAAAGAGGAGAGTAGGCAACTTATTCAACATAACTCCTTACTGACCCTAGTTGGTAAAAGAAACTAAGTTTCATTGCTTAATCTATGATCATTTCTAATGAAGTTTGGTCGACACCATGAGCTTTCTTTGAACCACAAGAAATTATCCAGCACTAGCTTTGAATCAGAATGGTAAGCCTTGAAAAATTAGCCTAATTAAGAAGTGAATATTACAAATTAACCAAGTACTGACCTAGAGATTGCAGGATAAAACCGTCAGGTTTTATCATGTTCAGATTACTTCTGGTAATGCTGAGTGAAATGATTAAAATGATGATTATAAACGAAATAAAATAGAAGCCTTACCAGGAATGGAAATGGGAAACTGAAGTACTAATAACTAACAAAATTGAGTATATACAACAGGCTAGTTCCGTACGAAGAAGCATTTTAAAAATTAGGGACACCCTTATCAGGACTAACAAGATTCAAGGAAAAAGAAACAAATAATAACTCTACAAAGAAACACGGAACTTAACGGTTGACCTGGAAGCCACGCTTTTTTTAGTATCTGCAAGGTTGCTTGAAGTAGAAAACAGGCTGAATAGGGGCAGAGATTTGATTGTATGAATAACGATCACTCCTGTCCGTATTCAAAAGAAAGAATTTCCTCAGAAACATCCAGCAACTCTTCAACTTCAACTTCTTTTGCCTCATACTCCTCTTCATCACTAGCTTCTCCATCCCTTAGAGCCTGCCTCTGCAATTTTTCCTCTTCATGCAACAGCTTCCACTTATTGACCCACTTCTCCCATTCATCCTTCAACATCCTCCTCTTTTCACGGTCCTGTTCACTCAATTGTAAGGAAACATCCTGATCCTCTGCCTCGTACTTCTTGCTATACTTCTTCAAGTTCTTAGCAATCTCTTCCTCCTTTTCAGGACTCAAGAAAGATGGTGGCCTTGGGCGCCACAAGAACTGTCACATGTGATGGAAAATTAATAAGTGGTCATATAAGAATGATGCAAATCAAAGTTGCTAGTAACAAGAGATTAGCAGTGGCCAAAATGAGTGATCCAAAATTCAAGAGAACCGAAGATTATCTATTTTAGTAAGGAGACTGTAACATAATGTTTCACATTCTCAGTCAATCAGGTGCCCGAACATATCGTTGATGTTATTGGAATAAAGGCACCATCAAGGTGACACTAAGATGTGTCAATACCTCCAACCAATTAAAGTTGATCAAGGCCAATCTTTCCACTATTGATCTTACCTGGAAGAAATGATCCTTCAGTGTCCGATAAAGTAGCTTTCCATTGAAAGACCAGATGTTGAAGCCATTTTCCATGTCATGATGAACAGAAGTCACTGAAGTTGCAACATACCTGCAAACAAGGACAGATATCATAGCCATAGTACAAGTTTAGTAACAATGGATCAACTTGATTCAGGCTGTCAAGAAGGAAACATATCTACCATTACAAATATGACTTAGTCCAATTTCATTTGCTTTAAAACAATATCATGGTGCCCAAATAGCCACATGATTGATGCTATCAAGCAGTTCCTCAAAATTTACCTTCCTGTGGGATCCCATTCAATATCTGTTGCCATAAAATGCTCAGCTGTTGCCATTGTCTCAAGCTCGTCAACATTGTAGAATTCCAACTGACCATTGAAACCTTTAAGTCCTGCAATTATTAGGTAATGACCAGATGGTGACCAGAAAAGAGCAATTGCTTGTTTTCCCTCAAGAGTAGTGAGCTTTGAAACCCGGCCAGTGTTATGAGCAGACCTCATTGAGTAAAAGCTTACATCTGGCCTAGGGCTGTCACCATGAACAACAGCAAACCTATGGCCCTTGGGCTCCCAAGCAAAGGCAATTATCTTGTCGTTCTTGTTGTCTAGCTCCAACACCTCAATTGGTATGTCCCGCTCTTTTATTCGGAAAAGCTCAAATCCTGTATATGTGCTTTTCTTAGTCTTTGTATACCTATCAACCTTTACAGCAAGGTAGTCACCATTACTCTGCCAGTACATCTTACAGTCACTGACACTGAAAAGGTTCTTTTGCCGCAATTCCTCTTTACCAGGAATTTGAATGAGGCTCACCTATGAATTCATACAGAACATAAGTATATTTTATCTACAAAATAAAATGACCCATCCATTTCACACCAAATTACTCACCCTGGCAGGTTGATTCCCGCCACCAAGTTCAGGAACATAGAGGGCAAAAATAGGATCTGTTGGTGACCAAATGAAGTCCAGCACATTTTCAGCCTTCAAGGACTTTTTGTCTACAAGGCTGAATGACTCTGTTTCATACACAGAGATCATGTTCTTCCCAATTTTGGCAAAATATTTGTCATCTTTCCCGCCACCCCACCTGGAAAACATTAAAAATTAAATCAGATCTCATGATCAATGATGAAAATGGACGATTTAATCATTAAAAAGAAAAGGGTACAAGTTTTAACAGGGTTGCAGATATCAAGGAAAAAAAACACCTGAAAACAGGCCAAGAGACTCCTGCAACACCACCAGCTCCTCCGATAGAAAATTCATCAGCACTCCCCTTAAAGTCTCTCATTACTTTACCAGTTCTCACATCAAAAATATTTATCACAACCCTCTAAACACCAGGAACACATTAATCCCAGCGCCACAAGAAAGTAAACTCAACAACACAAGGAGCATAAAAATATAAGAAAAAAACTCACATTAGCATCACGAGGATTACTTGGTTCATGGCTGCTGTAGGTTACACCAAATATTTCTAACCGGGGGAAAAATCAATGAGTTTAACCTACAGATGATATCAAGGTTGGAGATTGTTAAACAGAAAATCAAAATTCCATGTCAAATTGCAAGGATGGAGGGGGACCTGAGGATGAGCATATCGCATTAGCCGATTAAAGGCACTTGAACCGCCCAAACTGCAGCACCCTGCCTATGAACCGTTGCCAGGTAAGTCCCCAGCGGGGACCACTGCACAAAACTCTCAGTCCAATACTGTAAAGGCAAACATGTTAAGTCATTTGGAATAGTCAGTGCATTTTCTAAGAGATGAGAAAAAAGAAACTAGTCATTTCGGAAAGGGGAAAAAATAAACTCACAGCACGCTTGTAGACAGGATCAGGCTTCATGTGTCTGGCATCATTCCAGAAAACCTCAGTGTCTGAGCCAGCACGAATCACAAACTGATCCCGAGCTTTTTCATCAGTGAGCCAATGTTGAAGATTTTCCTGTTTATAACATACAAATTACAGAATATTTTATACGAAGTAAATTCCAGAAAGTTCAAAAGCACAATGTTTTTATGGCCTAAGCTGTTACATTTTTCTCTCTTGTTATTTTTATTTGATAGGAACAAAAGTTGATAAACTTTTCAGAGTGGAGAAATCAGATCATCCAATAATGTAGCTTGCAGAAAAGAAGATGGGTAAGGATAAGAAAAAATGATTGAACTAATTACCCCGGGAACATATGGCCTGATTTCTGGAGGTGCCCACTCATCAGGAACTTTCATAAACCTATTGAAATCTTCAATCATGTTGACAGCAAAAACATGAGCTCTATCCAGCTTGTACCCATATGTTTTTTCCTTATCTAGCTCAGCTTCCTGCAATCATAACAAAATGAACTGGTAACAAGTAAAAAACAAAAGAAAAATGACCATGGACCTCAGACCGGCTAATCACAAACCTAAATGCTGTTTCGTCAGCAAATAACATTTTAAAAATAATAATAAAAAACTAGTTTTAATTATGACCTTAGCCAGCACTTTCATGAGTCCAAGCAAAAGCCAACTGCTTGAAAAAGATGCCCTACGTATGATTTATATGGCATGCCATGCACACTACTTGCTCCCTATCCAAGCATTCAACAGCCACAGGCCAAAACCAACCCTTACAATTAACAATGATGCCCAAAGTGTGCTCTATATAATATACCAGGTACAATACTCGCAACCTATACTGCTTATATATTACACATTTCTACAGTAACATTATCACTATGGATATTATGGGGAAGGAAGGCAATGCATAAAGCCATGTTTGACCATGGGAGTGCAATAAAAGTAGAGTTTATAATAATCATCCAAAAATTCAAAGAAATGAAACTAAATGGATACATTAATACATTTACACCAGGGGGGAAATGAGTACCTGAGGAGTATTGTACTCGATGAAACAGTAACCCAATGTTTTCTGAGTCCCAGGATCAACAGGCATCCAAAGGCCATCCTCCTTAATAACACCAATCTGACTATAAATCTTGTTGATAACTCCTTCAAGCTTATCAAACTTTTCTTTCGGAACAACCGGAAGATTATCAACTACAGTAGTGTTCCCCAACCCATAGTCAAAATCCATCTGTTCTTCTTGATAAATATCTTCATCATCACTGCCCAAAAAAAAGTAAATTAAAGAATCAGAATCAAAGCACAAGTGCATAGCCACAACATCCAAAACTAGACTCTCCCAATAAAACAAACAATAAATTAAGTCGATTTTTTTCTAAAAACAGGGGTAATTTACTCGAAAATCATATGTAATCTATTATCCTTTAATATTATTCATTACACTAATAATTAATATTTTTTTTCTTGGTTTGCCTCTTAAACCATAACAATTACATTTTTATTATAAACTTAACCTTCGCTTTCAAATATATAACCAAAAAAAAAATCAAAACAGCACACAGATTATAAATTATACATATAATTACTGTATTTTCACAAAAAAATATTATAAATAAATAAAACACACAAATAATTCAGAAATTATGTAAATCAAGCTACATAATATATTAATGATCTAATTTCCCTACATTAAATAAGCAGCTAAACAAAACTTAACAGGACACTAAAAAAAAGGTAAAATAACTTATCCTTTAAAAACTGACCTAATAACGCCAAAATCATCCCCAGGAGGAAGTTTAATTGAATCAATATCGATTAGCGAGAGATCTATGCCAGACGCAGCGGCTCTCGCTTCTAGTTCAGTCAATGATATTTCTCCCATAGCTAAAAATCGATTATCGGGTTCTCTCTCTCTAGAATATAGAGAGAGAAACAGCTAGGAGCTTTTGGAGGGGGGGGAGGGTAGGTTTTGAACAGCTTGCTGAAGAAGAAGGGAAGAAGAGTGAGATACGAGTCAGTCTGTAACTTAGGGTTTTTGCTTGATAAGATGAATGAATGGAATCACGAATGTGCCATTAGAGATTTATTTATGTTGGGCTTTTGTGATTGGGCCTACATGGTTTGGGCCGGCTCTGAAGAGAAGGAGAGCGGGAAAGCGGGAGAGGAGGCAACGTATAAAACCCGGCCTTGAAGTTCGATCCACACTGTCGTTTTAGCCCTTTGGACATAAATATCTGTCGTTTTGGTATCTCTTAATTACTTAAATTGATCATGGAGATTCTTAAATATATGAGTGATAATTGAGGTATTTGTCCAAGGCGGTATGTAATTTTTTTATTTTATTTACCCCTGATCTTATTTTGAATATAAGTCTTAAAATTCTTGAAAAAATAGCAGTGTAAATATGAAAAGACTTTACCTAAAACAACCTTGAGAAATTTCAAAAAATGATGTTATCTTCACTCAATTGTTTTTATGCTTGCAAACTTGAATTTGAACTACCAAATATCATAAATTTTAGAGTAAAGGAAATTAACTCTAGTGAAATTTTAATTTTATTAGAATTTTAAGCTTAAAAAATATGCAATCATGCTAATAAGATATAAAGGAATGCTCTGTTTTATTTTAAGAACTATATATATATATATATATATATATATATATATATTGCTGTAAAAAGCTTTTTTAAATTATAAATTTAAATATATAAGATAAAAAGATAACAAAAGGATAATTTATTAATTAGTAGATAAATCTAACCATTTATAAGTTAGAAACCTCGGCTTGATAAGAATTTAATTTGAATTTATTTGAGAGGATTAGCAAATTAATTAGAATTTAGTTTTAATTCTCAAACTCAATTTACAAAAAAAAAAAAAAAAGGTTTAACTGAGTCTAGTGCTACTTATTTAAATCTATAAAGCACTCTAAAAGGTTTAGTAATTAAATTATAAGCTAATTTAATTACTTGATTTTTAGATAGCATTTGACCGGTAATTATGGAATAACAAATTAAGATAAATAAAATAAGATAGAAAAGAAAGGGAATACATAATACATAACTTTAATGGTAAATAAATCCCAAATGAAAGTAAAAAGGACATAAATGCAAAATAAGGTAAAGTTGACATCACATAATGCATATCCTCGGAACAAAAGGGACCAGATAAATACTAAGAAAATCACTACCTTCAAAATAATTGATTTTAACTTAAACCCTAGCGAGTGAGGTAAATTTCCCGGTTAGCTGGAAAAACATGATGATAGCAGTGGAAGGATGCATGCATGGCGACCTAGCCAAAATTTACGAAGCAATCAAGCACATAACCCTAATTCTGATCGGAAATGGATGATTTTCGTAACTTAATTCGGCCGTGAGGAATGAGAGAGACTTGGGTGCCGTTAAAATATTGTGAGATGAAATTAATGTTTTGAAGTGTTGTCGAAACTGTCTTTTAAAATATTTTTAATTCAAAAATATATTAAAATAATATATTTAAAAAAAATTATTTTTAACATCAATACATGAAAAAATCTAAAACAATTAATTTAATATAAAAAATAAAAAAACTTAAAAAACATTTTTGAAGGTCAAAATCGTTTTGGAATTGCTATTCAGCCGAGAAATTGCTACGGTTCCTCGAATGTGGAAATCAAAATGATGTTGGAATGATTAAAATAATATATTTAATATTTTTTTAAATTATTTTTGATATTATCATATCAAAATAATTTTAAAACACAAAAAATAATAAAAGCTTTTTAAAATTCCTTGAAAATACTTTTAAAATACAGTATAAAACGACACTAATATCAGTGTATCATGTTGGCGAGTGTTAATGTGCATAAACATAATTTTTTGTTTCTTTTTAAAAAAAATTATATTGTTTAAACGAGCTGATTTGCCCGCTTTGCTGGGCTTTTTTATCTATGTAGAAAATTAATTGATTTTATAAATGTTGTATTTTGTTATTTTAATATTTAATTAGTATAATTGTAATTGATAAAATTTGTTAAAAATTGTTTTGTTTTTTTTGAACCATGTCAAAAGGTGGATTAAAAAGAGGGAAAATTTACAAAGTAGTCCGCCAGCTTATCACGCTGATAGAGAGCCTCCAAGTCGAGAACACACTCTCGCTTGAGCTGGCCCCAAAGAAGGACAAAAGGAAAGAAAACAAGACCCAAAGGCCTGAACCCAACGAGCCACACTAAGCTCACCAAATGCCTTAAGAAAAAAACCCCCAACCAGAAGAAAGCCTTCCGGAGCCGAAAAGCCCCTTAACTCTGACACTGAGCCCAGACGGAAGATCCAACCAGCCCAACCATCAAAAACCCGAACCCCTTAGTGAATATTCCACCTGAGAAGAAGCCCCTCCGGCAACGCCCTATCAGGCGGCCGAGTAGCAATTCTGTCCCTGATTGTGTTGATTATGACCTCCACAGTTTGATGAGAGGTACTGGCTTGCCGTTTGAAGACCCTATTGTTCCTTTCCCTCCAAATACAGTACACCGTAGCTGCAAGAGTTAAACTGGCAATATTGTGCCAAGGGTTGTTCTTCTTGTTCAAATTAGTGACTGTCCCATTCCCACGCCTGAGGCCAATCAAAGTTGGGCCAAGCAATATCAGCCTTCTGCGCAACTTCCTTCCAAACATCTCTCGAGAATCTGCACTTAAAGAAGAGATGATTGTGGTCTTCCCCATGGCCCTGACATAGCACACAGGTTCGGTTACTCAGGGTGGAATCATGGAGT
Organism: Salix viminalis; assembly: GCA_029228465.1. NCBI lineage: Eukaryota > Viridiplantae > Streptophyta > Magnoliopsida > Malpighiales > Salicaceae > Salix > Salix viminalis. The sequence continues at coordinate 13,392,359 of CM055438.1, read as the reverse complement.
CTGTCCATTGTTCTCAACCTTCCTCTCGAGGCTAACCATAAAACAAAAGCATGTCTAGGAATATGCCACCTATGCCAAAGAAAGTGACCATCATCCCTCAGTGGGTTGACATGTCTTATATATTCCCATGCGGATTTGATGGTGCATTTCCCTGCTGCCGTCCCAGTCCCATTCCACACATACTGGTCTGGCTTGTCCTCTACAGGCATGAAATTAATGGAATTCCAAAAATGGTTTTTTTCAACCAAAATATGATTGAATATTGCTATTGCTAAAAAAACTTTTGATAAAATTTGTTAGAAAATTTGCTAAGAAGGTGAAATGATTTATTAGAAATTTGTTGTCACGGATACTCTGGTTAAAAAAAAACAAAAAAAAAAACTCGATTAAAAAAGAACAACTGACTTGGACACTAAAAAATAAAAAATACATGTGAAAAAAAGGTCATCGTTTCTTAAAAGGAAAAAAAAAGAGTCTAAAATATAAATTTAAATTGAAAGCCAAAGTTTTTTTTTATAAGATTTATTCATCATATTATTATATTAAATATATTTAAGAATACCGATATTAATTTTTTTTGCAAGAAATCGTAGGTCATTTTTTTTCTCTCTTTATATATTTTTAGGGCATAATATTAAATAAATCTTAAACACATATACTTAGTATCACATACTATATAGTGTGATCGAAATGGGAAGTGATTTTTATATTTTTTAATTGTAGATAACCTAGATAAATTTGCAAAAAAAAAAATATGAGTTGCCTTTTTTCCCCAGTAATATTAGATCTGATACATTATAAATAAAAATATTGCAATTTTTTTTAAAAAGAAATATAAATTTTTTGCGTGCTATAATTACTTATTTGCCGTCTAAAAAGAACAGTGTAGTCGAAACGGAAAGTGCCTCCTATATTTTCTAATTGTAGATAATGTAGGCAAATTTGTTTACCTTTTTTTTTTTTGAGTTGTATTTTTTCCCGAGTAATATTAGATCTTAAATATTAAAAATCCAATTTTTTTATTTTTTTTTAGAAATAAACTTGAACAAAAGAGCACAAAATTAAAATTCACAGGCAATTTTTTTTTATAACATTTATTCATCATATTATTATATTAAATGTATTTAAGAATGCTGATATTAATTTTTTTCCTGCAAAAAATCCGAGGTCATTTTTTTTTCTCTTTATATATTTTTAGGCTTATAATATGTAATAAATATTAAAACATATAATAATGACTTGTTTGCCGCTTTAAAAGGAACAAAGTGTAATCGAGATAAAAGTGACTTGTATCGTTTTTTAATTGTAGATAACCTAGGTAAATTTGTCTATTTTTTGTTCTTCAGTTGTCTTTTATCCCCAGTAATATTAGATACAAAATGACTATTGCTATTATTGCAAAAACAATTAAAATTATCAAATTATCCTGAAAGAAAAAACACTCAAAAACATCAACAAAAGCGTAAGCAAGAAAAAGAATATATTATTATTATTATTATTATTATTATTATGATGATGATGATGATGATGATTATTATTATTATTATTATTATTATTATTATTATTATTATTATTATTATTATTATTGTGTTAATGATGAATAAAGAATAGAAATAAATAAAAGGAAAAAAAATCATAATAACTTTTAAAGAAAAAAAAACATAATTATCAGGAAAAAAAATTCATCTAACTTGAAAATAATAACAATAAAACCAATAAAAATAAATAAAAGAAAGAGCACATAAAAAAATATAATAGATGATAAAACAAAAAAAATTATTAGCTGAAAAAATAATTTAATTTGAAAATTTAAAAAAATATATGTTCTACGTTGCGGGCTGAGTAAACAATTTTTATAGGATTTGCTGGATGCAAATAAAAATATAATTTTTATTTATGCGAAATTTAATATAATAAAATAGCTCAACACCTCCTAGTATAACAATAGCAAAATCAAAGTTTGAAAATCTAAAATTATCATTGCTCTTACTATTAAAATAATAAAAATTATCAAATTATCCTGAAAAAAAAACACTCAAAAACATTAACAAAAAAGTAAGTAAGAGAAACAATTACATTATTATTATTATTATTATTATTATTATTATTATTATTATTATTATTATGAAAGAAACAAAAATAAATGAAATACTAAAAAAATGCTAGAAACTTGAACAAAAGATAAAACCAAAGACATAAAATAAAAATAAAAATAAAAATTATCATTGCTATTACTGTCAAAAAAATAAAAATTATCAAATTATCCGAAGAAAAAAAAAATTATCAAAGAAGCAAGTAAGAAAAACAATTAAATTATTATTATTATTATTATTATTATTATTATTATTATTATTATTATTATTATTATTATTATTATTATTATTATTATTGTGTTAAACACACTTATATATACATGGACAAAAGTAGGGGTTATATTAGAAATTTTAAAAAATAAAAGTATAAGGGCTGAAATGAAAATCAAATATAAAGGGATGAAAATCAAAAATTAAAAGTTTAGGGGCTGAAATGAAAATCAGATTTATTAACATTTTAAATTAAAGGACAAATTTGCAAAAATTGAAACTTCTATACCGAATATATTCAGCCTTTTCAACCCAATCCGGAAATTAAAAGATGGAGGACCGAAGTGAAACATTAACATTTAATTAATTGCAATCGAAGGACCCAATCGAACAAAATCAAAACTTCTATAACTGAAATAAGGGCCATATACACAATTAAAAGTCAAGGGACCGAAGTGAAAGTATACAAAACTCGGGGGGCTCTTCTGCACTTTTACGTGCAGGAGAGAGAGAAACGGTACAACCGGCTTTAACAGGCCACTGCCGCGTTCACGGCCACCGTGTGTACAAACGCGCCGCACCGGGAGGAAGACCAAGCGGCGGCGTACCGGATTAGACGCCGGTAGCCCATTTCCGGCCACCGTATCATACCTCACGCGCCACTTGAAAGGGGCGTTAGGGGGAATACCGTGTGTCGTGTAAAACACACGCCACCGACTGTAATTTCAAAAATAAATAAATAATAATGAGTCGCTATCGTTATAGCCCATGTCCCTAATTAATACATTTTGTCTTATTAGGGGCTATAACAGTCTTTAGCCTAAAAAAAGGTTACGCGCTGAACCGGACCGGGTCTCAGACGCTGCGTAATTACAACCGTAGCCCTCAGCCGAAACGTTATTTTGTCTTATTACCAGGGCTAAAATCGTTACTACACTGTTCATAGGCGGAAAAAACAAAAAAAAAGAAGGGGTGGACGAACTCGCGCGACGGACAGACGAAAAATGTCCAGTCCACAGTGCAAATGTGTCTTAAGCTACAGTGCAACCGACCCCGAGCTGTTTTAGCTTATACGAGCGAATTTGCCCGCGCCATGCGCTGGGCTTTTTTATTTATATAAAAAAACTGATTGATTTTATACATGTTGTATTTTGTTATTTTAATATTTAATTAGTAAAATTATAATTGATAAAATCTGTTAAAAACGGTATTTTTTCCACCAAAAAGTGATTGAATGTTGCTATTGCTAAAATGTTTTTGATAAAATTTGTTAGAAAATTTGCCAAGAAGATGAAATGATTTATTAGAAATTTGTTGTCACGGATACTCCGGTTAAAAAAAACACAAAAAAAGAAACCCGTTTAAAAAAAAAAACTGACTTGGACACCCTGGTTATAAAAAAATGAAAATAATGTGAAAAAGATCCCCGTTTATTAAAAGAAAAAAAAGGAAGCCAGTCATAAAAAAATTGCAAGGGGAAAACACCTTTTTAAACAGTAATGAGAAAAAAATTATGGTGCGCGTAAAGTAACCCGGACACCCTGGTCATGGAAAAAAAATGTGTAAGTGGGAAAACAAACAGGGAAGAAAAATGTTTAAAAAAAAGGAGTGGATCTGGAGTTAGTCGTGATGTGCATAAGCTGCAACGGATATCTCGGTTAAAAAAAAACAAATAAAAAGCCCGGTTAAAAGAAAAAAACATAAAACACCTTTTCAAACAGTGAAAATTACTGTTAAAAAACAGGAAACCCGGTTATAAAAAAAAGTGCAAGGGGAAAGTATCTTTTTAAACAGTAATGAGAAGAAAAATCATGGTGCACACACACTAACCCGGATACCCCGGTCATGAAAAAAATATATAAGTGGAAAAAAAAACAGGGAAAAAAATGTAAAAAAAAAATGGATCTAAAGATTAGTCATAGTGCGCGTAAGCTGACACGGATACCCTGTTTAAAAAAAAAACAAAAGAGAAGTCTGAAAAAAAGAGAAGGAAAGGACCTTTGCAAACAGTAATGAACAGTGAAATCATCTTTCATTGTTATTTAAAAAATATTTGCAGCTGGAGAGATTTGAACTCTCACTCCCGTGATTTTGCGCCCACACTTAATCACTCGGCCAAATGATTTTGTTGTTCATCCTAGCATTCAAATAATACTTATCTTAGTATATAGTGTTTACTATTCCAATCCACAATGTATATGAGTCCGGGTTAACAGTGCAATGAGCAATGAAAAATACTCATTATGTTTTAGCTTATAGCGAGCGAACTTGCCCGCGCGTTGCGTTGGGCTTCTATTTATGTGGAAAACTGATTGATTTTATGCGTGTTATAATTGGTTATTTTAATATTTAATTAGTAAAAATGTTGTATCGAACTTGTTGATGGATGTGTTTATTTTAACGGCAACAAATGATTTAACCGGGTGATAGCAAAATTGCAACCGCTAAAATCTATCAAAGATGGATTATGTCTGGTTGATTGCTATTGTGTGTCGATTTATTTAATTCATAGATTGCAAAATTGCAATTGATTGATTGTTTGGTGTTTCTTAATTGTTTTGATGATTATATAATCGGTTGATGAAAAAAATATAATCGATGAAATCAATTAGAGATGAATTTTTTTTTGTAGTCAATTGGATATATGTTGGTGGTTGGGTGTCTCGTAATTGTTCGGCTTATTATTTTTTTTTCTTTTTTTTTTATTCTTCAAGTCAAATAATTTTTTAAAATCTAATAATATTTTTTTTATTTTGTCATTTATTTTATTTTTTAATTTCTTTTTTTTTTAAATGTTAGTAGGTGTTAAAATTTCTAAATATTATAGATAAGGCATTCAAAATAATGATCATAATTATTCGTCAATTGTTTCCTTATAAATATGTTAGACTAATTATATATTTTGCTATTTATTTCATATTAGCGCTTTAAAAATAATGATAATAATTATTTTTAATTTTTTCTCTGATAAATATGTTAGACTAATTATATATTTTGTTATTTATTTCATATTAGCGCCTTAAAATATATATATATATTCATTACTTTTTGGAATTGCGATCTCCTTTAGGTATTCTATAAAATAATAATAGTTATGGTGCGTGTAAGTTGATCCGGACACCTTGATTATAAAAAAAATTGTATAAGGGGGGAAAAACAGGAAAAAATGTTAAAAAAAAGTGAGTCCAGAGATTATTTGTGGCGCAATAAGTTGGCCCGGAAAAAAAAAATACCTGGGAAGAAAAAATCATGGTGCGCGTAAGCTGACCCGGACACCTCGGTTAAAAAAACAGAAAAAATGTATAAGTGGCAAAAAAATCAGGGAAAAAAATGTTAAAAAAAAGTGGATTTGGAGATTAATCGTAGTGCGTGTAAGGTGGCCCGTACACCTCAGTTATTATTATTATTATTATTATTATTGTAAAAAACAACAACCAGTTATTAAAAAAAAACCGTCTGAATCAAAAGATTAATTGGACAACTCTTGAGACATAAAAGAGCAAACTAAATTGAAATATTAAAGAAATATTAAAATAATAATTAATATTATATTAAAAGAACTGTGTTATATAACTTCATTCATCTTTGAAGCAAATCACCATGGAAAGCTACGGACTAAAAAACAAAACCCAGTTCTTAGAAAGAAAAAAAAAGAAGCAAAATCAGCTTTGTTGGTTGAGAGGTTCGAACTCCTGTGCATTGAATTTTCCAACGCGTAGAGAACCACTCGGCCACAGCCACTACTTTGTCATTTCTACCATAAAAAATAAAAGAAGAAGTCCTGTGTCCAAAGGAGTTTATGCGCGCGCGAAGCACGGGATTAAATATCCAGTCCACAGTGATTTGTGTGTGCGTGAACAGTGTTAGCTACAGTAAACGACCCATTTTGTTTTAGCTATACGAGTTGATTGGCCCGCTTCGCTGGGCATTTTTATCTATGTAGAAAATTAATTGATTTTATAAATGTTGTATTTTGTTATTTTAATATATAAGAAGTACATTGTAATTGATTAAATCTGTTAAAAATAGTTTTTTTCAACCAAAATGTGATTGAATATTGCTATTGCTAAAAAACTTTTGATAAAATTTGTTAGAAAATTTGCTAAAAAGGTGAAATGATTTATTAGCAATTTGTTGTCATGGATACTCGGATTAAAAAAACAAAACAACAAAAGAAACCCGGGTTAAAAAAAAGAACAACCGAAGTTGGATAGTCAAAAAATCAAAAATACATGTGAAAAAAAGGTCACCGTTTCTTAAAAGGAAAAAACAAAGGGTCTAAAATATAAATTTAAATTCAAAGACAAATTTTTTTTTATAAGATTTATTCATCATATTATTATATTAAATATCTTGAAGAATGCCGATATTAATTTTTTTTTCAAGAAATCAGTAGGGTCATTTTTTTCTCTCTTTATATATTTTTAGGCTGATAATATTAAATAAATATTAAACACATATACTTAGTCTCACATATTATATAGTGTGATCGAAATGGGAAGTGATTTTTATATTTTTTAATTGTAGATAACCTAGGTAAATTTGTTAAAAAAAAATTATGAGGTGCCTTTTTCTCCCCAAGTAATATTAGATCCGACACACTATAAATAAAAACATTGCAATATTTTTCAAAAAAGGAATATATATTTAATTGTCGAAAAGCTAAGTAAATTTGTAAAAAAACAAAAACATTAGCTGCATTTTTTTCCTAATAATATTAGATCTTACACATTATAAATAAAAAATATTGAATTTTTTTTTCACAAAAATAAATATAATTTTTTTATGCGTTATAATTACTTATTTACCGTTAAAAAAAGAACAAGTGTAGCTGAAACGGAAAGTGCCTCGTGTATTTTTTAATTGTAGATAATTTAGGCAAATTTGTTGACCTTTTGTTTTCTTGATCTGTATTTTTTCCCGGGTAATATTAGATCTTAAATATTCACAATCTAATTTTTTTGTTTTTTTTTAAGAAATAAACTTGAACAAAAGAGCATAAAATTAAAAAATCAAAGCTTAAGTTTTTTATTTTATTTTATAAAATTTATTCATCATATTATTATATTAAATTTATTTAAGAATGTTGATATTAAATTTTTTTCATGAAAAAAAACTCGAGGTCATTTTTTTTTATTTTTTTTATATATTTTTAGCCGATAATATGCAATAAATATTAAAACATATAATAATGACTTGTTTGTCGCTTTAAAAGGAACAGATGTAATCGAGACAAAAAGTGACTTGTATCGCTTTTTTTTAATTGTAGATAACCTAGGTAAATTTGTTTATTTTTTGTTCTTGAGTTGTCTTTTATTCCCAGTAATATTAGATATAAAATGATTATTGTTATTATTGCAAAAACAATTAAAATTATCACATTATTCTGAAAGAAAAAACACTTATAAACATTAACAACAGAGTAAGCAAGAAAAAGAATATATTATTATTATTATTATTATTATTATGATGATGTTAATTTTAGAAAACAGAAATATTGTTTTTTTGTGTGCTATAATAACTTATTTGTTGTACAAAAAGAACAGTGTAGCTGAAACGGAAAGTGCCTTATATATTTTTTAATTGTAGATAATCTAGGCAAATTTGTTAACGTTTTGTTTTATTGAGTTGTATTTTTTCTCGGGTAATATTAGATCTTAAATATTAAAAATCCAATTTTTTTTTTTAAGAAATAAACTTTCACAAAAGAGCACAAAATTAAAATTCAAAGCAAATTTTTTTTTTATAAGATTTATTCATCATATTATTATATGAAATTTATTTAAGAATGCTGATATTAATTTTGTTAATCCAAAAAATCCGAGGTCAGTTTTTTTTATCTCTTTATATACTTTTAGGCGATAATATGCAATAAATATTAAAATATATAATAATGACTTGTTTGCCGTTTAAAAGGAATAATGTAATCGAGATAAAAGTGACTTGTATCATTTTTTAATTGTAGATAACCTAGATAAATTTTTTTATTTGTTGTTCTGGAGTTATCTTTTATCTCTAGTAATATTAGATATAAAATGATTATTGCTATTATTGCAAAAACAATTAAAATTATAAAATTATCCCGAAAAAAAACACACACTCATAAACATTAACAAAAAAGTAAGCAAGAAAAAGAATATATTATTATTATTATTATTATTATTATTATTATGATTATTATGAATATTATTATTATTATTATTATTATTATTATTATGATTATTATGAATATTATTATTATTATTATTATTATTATTATTATGATTATGATTATTATGAATATTATTATTATTATTATTATTATTATTATTATTATTATTATTATTATTATTATTATTATTATTATTATTATTATTATTATTATTATTATTATTATTATTATTATTATTATTATGATTATTATTATTGTTGTTGTTATTATTATTATTATTATTATTATTATTGTTGTTGTTGTTATTATTATTATTATTATTATTATGATTATTATTATTATTATTATTATTATTATTCTTATTATTATTATTATTATTATTATTATTATGAATATTATTATTATTATTATTATTATTATTATTATGATTATGATTATTCTTATTATTATTATTATTATTATTGTTATTGTTATTGTTATTGTTATTATTATTATTATTATTATTATTATTATTATTATTATTATTATTATTATTATTATTATTATTATTATTATTATTATTATTATTATTATTATGTTAATAATGGAAAATAAAACACAAATATCAATTTATCAAGGCATGAAAATCAAAAATTAAAACTATAAGGGCCAAAATGAAAATTCAATATATTATCAATTTCAATAACAGGATCCAATTGAAGAAATCGAAACTTATGTACTGAATTTATTGAATAATTTAAACCGAATCCGAAAATTAAAAGAAGGAGGACCGAACTGAAACATTTACATCCAATAAATTCCAATTGGAGGACCCAATCGAACTAAATCAAAACTTATGCAACCAAAATCGGGACATAAAACAAAAATCAAAAGTCAAGGGACCGAAGTAAAATTATCACAAATGGGGACTCCCCCGCACTTTGACGTGCAGGGGAGAGAGAGAAACGTGGCCGGCGTCTTTAACCGGTTCCCGGCGCGTACACGGACATATATATGGTAAACGCGCCGCCGCGGGAGGAAGAGGACGACCAGGCGAACCGTTCAGACGTCGGAATCACGTATCCGGCCACCGTATGACGTCGCACGCGCCACCCAAACAGGGCGTGGGGCGTGAAATAGGGAGACGCGTGTGACACACGCTCTGACAATAAACGCGGAAAATAATAGAAAAATATGGTCAATTACCGGAAGGCCCCTGGACCGAAAACCATGTTTTTGTCTTACTCGGACCTAAAACCGTAATTAGCCATTTTAAATAAATAATAAAAAACCAAAACATACGGCGGACCGGACCGGACCGGTCCGGTCCGTACGTGTGCAATTACTTGAATGGCCCTTACCCTCAGCCCTTTTTACCGTCTGACCGAGCACTATTTTGTCCTATTATCGGGGGTTTTGTCGCCATTACACTGTTCATAACCGGTAAAATCAAAAAAAAAAGGCAAACGTACGCGTGCGAAGCATAATTTGTAAATGTCCAGTCCACAGTGATCTTACACTCAATGAACAGTAAAAACCCGAGCTCTTTTAGCTCTTTTGTTAATACTAATCTTAATATGTTCCATGGCCCGTAAAGGTCCTAAAGGATGCGTATCATGGGAGTGTGTCTATGATGGTAACTCCGTACAAGTTTCTAACACTTGAATTCAGAAGGGAAAACCTCTAATCATCATAGCAAGAATGTTTTATCCAGTCTCCAATTGGATTTTTATCTCAATTGAATCCTCAAGATACAAAATTGAGAAAAACTCTCCATGAACTCCCCATTATGGGAAGTTCATGGTACAAGAGACTTTGAATTCGTGTATAAGAAATTCATAGTTTCGTATTGAAAATTTGTGAGGAGTTTAGATGGAACACTAAAATGAGAATTTCTAAAAATACTTAGAGGACCCAATTGCAATAAAAACTTATTTGTAGATTCAATTTGAGTTATAGTTTTTCCTAAGAAACTGCTCAGTTTAACTACGTCACTATGACACTTACCATTGACTATCATCTGAAATCTTTGTGCGGTAAGGAATGGTGCAACCATCTTGCAAGCAACTTCACTTTGACACGCATCATTTCTTCTTCTCCCTTCTCCGCATGACTCCATTTTCTCTACTTTCTTCTGCACCTCTCTCACTGTCTCTTCCACAGGAGTAACAGAACCACCTGCACGCATCATGGCTTCACCAATCCTTAAATTCCCATATCTCTCCACACCACTTCCCTCTCGAATCCTCTTGCCTTCTATACCCTTTCCCTCACTCCTAAACCAAGAAAAACCTCGAGGCCAATACATGTAAAGCAGCAGCAGCAGAAAAGGTCTAGCAAGTGCCATGCCGTTACAGATCGTACACGTAGCAATACTGTGCCTTCATCAATTGAGGATCAGAGTAGAGGAGAGGATGCTGATGATCACTTAGTGCTTGTGGGTCCTTCCAGTGAGGAGGAGAGGAGAGGAGAAAGAGAGGTGGCAGACTATGATTGGACAGAAGAGTGGTACCCACTTTATCTTACCAAGGATGTACCAGATGATGCTCCTCTAGGCCTAACTGTGTTTGTAACGCAGGTAGTGTTGTATAAAGATGGACAAGGTGAACTTCGCTGTTTTGAAGATAGATGTCCCCACAGGTGATAAATCTTATCACATCTTTCAAGTTTTCTTGTCTTGTGTTGAGCACCAGAAGTTGGATATTGTTTTGATTTCACGTCCAAGAAAAGGGCATTGGAGTTATTTTCTTAGTTTCTTGTTATGACGCTCGTGTTTGTTTTTAGGATTTTGCTGGATATATAGTGAAATTAGCTGGATTTTTTTGCTCTTCACATTTTGGGCCTTAAGTGATGTGTTCTATGTGATCAAGAAAACAATAAAAACAAAAAATCCCAAGTTCAAAGATCCTACAATCCTATAGCATCAAAGTTTTGAATTGTACATTGTGGGTTTCAAATAGATCTTATCATGTGGGAGTGATATTACATTTGCTGTAAAAGGGATTAAATTGGTAGAAATGCTGTTGAATAGCTTAAATTTGGTGAAGATCAAGCTGTATTTAGTGTACTATGGCTCTAGTCACTATTGTATCATAGAGGCTGAGATTTTTTATGCGTGGGGTGTCTGATGTACCGATTCAATGCTTAGCATGGGAGTTTAAGCAGTGGTTTAGGACTGGGATTAGATTGTTTGCTTGAGTAAAAGAAAATTTTGATTAGTTGAATAAACTTCTGCACATTTGATTCTACATAACTTGTGAACTAAGTGTTGCATGTATAATGTCTGTTGAAATTGAAATCGCAAATGCTAACAAACAGAAATCTTTGAACTTTGATGGATCATCTGCATTTGATGGCAAAGATTTATTTGCTCTATGTTCTGCGCTCATGCATTATTCGTACTCAAAATGGCCGTGGGAAACACTGGTGAAACGATAGAGATCTTTTGATGTGGGGTGTATAAGTGACAAAACCTTGAACTTGACTCTACTTGATTCAGGTTAGCTAAACTATCAGAAGGTCAGCTGATAGATGGAAGACTCGAATGCCTATATCATGGTTGGCAGTTTGAGGGGGAGAGCAACTGTGTCAAGATACCTCAGGTCTGTCTTCATTTTAAATGTGCCCAGTTTCCATTACATGCACCTTGTCTTTCCTTGTGTCCTAGCTAACGATGGCGGTGAAATTCTTCGCGACAGCTTCCTGCAAATGCTAAAATTCCTCAGTCAGCTTGTGTCAGAACCTATGAGGTGAGGGAATCCCAAGGAGTTGTGTGGGTGTGGATGTCTTCAAAATCACAACCAAATATAAATAAACTACCCTGGTTCGAGAACTTTGCCAGGCCAGGTTTCAAAGATTCTTCTGCCGTCCATGAGCTTCCCTAGGATCACTCCATACTTCTTGAAAACCTGATGGATCCGGCGCACATTCCAATCTCGCATGATCGGACAGACCTGTCAGCAAAAAGGGAAAATGCCCAGCCACTACGTTTTGAGGTGACTGAACGTACTGACAGGGGATTTGCAGGCTGGTGGGGTGGGGGAGATGCTCAAACATTGCCGAACTTCTTACGGTTTGAAGCCCCTTGTGTCCTGTCCAATAACCGAGAATTCATTGATGAGAAGGGGGTGAAACAGTACTTCTCTGGCCTCTTCCTATGCAGACCAACTGGACAAGGAAAATCCATGCTTATTGTGAGATTTGGAGGAACAACAAGGCCTCAAATGGCAAATTGGATCCCCGAATGGTTCTTTCATCAGAGGGGATGCACGGTCTTCGAGCAAGATATGGGATTTCTTTCATCCCAGAATGAAGTTTTGATGAAAGAAAAGGTCCCAACAAAGAAATTGTATCTCAATTTAAGGTCTTCAGATACATGGGTAGCAGAATACAGGAAATGGATGGACAAAGTTGGACATGGAATGCCTTACCATTTTGGGCACAACACCATTTCTTTACCTGAATTACCAGCTGTTGTAGAGCATGCACCAGCTGGTCTTGTTGCTGGAGCTTCATCTTCTTTCCCAGCTAAGGGTGGCACTGGGACGATGCATGCTCCCAATTTGGCCAATCGATATTTCCGCCATGTAATTCATTGCAAAGGATGCAGCGGTGCTCTCAAATCTTTCAATGTCTGGAAAAAAGCTCTTTCCGCCATTTCTCTTGCATTGACTGCATTCGCAATTCTAGTGTCTGGAAGGCAATGGAAAGCTGCCCTCTTAGTTTCAGCAAGCTTATGCTTGGCCGGAGTTTACACATGCTCAACTCTTATCAAAATGAGCACTATAAACTTCATAAGAACACATAGGAGATTCTGAACCAGCAAACTGTAAACATCTAGTATGTTTCTGTAGTTTAGCACAGGAAGATTATAGAACAATATTTCAACCTTGTATATCTATGGAGTAAATTACAGGTTTTTCCTGTTTTCTTGCCACTAAGTTACTGTATTTTCACATTTTTTGCTTGCTTTTCTTAAACTCAAGGACATTCATTCAGTGAATATAAATTCTCACAAGAAACAAAAATGAAAAGCAAAATGAGAGATGCTATCAGATTTCTCAATTCCAAAGCATCCAGCAGACTCTTAACCTGAACATGTCTGTGAAGTAAAACATTGTAAAGCTACGTGGGAAGAAGATGCGTGGTCAGGAATGGTACAAAAATATTACAGAGCGATGGCTAACTGACCCATTTAACCTGCAGCCTCAACTTCTTCCTCTTCTCCACTCCTGGATTTTCCCACAAACCTCTCCTTTTCCTACTCTTTTCACCTCCATGGAATTATAACTACACCCATCTCTCCCCCTTAAACTCTTCTCAAACTCCTCGTCTTCCTTCTCCTTCACACCTAAACTAACAGCAACGATAAACATAAAGAGCCACCCACTGAAATCAACACGTTCAAAGCCTTGATTGACATAGTACTTATCAGACGTTTTTCTCTGCAGGCCAACTGAAATGGGAAAATCCATGATCATTGTCAGGTTTAGAGCAACAAAAATACCTCAAATAGCAAAGTTGATCCCCAAATGATGCTTATATCAGAATGCGTGCAAAGTCTTCGAGCAAGATATGGGATTTCTGTCTTCCCAGAATAAAGTTTCAATGAAAGAAAAGGTTCCACAAAGGAATTGTACATTAATTTGAAGTCATCGGATACTCGGGTGGTTGGATGGACAAAGTTGGACATGGAATGCCTTATCATTTCGGACACAGCACAATTTCTTTGCCTCAGCTGCTCATTTGTACATCAAAGGTGCTTTCCTTGAACATTTTAATGAATATTTGGTTATTGTTCTACACTTCAATTGATTTTTCCAGCAACCAATACAGAGTTCTAAATCTCGGAATTAATAAAATCTTCATCAATATCACTACCTATCCTCAAAATTTGGAGTTGAATCGAGCAAAACTACTGAAAACAAATTAAACCGAGAAAAAAAAACTGAAAAAAACAAATGATGGGATACAGATTAGATGCATGTTAAACAAAAGAACACTTGACAGTTGACAAGCCTTCCAGATTATGGCACAATCATGATTTCATACCCAGCGGTTTCGCTTGGGAAATACAAATCCAGACTGAAATCAAGAGAATCATGAAGGCATTTACACCATATAATAGGTTTAAGAGCATCGGCACACAATAAATTATCAATAAAAATCTGCCTTGAGCCCAGCTTAGAGGCATCGCCATCATCAGCAAAAGCAGGCAGGGCGGCATTTAACAGTCCAATAACTTATCATTATCATTCAGCACACAAATAACGTTAATCAATCCATTTAAAAACACTGAAATTCTTTGTAGAATTACTCTCCTGAACCAAGCTCAACCAATGGTTCATGTGCGGCACTTGAATATGAAAAAAAGGAGCACGAACAGAGCAAACATAAAAGGTAACATACTAATCTTTATTGGATTCTTTTGATTCTTCCGAGTATAGAGATACTCCATGGTGGAGTAAAAGCATTGCCAGACAGCAGCTGCTAGTCCATAATAATCCAGGAGAGCCCCAGAGGGCTGGCTCCTCTCAACTCCTTTTCGAGCCTTACAAATGAGAAAAAGGCTGGAAAGAAACAAAGCGAGGAATGATATCACCATGCCCATCAACGCGTACCCCACCTGTTCAAAAACTGCAGACATGGCCTCTAGAAGTACGCTGGTGATTAACACAACCCACTCTGTTTTTTTCTGCACCAAAAAAAATTAGAAGTAAATGAGAAGTGCAAAATTAGAAGGACCCAGAATATGTTGTTTGAAAATTAGAAGTGCAAAAATTTAATCCATAAACATAATTGAGATGGTGTACTAACCCTGTAGCGTGTCATCAAATTAGGGAACAACCCCATGAAGCACCTCTTCTTTGCCTTGTCTTTGTCCTTAAGAACCCTGTCAGCCTCTTCAGTGATAACATCCACGCTAGCAAGCATATCCTTGGCCGGCCATTCTCTTAATACCGTGCCAGATGATGATGCGAAGACACCATGATCCCTGTCAGCTACAGAGGCAGCAAAAGCGTGAAGAATCCCAGGCATTGTGACTATTCCATCTGCGCCACCTTCCAGCAAACCAGAGGCTATGAGGTCATTGACTAATTTATTCAGTCTATGTCTTGTTTCTTCCAATGTACTGATATGTTTAAACAATCCCAGGCCAACGGTATGTTTCAGTAAGTCAAGGATTGCAATTCGGTGAGGTCCAAGTTGTCCACAAAGTAAGAATACTGACTTGATTTCTTCTCCTTTCAAAGAGGTGTAGCTCAGCTCTATAGCTGAGTAAACTCGGCTATCAATGTCATCCTTGTCAAACCTTTTCAGCCTTTCCAAAGCATCTTTCCACTCTGACAGATCCCCATCTCTTAGTGCCGACGCAACAGTAACTAGTAAAATGGGCAAACCAGCACATCTTTTGGCTACTTCTACAGCAACAGGCTTCAGATCGGGATTTTCGATATCATCTCCTGCCTTATTCTTAAACAGATTCCATGCCTCATTCTCGAGTAAAACTTGAAGGCGGAAAAGTTTTTTTGTATCCATTCCACGGTATAATGCATTTCGATCTCTCGATGTCATCAATATTTTGCATCCCCGATTATCACTACCAGAAGGAATCCCCACATCATCCAGTTCAAGCCTCTCCCAAATGTCATCCAAAATCACAAGCACCTTTGGCTCTCTTTCAAGCCGCTTGCGTAATTGTTCTGCTCTTACTCTGATAGTCTCTGCTTCAAATTCGAAACCTAGCCCATCTGCTATTTCCCCCTGAATTCTTCTCAGGTCAGGAGTCTCAGAAACAACAGCCAGAACCACCACATCAAAAATCCTGTTCGCCTTGACTTGTTCAGCAACCTTTTTCACAATTGTGGTCTTGCCCACACCAGGCATCCCCCACACTCCAACTAGGTTGACATCATTATCCTTTAAGGCCTCCAAAATTTCATCCAAAACATGTCTTCTTGATTCGAAAGCCTCGTAATCATTGACAGATCTGTCCCCTATACGACGTCGAGCAGGAAGGTAGGAAACCCTTTCAAATTTTCCTCCAAGACTGATCATCTTAACAGCTTCCTCGTCGGTACTCTCAATCTCTGTACTAACCCTGTAGCGTCTCATCAAATTAGGGAACAGTTCCACAACTGTGGATGCCATGGAACTAATGATCTCCATAGCCAATGTTCTGCCTTTGTTTAGGAGCAACAACACAAGGAAAGGATGATCGCTACTGTGATATTTGAAAAACTATGGAGATGGATGTAGCAGATAAAATGAGTGAAAGTTTTTGCTAAGAGCAACTGCAGAGAGGGAGAGAGGCAGAGCCGCAGAGAGACCAGGTTAGTTTGTGAAGTCAACTCAAGTCAAGCAATCAAAGTCAAGTAAATATGAACAAATGACTTTTCTACGTGGCATCTTCATTTACCATAGATATTCTTAGGATACCCTTTCAAAGAACAGTCTTGCATTTGTTTTTAAATTGATAGTTTTGCCCTTTAAAAACTAAAAAATTAACACATTGAGCTAAAATTATAATTCCACATATTTAGTACCCTATAATATTTGGGTAAAATTAATATTTGGGTAAATTATTGATTACATGATTTTATTTCCAATATGAAATCCTCGTTTTTAAATTTAATGTTTATCAATATAATGTGCTTTTAAGACTATTATTATTTTTCCTTTTGATTGAAATCAATTTTTTTCATATTATTAGATGAAAGTAATTACTCTTTATTTTAAAAACTTGTAAATAGTGTTTTAGATGGGCATATCCTAAAAATGAAGCATCGTGATGAAGAAACAGCCAGTTTATGATTGAGAAACAAGTATAAGCATCCCGACAAAAATAGTAAAAGAATATGCATAAATCCTTGGCAGCTGTCCTCAATGCTAGCAGCATATTGTTACCAACTTGATTAATATCTGACAATAACTTTTCTCTAATCGTCCTCTATTTCTACACATTATAGGTTGTAATGAGAGCACGCCATGTTCTCTCGCTTTCGCATTTCATTAATGTTATCATTCTCCCTCTCGCAGCATCGGGCGCTTCCTTTAAGCAGTTGCACCCATCTGTGATCTTTTTAGCTGCAACAACATGATAAAATACCAATGAGAACCAATCCTGATTTACAAAAACACAGATAAATGAACTTTTTCTTCAATCAGAAATCAATCACATAATTGTTTGTTCCACCAGAAAAGACTTTAATCAATCAGTGCCTAATGATCATCTCAATGGAGGGGTGGGGGTCTTCTAATAAAGGGAACTTCACTGCAAAGTCAGCATATGCAATTTTTTCAATCGGTGCAGGTTTGAGTTGCCGTGCTTCAAAGGGTGAAAGATTGTTTGGAAATGTCCTGGGCTCCAACGGATTCCAGTTTTCCTATGGCTTGTTTTGCATTATACCCTTTTTCATAATTGAATATGGAAAGACACAGATTCGTCTCAACAAACCAACATACGTCCTACAAACAGTATGCCTACCAACAATGAAAATCATTGCACAGTAGTGACACAAAAACAGCCTTCCACAGCCCTCATTGGTCTGCGTTGGTAGAACAATCAACACACATCATGCACATAGCAAACAGTTTGATGGAGAGGCATGCCAATTACCATTACAGTTCCCAAGTAAATAAACATAGAATCACAGTTATTGATCCCGTCCCGGTCCCGGTTCCGGATTTGTGTTTGGAACGGGACGTCCCGGTTTCGGTACCGTTCCGGGTACCGTTCCGGTTTTGTACTGTTCATTTTTATTTAATTATATATATGAAAAAAATAAAATATTAATTTAACAAGTATAATTTAAATTCAAGATAAATGAAATTTAAATTATACAATACAAACATAATCTCAAAATTAGAAACATCTTTGAAATTCCAAAATATTATGAAAGTAAAATGTTCTAAAATAAAAGAAAAATACATCAAACATCCTCTACTTATTGTGTTTGAGTGTTAAGAAAAACTTAAAAAAACAAAATGAACACATTAATAAATTTAAAACATGTAATTAAGCTAACTGATCAAGAAATTTCTAATTTACCAATTTTGTATAATTATTTTTTTATACTAATAATTATTAAATATAATAATAATAATAATAATAATAATAATAATAATAATAATAATAATAATAATAATAATAATAATAATAATAATTTTTAGCATAACCCCCCATCCCCCACCACACAAACACACACGTCCGTTTACTCTAGAAAGTAGAAACCCTACCTTCTCCCTCTACTTGCGCCCCCCTTTAGAAACCCTCCCCCGGCTCTTCCCTCACTTCACCCCCGCTCCCTCCCCCACCTCCATAGCCACCCGGGATCACCAACCCCCCCTGCCTCCTTGAGATTCACACTCGCTAAAAACCCTCACCATACACGGCCCTTCATCTTCCCCCACGCTCACTCGCCTACAACCACATACTCCCCGCCATCAACCCAAAGAATCGAGATTCTCCCTACTGCAACCATTTGCCCATTTTCTTTGAAGTACAACCAAGCACGATTGTTAAGAAAAGAAAACCAACAAATCTTTCTAATTGGAGGTTGTTTGGTGCAAAGATTCAAGCTGCGAAAAAGTTTTCCATCTTGTCTTCTTCTTCTTCTTTTTTTGTTACTTATCAAAACGACGTCGTTTTAGACCGTACCGGAACGGAACGCCCGATACGGAAATCGGGGCGCTCCGCTGGAATTCGCCGGTTTTTTCCGGACAGTCGGGATTCTAGCCGGAACAAAAACGTCGCCGTTTTGTCCCGGATTTTGCAACGGGACGGGGCGTTCCGGCCGGAACGGGACGGGATCAATAACTTTGCATAGAATTAACTGATAAACTAAAGGAAAGAAACATGGTAGCAAAGAAAGTAAATGAAAAATGAACAGGAATGAACCAGCAATTGGAGAAGACAAC
>CM055438.1:13343644-13372506 GCA_029228465.1 Salix viminalis | reverse complement strand
GAACGGTTGGGGGGGTTTCAATTTTAATCAAATTGTGTTGATTTTTTAATACATAGATGATGTAGTTGCTTGTTGTTCTTAAAGTATTTTTTACATGTAAATACATTATTTATTGCATCATAATAAATACTTAAAAATGATATTTTTGAATTTCAATAGAAATCAAATCCCACTTCAGTTCTAAGCACAGCTAATCATTTTGAAAAAAACAATCAAACAGTAGTAAAAAATGATGAAGAAGCAGAACTTTCAACTTTCAAGACAGTTTATGAGGTCATCATGAAGACCAAAAATTTGGATTAAGAAAAAAGGGGTGGGGTCAGCTCTGTTTGGCGGCAGAAATTATCCCACAAACTGACCCCATGCATACGTAACAAAATATTGCCTCCAATCAAACCGGTAAGAATAAGATTCACTGGCCTGACTCGGTGTCAAACTCAAGGTCAAATCTATTCACACACACACACACTCACTAGCTTGAACTCTTCCCCCCTCCCCACATCGTCTGTTATGGGACCTACTACAGTGTGATCCAAAGAGGATGATTGGTGAGTGCTGTTCACTCTTGCGAAGAGAAAGTGGTGGTGGAAATCACAGATCACGTTGATTTTGACTTGAATTAATGATTTTGTTTTCTCTTTTTTCACTTGGAAGCTTTCATTAAGAATGGCATGGTTTTTTCTACGCATCAAAACTTGAATTGCTTCGATTGCTTTCTCATATGGGGTAGGGTACTCTTTAAAGATTGCCCACTTCAAGACTCAATCTCCTTCCCTCTCTCTCTCTCCTTCCCTCTCTCTCTCTAGGACTTGTGGTAGTATATAAATGCATGGCCAGGCCCGATCTAGCTCCATTGCTTCTCAACAATTCTCTCAGTTTTCCTGAATTATGGTGGAAGACGAAGGTTATAGTGGGTGCGTAGCTCTTGCTGGAGAAGCAGGGCACGTGCAAGCTCTCTCTTCAAACTTTCCTTGCACGTGCTCCCCTACTCCAACATGGGTTTCGCACCTTTCCTCATCAATCTCCTCCCTCCTCCCTGCATCATCCAGCTTGCACAGAGAAATGTAGCTTGGTAACATGGTAATGGTAGGCCAAAATGCTGACTCCATCCCTCTACTTTTTTCCCATTATTTAATCATCTCCTTGCCTTCCCAGTTTTCCTACATATATATATATATATATATATATATATATATATATATATATATATATATATATATATATATAGATAGTACTTGATGCTTTAATTTTGAGTATTTTTTTGAGTGAAGTGTTGGCTTTAAAGAGAAAGTTGGTGGCATAAGGAGGTGTAGGGCTGCAGCTCTTAAAGAACACAGTGCCAGAGGACCCCAGCATCTTCTTCAAATCACTGTAGCAGTGTGGCTCAAGGTTTATCTAGCTAGCTAGACAGATGGGCTGTTAATGTCATGCCAGATCTTTGAAGAAGTTAAAAAGATAAAACTTCATGAATATATATATATATAACACAGCTCGCCACTCATAAAATGATACAGTGACGCTTACAAAAACATGCCAGAAGGGAAGGTTGCAAGCATATGTGAGACAAGAATCTTAAATACGTTTTCTTTTCTTTTCTAAAAGTAAAAATATATTTTATAGAATTTTGAAGCAAAGTTCAAAAAAAAAAATCTTTTAATGACCAACGAGTCAATGGAAAAGACTAAATTACCCTCTCGTCAAGGTTTCCATTTTTTTTCACTCGAGTAAAATGATAATTTCCACAATGAATTGTGCGATGAAAACTCGCATCATATATATTTGACTTAAAATAGAATTCTGTACTCTTATTTTGCAAATTAAGATTACTTGATGATTTATCATTCGCTCACCTAATTTCTTTATATATTGACTTCAAAATTGTACGAAGTGAGTGTTTATTTTTAAGTATTTTCGGATGATTTTGATATTTTAATATAAAAAATATTATTTTAATATCTTCAATTAAAAAGTATTTCTAAAAAATATCACAAGAAATATTGTACTTGTTTTGTGTGGCATTTATTTCTCTTCTTTGCTCTTCTGGTGAGGTGGTCTTGTAGCGTGGGGCATGCATAAACCAAACCAAAAATAAAACCATACGCTTGAGCTTGTCTCAAATGGCATGAGAGAAAAACAGATGTTTTTTTATTATAATTAAATACATATTATTATTTACCTCTTCATAATAATAATAATAATAATAAATAAATAAATAAAAAAAGAGAGTTAAACAATCATCAACTGGAGTAACCATGGCAGTCAAATGTAGCAGTCTGGTTTGTCTCTTTCCTTTCTTTTGAGCAAGCAGAGCAGAGGGAGGTTTTCGAAACTTGGATAGAGCAGATGGGGTGTTGGAAATTGAAATGGAAAGACGGGGGACAAGGAGAGCAGTGCCAAATCAAGGAACCTTAAAATTCAAGCAAGTGTTGTCGCCATTAACAGCATGGCAGACTGTCTGTGCGAGAGAGGTGGGAGGAATATATCTGTGGGTTCTTTGCACACGCAATGCACCAATCTCTAGACTTCAAAAACTTGCTCTGATCTAATGATTATGTCACTATCTAGGGTTTGTACATGTTCGTCTGCTCGTCTTAATTACTGCTGCACAGAGCAGGATTCTTCTAAAGTTTTCAAGATTTTTTTGAAGATTTTACACCCTCAAACACCCTTAATTATCATTGTTCTCAGCTCTTAAGTTTTCCCTAGCTGTGCTATATTTTCAAAATCTTTTTGTGTTGATGCTGTCCTAAAGAATTTATAATACTTGTGCTAGTTTGGCAAAGCACCCGATTATCTAACAATTCTGTTCTTTCCCTTTTAGCTCTTTTTTTTTCCTTCTAATTTGGTCAAATTGCCACAGAGATTGGAATTTTAAAATGCGAGCTCCAGATGTGTAGCTCCTATTATGCCATTGTTTTCAACAACAAAAAAAAAGGGATTATGCAGAGAATTGATTATTCATTAGGGTTCTAAAGGCAGTTTTATCTATCATGATATGATTTATATTAGTAATGAATCATCTTGTATAAAATTTTATAATATAATTTATATTATTTTTTAATACGTCTCTTTAAATGAAAGCTTTTGGACTTGAAATTTACACAGGTCAACACTATCTTTTACTTGATTTTTATCAAATAGAATGGAGGTAATGAGATTTGAACTCGTGACCATTAGGTCAACAAGACTCTAATATCATATTAAGAAATTATCTCATCTAAAAATTTAAACTGTTAAGTGATACCCATTAATATGATTTATATTCTAACAAATAGAGGGTTAAAATAATTTCTTATCCTTGATTCATTGCAGAAGAAAATGCATGTTCCATATAGTTGCTCATTTTCTTTCCATGAGTCTTTAACCAGCCGTTTGTTATGCTTAAACGAGGACACACATCCCTTCACAGAGCAGAGATTAGTCCCATTCATGCCATATATAGACATCAGCTCACTAGATCATAACTCAAGATTCACCCAAGAACATAAAAATGGCGAGAGAGAGTTTCATGTTAGAGCAAACCAGGATTGTTGAAATCTTAATCCTCCTTGCTGATTTCAAAGTGCTAGCAGCGGTTACTCTCATGGTGGCAATTTCTCTGTACCTCTCATTCAATTCCAAGCGTGTATATCTTGTTGACTTCATGTGCTACAAGGCACCAAACACTCTCCGAGTTCCCCTCTCCTCCTTGATTGAGCATGTAGAAAGATGGGGTAAGTTTGACAGCAAAACTATAGAGTTTCAAACCAAAATCAGTGAAAGATCGGGCATTGGCAACGAAACCTACCTGCCCACTGGAGCCCACCAATTTCCAAGCGATCCTTCCTTGAGTTCTACCATTGACGAAGTGGAAATGGTGCTGTTCACAGTAGTCCAGGACCTGTTCACCAAGCACAGGATTGATCCGAAAAGCATTGACATTATCATCACAAATTGCAGTCTTGTATGCCCCACTCCATCTTTAGCCACAATGATGATCAACAAATTTGGATTTAGAAGCAATATAAGGAGCTTCAATCTTTCAGGGATGGGCTGCAGTGCTGGCATTTTGTCAATATCGCTTGCTCGAGACCTCCTCAGAGTGCACAGGAACTCCTTGGCTCTAGTTCTCAGCATGGAGTCAGTGAGTTCCAACATGTACCATGGACAAGTCAAGTCTATGCTACTCGCAAACTGCTTGTTTCGAATGGGAGGTGCTGCGATTTTGCTATCAAATCGCAAAAGCGACAGGCAGATTGCTAAATATGAACTCCAACATCTGGTTAGGACTCATCTTGGATCCAAGGATAGCTCATATAAATGTGTTGTTCAGGAAGCAGATGATGAAGGGTTCACCGGAGTTTCATTGTCGAGATCCATCCCACAAGTAGCCGGAGAAGCACTGAAAACTAACATGACAACATTAGCTGCACTTGCGCTGCCTTACTCTGAGCTAATCCAGTATGGTCTATCAGTTATGTGGAAGAAAGTCTGGCCTCCCGCAAAGAAGAGAGGTTCCTACATCCCAGACTTCAAGAAGGCCTTTGATCACTTTTGCATTCATGCTGGTGGCAGAGCTGTGATCGGAGCTATAAAGGAGTTCCTAAAGTTGAAAGATAGGGATGTGGAGGCATCAAAAATGACACTTTATAGGTTTGGTAACACATCTTCTTCATCAACTTGGTACTCTCTAAGCTATCTTGAAGCAAAAGGTAGGGTTAGACAGGGTGACAGGGTTTGGCAACTGGCATTTGGAAGTGGATTTAAATGTAATAGTGCAGTTTGGAAGTGCATTTCCAAGATGAAACCAGATAATTTGAATGTTTGGTCAGACAGGATCGACCAGTATCCAGTGGAAGTGCCTGAGGTAATGGATCATTGATGTGAGTTTAACATAATCGATGGAGCTCAAGAGGATCAATAAACTTGTAAATTTGTACTGGAAGCTTGTTAAATAAATATAAAATTCCGAAAAACTACAATTTCACATGGATAGTAACTCGTAATCCATGAAGGAACTAACAAAATCAGTATGGTTTCTTTCTCAGCGCAAAAGTCATTCTCTGTAAGTTCTTATATTGCAAGCCAAATGTTCAAACTCAAGTCTATATAACATCCTCGAAAATATCCAAAATTTCTTAATTTATTCAGCATACAATTAGGCAGCTGTTCTGTTAGACCTAGGAGAGAAATCAAAACGTTGAATCGTAAGATGATCACACATAAAAATATTTGACGACTAAATTTAAAGATTTGACAAAGGGAAAGAAGACAAAGTTGGCATAAAGAATCCTACCTTGAAAGGGATAATGCTTAGCCACACATTTCTTCACCGTCTCCTTTCCTTGATAAGCCTCACAAATTCAGTATTTAAGTTTACTGCCATTGCTTCATGCAAACCCAGTTACTAGCTCAACATACAACAGAACTGTTTACTAGCTCAACTAAAACGAAACATTAAAGAACTTCAACAAGGTTTTGTAGATAATTTGACATCTAACCAATTTTCTCTAGGTGAAAAATACAATCTTGAAAATACAACTACTGGCTGTTCATTCTGTGCTGTCAATCAAACCATATAACAACCTTCAAGACACTTCATCTTCAGAATGTTGCATCTAACCTGAGCTCTATGTAGATCAGTCTTGGAAGCTTCAACATCTGGAGAATCAGTTCTCAGTAAATGTATATAAGCAATTGGCGCAATGAAAAAAAGTCGTCTGGCCCTCATCTGCCGATCTCATCTGTAGGACAAGAGGATACAAAGTTGATCGATTAGAAATGAAATTGTGAATTTGATGGTGATATTGCCAAAGTGATTAGGAGAGGTAGAATACTTGTCTGGTTGAAAATTTAAGCTTTGTGTGGCCGCATTTTTCACATGTCTTATTTATCTGTAAAGAAAATAACTTCATGTTAGGACTACCAGCAAATCCAAGATGAAGGCAAGCTGAAAATCAATTCTTGTCCAAAGTATTTACCTCCATGTCCTTCACTTCCATCTTTCCTTCAAAATGTGAGATGCCTAGATCCCTCCTCATATCCTGCACCAAAAGACACAGAAGTTGCACATAGTAGAACTTGTTGAATGAAAAAAACAAAAGGAAAATGAAGAGATGGACAAGATTGGATGCATAAGCTTCCATATATGACCTGCAAATGCACATTAATGAAAACTCTATGACATTTGACAACCTTAGTTTTCAAGTTAAAAATATTTACAAGTGCCTAGATCTACTTTAAGATTGAGAAATCATTTTCAGCAAAAAGATCTACGAAACCAGATTCATAAACCATTCTTTATAGGTTCCCCCTACATTATGGAGTGACAGTCAAGCTTTATACTTTATATCCTACCACATGCAGTTTGCAAGAGAAAAGAAAAGGAAAAAGAACAAAAGATCACATGATAACTCGAGAAAAAATTCATAACTCAACAGGTCAGTGCAGGCATACCTCAGAACTGACTTGATAACTTATTTCTCTTTCACTTAGATCTGAAGACAGTGGCAGTAAATTCAGTTAGGTAGATTATCAAGAAAAGGGAACATAATATAGAGGGATTTCATAAGATAGTAGACAACACCACAATTTGTAGTGCCATCATGCATGATATTAAATATACAAGATAAACCCAGAAATTCACTTCAGCATTAATCTCATGACAAACAGAAAATGTTAGACAGAGACAGAATTTGAAATGGATAATTCAAGATGTAGCATTTCAGTTTGACATTGAACATCTATGAAGACCAAGTAAAACACGTGCATGGAACCACCTACCCACAAAGCACAAATAAACATGAAACATAAAATTTTGGGCACAGGAAAAGGCAAACAGTAGTAGTTGCAAATTATAAAGCTTGCAAGAAGAAGATTAACTAACAACTAAAAGAAACACATGATCCAGAATAACTGCAGTGTATAGATTTGTTGATTAGGAACCTGCATTGATAACACTTATGTTCTGATATTAGCATTGTATAAAATAGGCTGGACAGAGTCTTGCAAGAGAAAAGGATTGATAAGCATTATCAATGTGCAATTTATTACTTTGCTCTGACCAAGCTTTTGAAAATTTTCAGAACTCACTAAATCCAAATTACAGCGAAAGAAACACCAACTTTGTTAGCTGAAAGTACAAACATAATGAGTTTGTCTGGTCACGGTGCTAATTGGTGAGGCATTGTGGTGAGCAATTTCAGAATTATTATCTGTGAAGCATGGATTCTTATAGAAATTGACCAGGAATATTCTATCTCTTGTTTGGGAAACATCAAAAACCAACTATGCATTGAGATTTTGTTTTTGGTGCGTATCAGTAAGAAAAGAGGGGAGGGGAAAGAATGAAAATATAATCCAAATACCAGCAATACTATAAAATCTATGAAAGCATTAAGCATACATGCTGGCTGTTGCTACTTTGAACTAAATAGATGATCACGAGCCATACCTTTTGCACTTTTCTTAAATTTGCATGAAGGACATTCAACATGCTCCTTCGAATACAAAAACATCATTGTTCCACACAAGTCACAGAACATGAAATCAGCTCCTCGAGCATGTGCCATCTCAATGCTCCTTCTATCAGCTGCTTATTACAACCAAAGAAACTAAAAATCACCAAATGCCATCCAGTCCCCTTGCTTAGTACAATTTAACACACACACTCGATAAAAACAAATTTGAAGCTCCAGAAGCATGCTAAACACTATAAAAACCGCTGTTTACACCCAAATCAAATCTTCAAGCCAACTATTAAGCCAAAAATATATAAAGAAGCACAATTCAGAGTTAAGACAGAAAACCCAGAAACATGATGACAATTTAAAGTCCAATTATCAAGTTAAGGCATCAAACAGACCATTACTGCAAAAAAAAAAATCAATTTCAAGCTGAACTAATAAAACCTTTAGACTTGTTTTACTTTCTATAAAGCCAAAGCATACGTTTTATATAGACAATGAAACCCAAAAATTTCGCAGATAATTCTTACAAATCCATTGATTCTGTAAATCAATTGCGTTTTGTTGTTTTTTACGTGTGTACAGCTGTCATTGTCACGGACGAGACATCAAACACCATATAGAAAGGAAAGAAATAGAGTGTAAGAAAAAGAAACCACCTTTTTCGAGCTCAACCGAACTGGAAGGAAAAGCACAAGGGAGAGGGGAAGGAGACCCCCTCTCTGCGCTGATTTCAAGGAAGTGGAAGGAGGAGGAAGCAAGCGTGGGGAAACAAAGGAGAGGTCACTAAACCCTCTGATTCGAGGGTTTTACTCTCTATTTTTTTCTGTTAAACTATATTTTAGTCCTTTAAGATTCACAAGTATTCTACTTTGATTCTTATAGTTTCAATGTTACTATATATATATATATCAAGATTTTGAAAATTAAACGTTGATGTGGGGGTAGTGTCGGTGGATGAAACATTTTGGTTTTGACAGTTTTCCATTTGTAATTAGCAAATGAAAAAAGATCAAAACATGTTGATAATATATATTTTTAGAATTCACAATATATTTGCAGCATATATTCATATTAATTTCACAATATATTTGCAGCATATATGCATAATAAATTTACACTATATTTTCTATATTCCTAATCCTAATTTTATACTGATATTTCACTATGTTTACACTAAATTTACACTATGTTTTTATACTGATTTTTCGCCTAATATTCCCAATCCTAATTTCCTATCCACATTTTCACGATGATCATAGCAGCAAGGCAGCAACATGTTT
Organism: Salix viminalis; assembly: GCA_029228465.1. NCBI lineage: Eukaryota > Viridiplantae > Streptophyta > Magnoliopsida > Malpighiales > Salicaceae > Salix > Salix viminalis. The sequence continues at coordinate 13,363,778 of CM055438.1, read as the reverse complement.
AAATACATTATACTGATTTTTCTCATTATACTGATTTTTCACCTAATATTCCTAATTTCCTATCTACACTTTCAGTCTTTCACGATGACAGAGCAGCAAGGCAGCAACATATTTAAATACAATGGAAAATTTTCAACATTATCAACCAGTGATTGATTACCAGCAAGGCAGCAACATCAATCTCTAATACCAACGGCATGATATGAACATATAATCTCAAATACCAGCAACATCAATTAATTACTACTTAAATACATCAACATATAATCATGTATCATAATCTCAGTGCATAGCCAGAGGTAGCAGTAGGGCTTCCTCGAATAGTATGTCCAATGGCTCTGATTTATCAGCTCCACAGGACTATGACTACTCTACGACAGATGATCTATAAGATATAACAAGAAATAAAACAGAGGTTCAATTCACTTACCTTTTGTGAACTGCAACCGTGTCGGTCGGATGGGGACGATGATAAAGAGGAACTGTCGAACTGGGGTAACGATGTGTTCAGATGCAGAGGGAGAGAGGGTAATGGTTGGTTTGGTTGGTTGCAGAGGGAGGGAGAGGCGAGAGGCGAGGGAGATTTAAGTTCAACTGAGGCGGCGTGATAATTTAACGCTCCCTCTTTCTAGAATGATCTTATATGTGCGGGCGTATGGGTCGATGAATATCAGTGGGGTCGGCACGCGCTCGCCACTTCACTCGTGTGAGACGCGATTCAGACCTGTCTTAAATTTATGATCACGCACGGTGACAATCTCTCTATTTTAATTTCAATTGATACAGCGGACTCGGACAATCTCTCTGTATTTTATTGATGACAAACTCATTAAAAATCCAAAGCGAAGAGAGAAAAAATAAAATAGAAAACAAAAATAAAATGTGTACTCAGACTGACTATGATGATTTATCATTGTGATTAAAATTGTTTTTAATATTGTTTTTAGTTTAAAAATATATTAAAATGATATTTTTTATTTTTTAAAAATTATTTTGATATCAACGCATAAAAATAATTTAAAAACAAAAAAAAAATAAAATAAAAAATAAAAAAATTCAATTTAAAAAAAATATTTTTGAATAAAATTATATATCACAAGACCATCTAACTCATAAAATTATTGATAACATCATCTATAAGGCCACAAAACCATAAACAACAACCGCAACATACTTTTTAATGTTTTTCAATTTTCTTATTATTTCTTCCTTTATATGTGTTGATCTAAACACCATTGATTTTTTATTTCAACAAAAAAGTAAAAATAAAGACTGGAATGAAAACACTATAAACAAAGATAAATGATACGTAGATTCACATGTAAGAGAGAAAAAGAGAGAAAAATAAGGATCAACTAACCACCGACAAGTCTTCGATTATCATTCGATGACATGCCCACCACCATATTGAAGAGGTCACAATGGCATATTCGGTGAGATGGAAGACGAATATTTTTCACCACCACACGAAGCTGCACGCGCTGTTTGTAAGGTGTAGACGGAAGATAGCTATTGGCATGTTGGTGAGACGAGCCAACAATTTTTTTTTAAATAAAAAATATCAAATTATCTAAATACCCTTCAAAAACCATTATAATAACAAAAAACACATATGAAAATATCAACATGCTCCTAGTGCTAACTCTTTGATTTTGTCGTTTCCGAGAGTATATCAATAGTTTTGTTGTTCATCAAAAGTTAGGAAATCAAAAATATCCTTATCAGGAACTCTATTTTTTTGTCTCATTAAAGGGTACAATAGATATTTCACTGTTCGTGAACAAACTAAATATATATAAAATATCCTTGTCTAGTCTGATACCAAAGGTAAAAACATTGTTTTGCTGTTAAAAATTCTAAAAAATATGACAATACCTAAACAACAGTTCACATTGACAAATAAAAAATACTCCCAAAACAAATTGTTAGATTTTTATGACCAAAAAACATAATAATAATTACACTATTACAATATTCAGTAAACTGTGTTTATATTTACAGTGAATCATCCACGCGGTATAATTCTTTTCTTAATATAAAATGGTAATTAGAGTTAGCTTAGTTAGGTTACGAGCGAATTTGCCCGCACGATGCGCTGGGCTTTTTTATCTATGTTAAAAATTGATTGATTTTATATGTATTGTATTTTGTTATTTTAATATTTATTTAGTAAAATTATAGTTGATAAAATTTGCTAAAAATGGTTTTTTTTTCCAATAAAAAGTGATAATATATATTAAAGCTATAATAGTAAATAAATATCAAAATATATAATTATTATGATATATTTAAAAGAAAATAAAACTTAAAAATAATGATTATTATTATTTTGAATGTTTTATCTATAATAATTAGAAAATTCAATACCTAACAATATCAAAAATAAATAAATATTATTATATTTAAATAAATTATTTAACTTGAAAAAAAAGAGAGAAATAATAACAAACATTATTTTTTTAAATGATGACCAACACAAATTAAAATTTACATATTAAAAAAAATCTTAATAATAGTGGAATTAAAAAAATAGAAATAAAAACTAAGAGCATATACATATAAACATGGACAGAAATAAGAATTATGTAAACAATATATAAAAGAAGAATTTTTTTTTTTGAAAGAGTAATGAAAAGTGAAAATCACAGTTGAAATAACTATTAATTACTGTTTGAAATTGTGATCTCCTTTAGCCATTCTATAAAATAATAGTCGTGGTGCCCGTAAGTTTACCCGTACACCCCAATTATAAAAGAAAAAAATTATAAGTGGGAAAAAAACAGAAAAAAATGTTAAAAAAAATGGTTTCGGGAATTATTCATGGTGTGCGTAAGCTGTCCTGGACACCCCGGTTATAAAAAAAAATGTACACGTTGAAAACAAATCGCGGTGCACGTAAGCTGGCTCGAACACCACAGTTATAAAAAACCAAAAAAAAATGTATAAATGAGAAAAAAAACATGAAAAAAATATAAAAAAAACGTGGATCCAGAGATAAAAAAAAATATACATGGGAAAAAAAATTGTGGTGCTCGTAAGCTGGCCTGGACACTCCGATTATAAAAAAACAACAAATAAATATATAAGTGGAAAAAAAACAGGGAAAAAATGTATGAAAAAAGTGGGTCCAGAAATTAATCGTGGTGCGTGTAAGCTAGCCGGACACCCCGTTATAAAAAAACAGAAGCCCGGTTTAAAAAAAAAGAAATCACTTTTCAAACAGTAATGAGAAAAAAAAATTGTGGTGCGCATAAATTGATAGGGACACCCCGGTTATGGGAAAAAAACTAAAAATTATATAAGTGGAAAAAAAACAGGAAAAAAAATGTAAAAAAAAGTGGATCCGGATATTAGTCGTGGTGCACGTAAGCTGCCACGGATACCCTGGTTAAAAGAACACAACAAAAGAAGCCCGATTAAAAAACAAAACTGACCTGGACACCCTGATTATAAAAAAATAGATTTTTTTTAAAAGAGATCCCTGTGTCTTTAAAAAACAAACATAAAATGCCCGGTAATAAAAAAAAGTGCAAGGGGAAAGCATATTTTTAAACAGTAATGAGAAAAAAAATCATGGTGCGCGTAAACTAACCCGGAAACATTGTCATGAAAAAAAAATGTATAAGTGGTAATAAAAAATAGGGAAAATAATAATAATAATAATAAAATAGATCCAGAGATTAGTCGGTGCGTATAAGCTGCAACGCATATTCCGGTTTAAAAAAACAAATAAAAAGCCCGGTTAAAATTAAAAAACAGAAAACACCTTTTCAAATAGTATTGAACAGTGAAAATTATTATTAAAAAAAAAAGAAGCACGGTTAAAAAAAAAAGTGCAAGGGGAAAACACATTTTTAAACAGTAATGAGAAAAACAATCGTGGTGCGCATAAATTAACCTGGACACCCCGGTCATGGAAAAAAAAATATAAGAGAAAGAAAAAAAAAAAGGGGGGGGGGGGAATGTATAAGTGGAAACAAAAAAAAGGGAAAAAAAATAAATCCGAAGATTAGTTGTGGTACGCGTAAGCTGTTATTGATACCCTAGTTAAATTGTCCAGCGTGCATGAACCACTCGGCCACAGCCACTCCTTTGTCATTTTTACTCTTCAAATAATAAAAAAGAATCCCTATCTAATTAAAAAAAAAAACCGAGCTCATGTAGGCGCGACGCACCGGAGCAAATGTCCAGTCCACAGTAGAAATGAGTCTTGGTGAACAGTGTCGCTACAGTAACAGTCTGAGTTGTTTTAGCTATTAGGTAATTTTTAACCGAACCGAACCAGTTCGGTTTGGGTTAATCGGTTTTGTCCGTACAAAACCGATACCAAACCGGACATTTTTTAGAATTTTACAATCGGTTTAATCGATTTTTTTTATCAGTTTGATTTTCTCAATTATCTTTTGTTACAATTTTCTCGGTTTAATCAATTGTTGGATTTTTTTCTCATCCCTAACTTAATTCACATAAAGTCACCACACATTGAAGCATGAGAAATCAGAGTTTTTGTTGCCTGGTTCTTTATTAAACTATATTCTTCAAAATGAATAAACAATATTTATTATAATCATATATTTTATGTGCTCGTTATTAAATGAGTTGTGTGTGTGAATGTGATTATTTTAATATTGATGATACTTGAAGTAAATCATATAGTGTATCAAGCTCAATTAGTAATAAGTACTCATTTTTATTTTCTATAACATTTTTTAATGTTTTTAAATTATTTTAATATATTGATGTAAAAAATAATTTTTAAAAATAAAAAAAATATTATTTTATTCATTTTTAAGTAAAAAATAATTTAAAAACAGAACCACAATTATACTCCTAAAGAGCAAATCCTATAACAACTCATGAGCCACACCAAAGTGTGTAGCTAGGAAATATAAAATGTTTTCTTTTGTTTTCATAAAACATTTATTTTAGCTTCAGTAATCGGTAAGTTAAAAATAAGTAATTTTTATTATCATGTTTCATGTCACGTCATTGCAATCACAATATATTTTTTTCCCTTATAAATCCCATTTAAGTCTTAAATCCAAAATACAAGAGACAATTCAATTTATTACTTATCCAAACATTTTAAGAGCACATTTTTAATTTTACAACCTTGAATTTTTATTTAAAAATATAGTTGTTAATTTCAATTTAAATTTGATATTACTAGATAATTAACTCATCATTTATCAAATTAACTTTAAAAATCAATATATTTATAAAGTTTTTTTAGGAAAAAAAGAAGAGAAAAGAAAAAAAAATTATCCAATCGAGATTTGTTAGGTTTATGACATAATCATTTATATTAAAAAATAAAACTTTTGAAATTCTAATAATTCCCGATAAAAGAAAAAAAAATCTTCTGTTCTCACGTCAAAAACTCCGAAAAAATCAACATATCGAAAGGCGGCTAATGAAACTCCAGTGGCAATACCGTAATAGAATCCAGTACCAACCCCAAGAGTTATAAATCAGGATAAAGCTAAGGAAATTTTCTTATTTCCAATGTAGATAATGACATCACGTGACACGCCACGTTTCATCTCTACCCTTCAGATCTCCGGCATCCCGGCCCCACATTTCACATCGATCTTATCCTTACAAACGCGTCCAATCCATTCACTTGACACGTCACTTCATCACTTTTCGATCCAATTCAACGGTCCAGATATAGCCAACTTGCTCGACCCTTAACGCCCCCACTTCCTCTTTAAATGCCGCTCTCCACTCCCTAAACTCACTGCCCCTATACGCTGCTAGCCTAAAACAACTCTGCATTTGCCAAAGGGCGGTGTTTCTTTCCCCAAATTACACCGTTTTTCTAACGTGCGCCATGGGCTTTCTTGATCAGTTCTGGGATGAAACCGTTGCCGGTCCTTTTCCGGACAGCGGCCCGGGGAAGCTCCGGAAGAAACCGAGCTTCGGTCTCCGGCCAAACTCCGGCAAGGGTACGCTAATCAATTCTTGCCAACACGATCATGAACCATAATAAAATGATAAATCAACTGATTTGAGTAGGATGGTTCTTGTAAATAAGAGAGTTGGAGAACTAAGTTTTTCCCTTGCATGCCGTAAAGAGGATTCGAATCTCATAATTAGAAACTAATTTAGATTTTCTACACATTTTTTATGGTCATGAATAGAATCTGGTGGTGGTGGTGGTAGCGTGACGAGGTCGTGCAGTGGTGAAGCGACGACGGAGGAGACGCAGAAAGTGACAAGGAGTATCATGATAGTAAGACCTCCGGGGTACCAGTATAACGGTACGTCTGGTACACCCCCGGCGTCACCAGCTGGTTCTACTCCTCCTGTGTCTCCTTTCTCTGGTAAGTCAATAATGCCCTTCGTTTTTTTTAGCAAATGGATAAATTCTTGTCTCCTAGAAAAGTGGAGAATAAGGGTAGTTCTGTCATTTACAGGGTCAATTGGATAATGATGATAGTTTAATTTGGTTGGTTGATGCAAGTTTGGGTGTTTTTGTGTCTGATTGCCGTGTAGATAATGACATTCATGTCCTTTTCAGCGTTTAACATGCATGGGGTGCTATACTGCTATTGATCTATGCCTTACATTAATCATTTTGATATTAATGTTACCGATTTTTTACTTGGCATCCGCATTTTATTTAGGGTTTAGTACCACATCAATGGTATTGTGGATTATAATAATATATAGTATGATTCATTTTTGATAAATAATATCATACGGTCATGATGAAGTCAAAATGAAATTATTTTCTAGTTAATCTAGGTATCATCACTTGAATTACGTTAAACGATTTTTCTAATACCCCATTAGTTTTAGCAAAGAACTAAAAGCTTATAATTGACAAAGTCAATATGATCTTACAAAGAAATGAGAACTATCAAATACCTAGATCATACCTAATTGGGTTCATGCGTTGTGGTGATCATGGATCATGCCGCGACTAATGGGATGTAATTGGATCGTGGATCATGCCGTGATTAATGGGATGTGATGCCACTCGATCATGGATCATGCCATGCCGTAGCTAATGGGATGTCACTGAACCATCGTGGGACGTAGCTGAAGTTTAGGATGTCACTGGTCATGGTTCGAACACAACAAGATTAATTATTCTATGAAAAGTTGGTGCAAGGCATCCCATATTGCAAAATTATGGTAATCACTATATCTATATTTCTATTGACTTGTTCGAGTGCGTGCGTGCACCTATGATGTTTGCTAATCACTAAATCCCATATTTCTATTCACTGGTCATGGTTCGAACACAATAAGATCAATTAATGTCTAATGTTGAGGATAGCTTAATTGGTTCTGTTAGAGAATAATATAGACTCTCCTATCAGTTTGAACAATTTTTTGACAGATTCTAAGATGTTTTGGTAGTGTGCTGTTGTCTCGTTAATTCTACTCTATAGAGGGCTATCCACATGGTTTCATTCCCTATCTTGCTCGTTCTTTTTGTCACTGACTTAAGGCAATTGTATTTTGTAAAGGAAGCAGAGATTCCTTTCGGTTTCGTCGAAGGTCTATGTCGGACGCATACGAGAAGACGACCGATGCTGGACCGAGAACTCCTACTTCTCCTTACGGCGAGTGATTTACGAACCTCTTACATCTTCTCCGGCACCTCCAAGTGGTTTCTCACCTCTCCACGTCCTGTTTGTTCGGGTTTGTAGTGTATTCCAAGCACGCGTTTCAGTGTAGTTGATCAGACCTTACGCCGGAGTGATGATGGTCAGTGAAACGGGGTCGTAAGGGGTTGGTGTTCCACAAGGCAACTTCTCGTTATCACTCTGTATATATTGTTTTTCTCATTTTTGTCCTTTGCTTACCTTTTCCATGTGTGGGGGAGCAACGTTATATTGCTTTTCATGCAAGTCTAGACGGTGTTTGATAAGCAAAACCAATAACTCTATAGGCTGCTGTAGTGACTAGTGAGAGATAACATCACAGATGGATGGTGGGCCATGACACATTTGCTGTTCTAGGGTTTTTATATGTATAATAAGTTTCGAGTATGAATAATTACGTGGAATCTGTGATAATCAGGACTTTATATTATGCTTTCAAAGTTTACTCTAAATTTATATAAAGTTTAAATAATTTTAAAATAAAAATGTGATTGCGCCAGGCTTTTAGCTCGATGGCTTCACCTTGAGATGTTTTCATTTTATTAATAAATAAATCTTATAGTTATCAAAATATACCCTCGAGCTCTCATTGTATTTTTTTCTAACTATTCTAACCAATGTCAATTTCGACGATGTAAAAAATAAAAAATAAAACAATTTGGAGGAAAAAGGAAACAATCAAGGTCTTGACCTGAATAATACATAGGTTCATTTTGACTTTATTATCTTGTGCTTGAATTAAAATGAAGTCTCAATATATAATGATCAAAACTATTATTCTCTCGTTTTCAATTTGCCTTGACGTCTTTTTTCTTTCTTTCTAGGCAATGTGTGCATGATTATTCCATCGGGTGTGGTGCTGATTCAATTTCCCTTTCCCCTTCATTTATCTCTCAACCATCTCAATCTGAGTGTTGCACCTACAAAAATTTACAATGACCTTTTCAATTTATCCCTTTTGAATTTAGTCATTTTTTTTTAATTTTATTTTCTTATTTTGAAAAATATTTTTAAATTGGATTTTATAATTTCATCATCCTTCATTTTTCAACTCTTAGATTGGGTCCATATTCATTTGATTAATATTTTTATTTGAGATTATTTATAAAATTGAATTTTTTTTTTTATCAAATTTAACCCTTATTTTTTATTGTTATTTTTTTTCCATAAAAGATTTTTGATTGATTTGTTTATTCAATCCCTCAACATTAATTTGGTTGAGGATTGAGATTCTTGCTTAAGCCTATATATATATATATAGTTAGTTAGTTAGTTGGTTGGTTGAATTTATTAAACTCATTTTACTTAATGACTTGAATCTCAAATTTCTTTTACTTATTTAGAAATCCTAACGTCATCTTAACTTTTTTCTTCTTCCATTTTGATTTTTTTTTATCCCGGACCGCTCAACCACCTATAAAAAATTTACCCTAGCTAATTTTTTTTGTTTAAAATTTTTTCCATCTCCAACCTTCAATATTTAGTTCAATATAATCGAACTTCCTAGTTTGTTTAGATACGAGTTTCATTGCTTTATCATAATCTTATACCTTACACTGCAGGATTTGTAGAGTAACCATGGTTGACCGAGTTATTCCAGTATGTCGCTCTTTTTTTTAAAAAAAAAAAAAATATGTCATGCAATGCATCAACATTTTATGTATTTTTGATGTTTTTTGTCCAATACAAATCAAAATCTTGACTTCCTAGTATCTTTTATATTTTTCTGTTTCTTAAGGATTATATATAATTGTTAAACTTGTCCTGGCTTGACAAGCAGATTAAGAAACTTGCATTTTGAAGCCTAATTAAGGTCATATTTTACATAGAATCATAAAAAAAAACATTGATAATGTGAAACTTAGTTGTTCTGATTAGATTTTCAGTGATCAAGTTACCTTGATTAAACCTTGTTAACATGACTGAGTCAACAACAATGAATTTTTTTTATATATATAAAAACAATGATACGCGACACAATTTTAATAAAAATATTAACCTAAGTTAATCCAATGACTTACTAGTTACCCAATACTCTAATAATCTAAACTTTGTTTCCAAACTAATTCTAAAACCAAATCTTACAACTACCATCTTATTAAGTATTTTAGATATTATAGTACAAAGTGTTTTTAAAAGTGATTTTAGATGGAAAATATACTAAAATTATATTTTTATGTATATTTATATATTCAGTCTTTGATATCAACAAATTAAAATTACATATATTTTTATAAAAATATCAATTCAATGGAAAAAATAATTTAAAATATTACACATGGATGTGGGCCTTCAAGTACCCTCTTCATGAATCCAATTATTTTCTCAAATCCAGCTCAATTCAGACCACTGGATCCAAATTCATATCAGTCGGGTATTCTACAAACCACGCTATTTCTTCCATTTTTGTACGATCATTCAACCCCGTTCGTGGAGGAGGCAGTTCCTCTCTCAAATTCTAAGTCAATTCGAAGCTTGAAAAGTAAACAATGAAGAGAAAATATTGTGGGTCCCTGATTTTTCTGCTTCTCTTTCACTTGCAAATCCACTTCTCCTCTGGTAAAGATTCTTTCTTTGTCAATTCATTATCACGGGTTCCTTTATTTTCAAATTTTGTCACTTTAGAGAACCCATTTGATATTGATGCTAGTTCTGAAATTCACTTGTCGGGTTTTGCTTTTGGTGTGTGATTTACCATTTAGACAATTAAAATATAAGAAATTGTGCCTTTTTTCTTTTGTTTTGAGGCAGAGAATTGCTGTATTTGAAGCCGAATAGTTGAATAGGTTGTTTATAGGACACTTCAAAAGCTGGAAACTTGTCTTGTTAAATAATGGATGACCAATGGTTGAGATATGTGATGAACTGGGGGGCAAGAAGTATATAGCCAAACCCTTGTTTTAGCTGTTCACAGTTAATGTTTTTTTCTTAAACTTTAAAGATATTAACCTGGTGATCGGAACATGGTCGTTGTCTGAACAGTTTTGTTTGGAGCAGAAAGTTGCATTTTCTATTTTGAAGCCTGATGTTTGTGTCCATCACAATGGCTCACTTTGTTAATGTAGGAAAACCTGCTAGAGTATGTGTTTCTAAAAGGCGATCAGCTTTCCGCCATATTCATCGGAAGGGAAACCTCCAAAAAAGGTAGGCAAGGGTGCCAGAGATTTGACCCTTTGTAGGCTGTTTCACAAAAAGACTTGCTGCGATGTAGCTCAGACGTATCCTGCTTCCCTGTCTGTTAGGAGGCTGGCTTCAACAGGAGAAGCCAGCCAGGAGTGCTTGCAATTATGGGAATTGTTGGAATGCTCAATTTGTGATCCCCAAATTGGTGTTCAGCCTGGACCTCCTCTTATATGCGCGTCTTTTTGTGACAGAGTCTATCAAGCTTGTGCTAGTGCTTACTTCTCTATGGATGCAAATAAACGGGTAAGAGCAGAGCCATTGACTTCTAGAGTAGCTGATTCATCATAAGATTCTTGAGTTTTCTGGTTTAAGAGTTAACCTTTTTTGTCCAGTTTGGATATCTGATTAGCTTATGGTGCTTCCATTCATTTGAAATGAGAATTGCATTTGATGTGTTCAATGATTAGTGCTTGCATAATGTATGAGAACTCGCTAACACAATTAATGAGTCCATCAACTAATATTTCTCAAACGTGGTTAAAGAAATTAATATGCTATGTATCATCCTTTATGATTGCATGGTAGACTAGCGTTTTGTTTATGCCTGTTAAAATATCATAAAAAATTGAGGGCTCTTAATTTCTCCCACCAGAATGTCTCTATTAAAATCAATTTCCTGATTGGATTTCACCTATCAGGTCATAGCACCATGTGGAGTAAACGACTTTGTTTGTGGACAAGCTTCTGAATGGGTCTCCAATGGCACAGAGCTCTGCCACGCTGCAGGTTTCGCTGTTAAGCTGTCTGATGATGCATATGTTGATGTAGAAGAGGTGTCTTGCTATGGTGGTAGAGCCAGTCTCGATTCTATCTCTGATTCATGGAGGTCTCCAGACTCTCCACTATCTGAGTTTACCCAGAAAGCTGAGAATATTGGGGTCGTGGAAGATTTCCAGCAGTGGGTGCAGGAAATGCAATTTATTGAAAAAGTTTCCTGGGCAGTAGGAGGTTTAGTTCTCACTGCAGGTCTCTTGTTTATGAGGTTAGACCAATATATTCTTGCCTTTTTACGTCTTCAAGATTCCAAACATAGCTTTTCGGTTTTCATTTTCCAGTCATCACTGTAGTTCATAGAAAATGAGGATTACTATAGAGATAATGCCCACACTATCCCCTTTCATCTGGCTTAATTAGTTGCACTAAATCAAGATTAAATAAAAGGTTCCTGCTTCAAAATGGATAACAACCCCAAAAGCAGCCAATGTTACAGAAAATACAGGCTTCATTTTTCATGCTTCGCTTTTAAAATTAGACTACTACAGATACCATTTTGTGTAACTTTTTTTCCTTCATAAATCATCCTTGCTATCCTCCCCCCCGAGTAATCCTGGCCTGTGAAGTTGATTGTTTGTTGTCATCATATTAGCACTAGTGAATAATGAAAAAGAAAATATTGTTTCTTGATAGATTTTGCTGACCATGCAGTAAAAGGAAGAGTCATAGCCAGAGTCAGCGCCAAAAGCTTGCAGCTATTCAAATAGCAGCAATAGCTGCAAGGAGACAGGATGGCCGGATGAGCGAGAATTCTCCCGATAGTTCAGTAAATATGAAAGGAAATCGAAGATGATGTTTTAATATACAGGTGAGCGATGCTATCAGAATTACTGTTATGATGTGAATCATCTGTTATTTCATTTTCTCATTTTGTTAGAAAAATAATTAAAGAAGCAGCATAGATGAGTTCAAAGGTTTCTTATCAATAGTAGCTATTGCCACCGGTTTCAGTAAATGAAAAACTATTTCCTGAATTTCTTCCCTTCTCCTTCTTTTCAAAATCCTGATAAAGAAATTACGGGGCTTGGATAACTGTTAACGTTCTTGATCAGTTCAGTGCGTAACAAATACGATTCAGATAAATATTTTTCTTCCTTTCATTTTCTGCTCAAGAATTTCTTATCACAAACATGCACCAGTCTGGAACAAGCTGCCCTGATATCTTGATGGGAAACATAAATTAGGATTACAGTAGTTAATGTATCCGTGGCTCCGCCACGGGTTAGACTGATTTTCTTAAAACCTTGTTATCTAGTTCCCTGCCTAACTTGAATTTTCAACTAAATTGTGCGAGTTAGCCCAAATTAAATTTTAATTTGATTGATTTTATATGTCCAAATATAATCTTGATGAATGATAAAAATATGATCTGATTTGGAAAAAAAAATCAAGATATTTTTTTTTCAAAATTATTATTGAAACGATGATAAAATAACTTGATCTCAGTCTCCAAGCGACTCATGTTATGAATTTTATTGAGTTTAATAATATTTTTTTGTAAACTATTTTTTTAATGATATTCATATTTTATTTTTAACTAATATAATATTAAAAGGTAAAATTAAAAAAAAAAAAACTTAAAAATCAATAACAAAAAAAAAAAACATATTTGATCAATGCTTGTTAAATTTATGAATTGGGTAATCTGGGCCTGTTCTAGGACGTTAAACTTGTACACTTGTAAACCAGGTTATTGACTATAATAGAATTATAATTTGTTTTCTGAAAAACTATTTTTTATTTAACTATATAATAATAAGAATAGATAAACACAAAATCAAACACCAATATAATATTTAAATGTCGAAAATGATAATGAAAAAAAAGAAGTAACACTTGTCAATCCTTTTCCGTGAAACATTTTTTTTTAGAATATGAGAAAAAAATAGATAAAAAAAGTCAAGTTCAGTAAAATAAAATTTGGAGAGAGAGAAAGTGCCCCACCAAATCCATTTTGGGTTCGTTTTTTTTTTTTTAAAGACAAAATTTGAAAAACTAAGAGATAAATACTTATAAATATTTAATATTGTAATATGAATAATTTACTTAATTACATTTAATGAGTTTGTTTATTCCAATCAAATTGTAATAGAAATCGACAAACACATTTATTGAATAAAAAAAATATTATGCAAGTTTCATATATTAAGAATATCATAATAAATAAATATTTTTCATCTCTAAAAATAAATTAATATATATACATATACATATATATAATATAAAAAAACTAAAAATGAATAATACAAATCTCTTAAAAAAATTAAATAAATCCAATATAATAAAAAAACTAATCACTATTAAAAAAAGATAATTAAGCAAAAAAATCCACAAACAAGTAAAATATAAATTTTAAAAAACATAAAAAAAGTTTAAAATAAAAAATAGAGGAGGCATAAGACAATACCACTGGTGTCGAGTCATAAAATATCGAAAAATCCCAAAATATCCCTTCTAATTCACTTCTTTCTGTTATTAGGGAAGTCTTGGTTTAGTACTGGGACCCTTAAATTTCCTTTCTTTTTATATGTTTTGGTTTGATGAAACTTTGGATCGTGTCAAGTAACATGTCTCGCCAGGAAATTCCACTTGTGTCTGATTCATTATTCTATCGCAGAAAACTTGAGAAAAAAGTTACAGATTGGTTGAATTGCGTAGATAGTCATTAACAAATGGAAGTGATGAGAAGCTCCTTGTAAACAATCTGCCACTTGTTAGAACATCCAGATTACGATCATGAGCTTTCACAATGACATCAATCGATGATCATGTCGAAGTTAAATAGTGTAGAATTTGTCCTCAAGTTGCAGTACAAGGTTTCTCAGCAGTCGCAAGAACCACCAGGAACTTATGAACAAGCAGCTTATCACCCAGGAAACATTTCTCTATCTAGTCTGCATCAGAATGTTGATGCTTGAAAGATTTAAAACCGAAACTATTATTTTTAAGCGAGATGAAACGAAAAAGAAGCAGAAATTGCTTCAGTTGCGAAGAGGGAAAAATCTGGAACAACCAAGCTGGCAGTGATGAACTATTAGAGGACTCTCTGAGCAAACCATAGATTAACTTGCACAAACATGTCAACAAAAACCAGACCTATTTGTCAATCACTACTTACAAACAGCATATGCTAACTGACCAGACAGGAAGTTCTCAAAGAGTATCCAACAAAACAACTTTGGTTCCTGGGCATAACGTAGCGTGTGCTGTTGTTTTTGCAGAAATTTTTCCCAACAATTTTCCCAGCAAATTGAACTACGTGACATTTTAACAAGACAAAAAGGCTTGTTTCTGAGGACAAACCCACGATGTGATAGATATTCAAATCATTGCTAGAACCGAGCTTGGCAATCTTCTGACTGAAACAGGACGAGATCCTTGAATGCCCTTTTCTCATACTAGATCTTTCCGATTTTAGGAGGCTGTTTGAACGTAGACAAAAAAAAATGATATCAGAGTGTTTTAACCATGGAAAGATTAGCAGGGCAGGGAAAAACGAGAGAGAAAGATCTATTTCATCCAATATTTATATTGAATAAGTAAGAAAACATCTAATATACTATGCACGTACCTTCTTAAGGATTATCTTTGAAGTGCTTGGTGGTAGAATCGGTTTTAATATCTCAAAGGAACATACCAAGGATTCGTCAACGCTCAACAAAGCACCTGCATTGTCAAACTCCCCACCATAGTTTGGAGCTGAAAATATTGTCACTAATTTTCTTTTGGCAAAGAACTCGTATCCATCCTCCACCACCTAAAACATAGCAAAACAAATTCACCAGTTATCATTGCTGGAGTTGTTCTGGGTTAAGGTTGAAAATACAAAATAAAAATGCCGAGGGCTACAAACTACATGGAAGTATCAGTCATCTTTTTATATATTTTGGTGAGGTAACTTATTATCATGATAGTTTTGCATATTTTCACTCTTTATTGTAAAGCAATCTTGTATTGGATTTAAAGACACGCAAGGTTTGGTAAATTAGAGGTCTTGATCAATAGAGATCAAAATCATAACTTTCACAGTTAGGTAACATGGATGGCAGTCATTATTTTTTGCATTAAAGTATTTCTAGATAAATAGACGCAAAAGCTTTTGGCAACACATTTAGAAACAGGCATCTCCTAAATCATGATCCAACAAACTCCAGTTACAAGGTTTTATCTGGTTATTTGCGAGGGGAAAAGAACATGGAAGCTGGGAAAAGCTACTTCTTCAACTTTGCAATTTTTAGTGGGTATTGAGCTTTGCTTAGAAAGAAATTGGCTCACCTGATGACCTCGGCAAATGAGATCCAGGTCATTTTTATCCAAAAACTCAGAAACTTTATCAGGTCCAAAGGTACACGAAACACCTCGATCACTATCTGACCAACCCTCAACTCTAGCATCAGGATCAGACCAGAGTAGATCACATAGGAGACCACTATCTGGGATTTCAGTAGGTCTTTGAATTTCCTTTATTTGGCCCAAATGTTCCAACTCTGGAGAGAGGCCTCCGTGCATGCAGAATATCTTTTCATCAATCAGTGCAGCAACCGGCAAACAATTAAAGCAGTCGGTAAATATTTTCCATAGCCGGACATTGAATCTCCGTTTACACTCGTCATAAAACCCATATATCCTATTGATCTTCGCATCCTCGTGGTTACCCCTCAAGAGGTAAATTTTGTCGGGATGTCTGATTTTGTAGGCCAGAAGCAGACATATGGTCTCCAAACTTTGCCTCCCTCTATCAACATAATCCCCAAGGAAGAGATAGTTAGCAGCAGGAGGGTAGCCACCATATTCAAACAGCCTCAGGAGGTCTTGATATTGCCCATGTATGTCACCTGTAAAAAGACAGCAAAAATTAGATATGCAGGGGGCCAAAGTAGAGTTAAGAAGATAAATGATGACTACAGTACTTTGCCACATTGTGAAGTATTGTTTGTTCCACTGCAAATGAGCAACAAGATTCTTCCAGGGTATAAAAGAAGTTAGACACGAACAACCTAAATATTCAACAACCTAATGGTTGCCATGTGTTTCACATAGTTTATGGGCCACAAGTGAAGAACCTGGTAGTTTCCTAACACATCCTTTCAAATTTATGAGGCAGTTCCAAGCTAACTCTGATTCTAAGGCTCTCTGTTTTTTTTTTTGGACATGTGAGACTCAAACTCAGCCAAATACGCAAATCTGACCTAACCAAAGCTCAACAACCACTCACAACGATCAAATCTCTATATTTTGATATTCTCCTCTCTGAAGGAAGTGTAGCTACCAATCGGGCCATGCTCAACCAAGGTTTTGAAGCTAATCAATGGGTGGACGAGGCTGAGCTTTGGCCCCATGCCTCTCCCTGAAGAATGACATGACTAGCAACAAGGTAGATGTCCTCCTCCCATCATAAACTAATAATAATAATTGTAATCCTTGCTTCCATTCAATCCAATCGAAAAGATCGATCCTACCATTCGTTCCACCTCAAACATTACAATTCCTTCAACAATCAAACTAAAATTATGAAAATTTTGATCAATCATGCTGTGTCATAACCAATCATCAAATGATTCTTGTCCATAGATAAGCTCAAAAATTTCTCTTTTGACTAGAATCATTCAAAACAGTCATCTTTAACAAACTCACATAATCATCTCGCATTAAAAACATATGCACACACATCAGATATGTTTGATAATCAATCCATTCATTATCAAGAAATTGATGAAAAGAAAAGGTGCTCACCACAGATGCGAATGGGAGCTTTAATCTCAAGGAGAGTAGGCTGTGAAAGGAAGATTTGGCGAGCATTAACACATAATTGACGGATCTCTCCTTCAGATAACTGAACTTGCTTACCTCCTTTTCCTTCCAATAACCTCCTTATTATATCATCCAACACTGCCTTATCCATCATCCCTTCCATCGTCATCATCATCATCTTCCTTTTCCTTTCTTCTTAACCTCAAAACAAATCCAAATCCAAACCCAATTCTTTATTTTTCTTATAAAGAATATAGATTTAAGTCCCTGAACAAGAAAATAAAGCACCCCAGATGGATTTTGGTGTTGAAACAGTGAAATAAAGGATCAAATGAAGAATATCTACAAAAAGAGAAAAAAAGGGTTGGTGTAATATGATCAATAAAAATGAAAAAAAAAACACTCTTTCTTTCCACCAGAAATAGATGCGAATAAATTAAAGAAGGGGACGGTAAAAGAGGATGGGTGGGGGGTTATGATAATAGATCAAGAGAGAAGCAAATAGTAATGGATATGGGCTGTCATTTTTCTTGGTAAATCCCTTCCTCCTCACTCTAAAAAAAGCTATTTTTTCAATGCCAACTGCCCAACAAGATTCAAATAAGGAAAGGGAGGTTGAAACCTTCAAACTTCAAAGGTAAGGTCGAGAGAGAGAGAGAGAGAGAGAGAGAGAGGACAAACAAAAACCGCGTATTTTGAAAAGTCAGTGGATACGTGTACTGCAGCTCGATCTTTCTTGATTGATCGCCATTACCTCTACTTGTCTGTCTTGTCTCTCTCACAGGTCACAGGTCACAGGTCACACGCGCGCATCATCGATGTTTTGATGCTACTTTTGTTTGTTTGTGTCCCTGTGTGTTCATGTTGTGGCGTGCATGGTTCTCAACCCGCCCCCTCCGCCCGCGTCACGAGAATACAAGTTAATTATTTTTTCCTTAAAAAAAAAAAATACTATTTTGATTGCAGGTTGATTATCCTACTGGATCAGATTACATTAGATAATAAAACAATCCGAGGTTAGCTACGTTGCAATTAATATCAAGCACAGTCTAAGAAGGTGGCGTCGGTGTTGCAGGTTTTTTATTTATTTATTTTCTTAATTTTTATTTTCTTGGCTGCCTATTAAAGGGTGCCAGGGGCCACAACCAATCAGTATACTCAGTCCCAGCTTTTTGAAAGCAAAGCTTCCATGGTCAACGAGTATGTCCTCTCTAAGACTGTATCATTTAATATTTAAAGAATCAATCTGAGAGAGATTCAAGGTTGAATTCTATATACATACATACATACATACATACATACATACATACATACATACATACATACATATTACTTGATTTTTATAACCATATATGTATTAGTGTACATTAAATAATGAATAATGTATAAAAAAAATAGTTGATTTCTTGTGTTGTTGTGGTTCTTC
This sequence comes from Salix viminalis, assembly GCA_029228465.1. Taxonomy (NCBI): domain Eukaryota; kingdom Viridiplantae; phylum Streptophyta; class Magnoliopsida; order Malpighiales; family Salicaceae; genus Salix; species Salix viminalis. Next base: position 13,345,025 of record CM055438.1, on the reverse strand, counting down.
ATATTTTTAAACTCTTGTCAAATTCTAACTGTATAAATAAATATAATTAATGACATTTAAAAAAAATAAGATGTTGAACTATTAACTTGTACAGAAAATTTAAACACTCGACTTTGCTAACTTGATATATTTTATAGTGAACAATTTGTATTATCATATATATTTTTTTACGTTAAAAGCTTTGGGGAAGGAGAAAACTTGTGCATTTTATTTGAATTTTTAAATAAAAAAATTATAATACTAATAATAATTTGCTAACTTCATATCATTAATTAAAAAAAAATTATATATACTGCCTAACAATATGAAGATCACGAAAAATGAGATGATTAATAGATTAACAAGCGTATTAAACTAAAGAAGCTCTAGAAAAAATAAAATCCCTAGTGCTTATAAAAAGACTTACGATTTAATACATATTTAAAATATGATAAAGAAAATGTTTGAAATGAAGAATATATTAAATACTAAAAATACAAAAATAATGATATTTACAGTGTCTTTTCCCACGACATATTATTAAATTTCTAAACCCCATCATTTTCTCATAAATGAAGATTCCATGGTCAAACCCTTGTCTAGTGATTAACAATGAGTGGAGAATTTCGAGATGTAATTGCTTTCTTTTTTTTTTTAAGAAGAGGAAGAAAGGGGATTTGAACTAATGATCATACAATATTTCTACAGTAGCTTGATTTTTTTTCTTCATAGTTACGAGTGTTTTTATAAAATGTTTTTTAAATTAAAAAATATATTAAAATAATATTTTTTTTATTCTCTCAACATCAATACATTAAAATCACAAAAAAAAACTCTCTTAATAAATATTAATTTAAAATACAAGCTACTCTCCAAGGAGCAATTATTAAAATGGGTGAAACTGGAAGAAAACAAAACAGATCACGGGCATCTGTGGAGCATGAACACAGGACTCTTCTTCTGTGGAGACAAATTCCATGCTCTGTTTTCCCGTGATGTTATATGCCAACAAATATTATTTTACAAACTGTAAGTCCTTTTCTTCCTCATGCCGGTTTGACAGTGTGATTATAATTATTTTTTAAAGTATTTTTCATTTAAAAATACATCAAAATAATATATTTTTTTAAAAATCATTTTAGACATCAAGTATGAAAATGATATAAAAACACTTTCCAAACACCCCCTTCAGTTTTGTCACCAGAAGCAGCACCAGCTTGAAGCCAAACGGCTGGTTAGTGTAAACATGATTGCATCCACAATTTGATAGCCATCATTCAATGAAAACAACTTGAAAAATCTGTGATCTATCGACATGTCTGTTTGCGGAAGCTAGAATGGCTTCTACTTCACTGCTCATGAAGGAGGAGGCCCTCTTGGCTCAGTGGATTGATTAATGATT
>CM055438.1:13281144-13341144 GCA_029228465.1 Salix viminalis | reverse complement strand
GCGCGACGCAGGGCTGATAAAGTTCGAGTCCACAGTGAATTTAGAGACATGCTACAGAGAAAGTCTGAGCTCTTTTAGAGCATTTTATAATCAGCAGAGTAATTTCCTTTACAATGAGTGCATTCTACCCTGGGAAATTTTCACTTATTTCCAGTCTCAACAACCATCAATAATGCCAAATTGCGGAAAATTAATGTCTGTTCTGTTGTGTGCAATCATGAACACAAGGACTGAAAAATTCCCCTCGGATTTAATAAACTTTTTAAATGAATTGTGACAAACATAGAAGTTTATGATGATTAACCCATTAACATTCAGTCAGGCACAGCCACAGAGATGGATGATTATACAAGGTAACATGAAGAATGGCTGATGCAAGTTAGAGAACCTGTTGGTCCAAATAAGCTTAATTGGGAGACTCCCTGTTTACTGTGAATGGACTCAGCTAGCACAGCCATATTTTCACTCTCTTGCTATAATGGAGAACAAGATTGCACCTCACAAAAGTATAATTTATGGGATTATGCAAGTTTTGAGCAGTTTAATCGATGATATCTATTATTATATAACGTCTCTCTGGTAATATTCTGCAACTCATCATGTTAGACATTCAGCTTTTAATACAATCCTCACAATTCAAAAGCTTTTGGTTTACAAGGGATAGAGAACATGAATTTTGCCTATATGCAGATATGAAGAAATCGCATGGATTATAATGTTCTCGCAACATGAACTAGTTTGCTATAATATCAGCATACCGGCTGCCACTTTCAATCACGAATACACTCCGAAGATATCATCGAAAGTAGATCCAAGAGCCAAGGAAAAAAATAGGGCAAACAAGAATTCACAAGAGAAGGATGACACATTGGCAATACCATATTTATAACCCAGAAAACTTGGAAAAAGCAGCATTTCCTGGACCTCTGTAGTAGGCTGCACCACAGCCATGGTAGTTACTCATTTAAAAAGGTCACTGGCAGAGAGCAGAATAATGGACTCATTGAATTCTTTTTGAGCAAATCAAAGGCCATCACTGGCTAATCCATTCTGACAATCACTTCTCTAAGGTACTCTTCAGGTGTAGCACAAAAGAAAAGGCAAACTAAATTTTAATAGAAAGCAAAGAAAAGGTAACCTTATTTGGAACCAACCCAGCCCCGCATCTCTAAGTAATGTACCAACACAACGGCATAGATTTGCAGGAGAAAAATGCACATATACACCAACACTAGAAATTTGGCAGCGGATTCAAATTAATGTCATGTAAACATTACAATAACTTAGTACTTGATCGATTCAAAATCACCAAAAAGGAAAACTCATTCCATTGACAACATTGGCAAGTTGTAAAACAGTGAAGGCAATCATCTGATCACACAAACTAGGACTAGAATTATCTCAACATGATAAGCACAGGTATTATCAGTTAACCAAATAAAGCCATTATTCCAATTCAAGCACGCCGCTCTTTTTTTGTTTGATGTTCCTTGAACTGGGCAACGAACCCTTTTTCTAACTTAAGAAAATGACAGCTAGGGAGAAGATTTAAGGGAACAGCTAGCTTTGATTTGATCAATAAATAACAGCAAACCTCATTACGGTGCCATCCCCAATTCTTAAGGGATAAGAAATGCTGAAAATTCTTACTGTTCCATTCGCATTAGATTCCACTAAGAAATCATCCTATCATTTTCATCACAAAAAATATCATTTTAATGACACGCACCCTCATTTCAGTTTCAGCACAACTGTGGTGAATTAGGCACAATTCAATAAATTCCTAAACCAAAATAAAAATTCCCACAGCTGTTTCTACACAGATCTGTTTCTAATCACAAAAGCATGAGCTTTAAAAACAAAAGGAGCAGCAATAAAAGGCATAATCCGGTGACAGCTCCACACAAAAGGGAGAATTTTGAGACAATTTACGATAATGTTTACAGCCCAATTCAAATCACAGTTTTTAAAACCCAATAGAACAATTCAACGATTGAAATACACGGATCTTTCTAAGAAGAGGATACAAAAAGGTTTGATCTAATCTTGCTCACTTTCCTAGTCTCGCCATCACAATTCAAGCCGCAACCACATTGAGGACACACTTCAAAATTATCAACAGAGAAATCAGCACCAGCAATTCCAACAGAGAATTCAAGATCATCACCATTTCTTTTAACGTCAATAATATCAACCCAGATAAAAAACAGCTTCACACTAACACCTTCCAATCTTGAAAGCCTCCCTTTCGATATGTAACCATTGATAGTTGACTTGTAGCTCAACTTGTAAGATCCTTCAAGAGAAAAACTACAAGTTCCATTCCAGATTGCAGAGAATTTACCTGTTGTTGTGTCAAGAGAATAGCCAACAACTCCCTGAGGAAGGAGTCCTTTAGGGAGGTCGTAGTCACCCAAGATTTCATAGGCTGTAGGGTTTTGGTCAATAAAGTTTGTTTCTTGCAATAAAGATGATGATGGCAAAGATTGCGAAAGCATGAGAATGAGGCAAAGAGTTGTAGATAGCAAAGGTAGACCCATCTTTCTTTGGAGTTCTTGGTTGGGTTTCCTGGGTTTTGATTTTTGGAAGACAGGAAGAGAGCTTGTTTATGGGAAGAAAACCTAGGATTGGATTTGGATGGTCAATGTACGAGAGTGTGTTCCATATTGTATTTAAAAACAAAATTATTTGTAAATATATTAAAATATTTTTTATTTTTTATTTTTTAAAATTTATTTTTAACATTAATATATTCAAAATAATAAAAACACAAATAAAAGATGGTGAGGTGAAAATGTGAAATGATGATTTGGCTATAAACGTCAAACAAGCTCTTAAATTAGATTAACGACTATGTTTTGTGTAGAATAAGAAATAATAATGTGTGAAAAATGTTAAGAAATGGTTAGTTAGCATTTTGCCAGCTAATGGATCCTTTTTTCTTTTTCTTTTCCTTTCAATTCCAATTGATTTAGGAGAATAGTAAATGAGAGAATCAGGAATGACATGTAGTTTTTGTCCGATAGTTTAAAAGTGTTTTTTATTTAAAAATATTTAAAAATAATATTTTTTTTTATTTTTTAAAAAATATTTTTTACATCAGTATATTAAAATGATCTAAACACACCAATTTTTTTTAATTTAAAATAAAACATATAAATATATTTTTTTTTTTCAAAAACACTTTCCAAACACAATCTCCAACACCCCGTAATCAACACTCCGGACTCTAGTTGAAATATCCATATCAATAAAAAATAAAAAATAAAAAACATTACAAAATACAAACACAGTTGTCTTAATTCATTCTTTCTTAGAAAGGAAATGAAATAAAGCTTGCACACCCTCAATGTTGGAGATGCGACACGCCAGAAATATCAGAATTATAAACACGGTTGTTTTGATATATTAATATTGAAAATTAAAAATATATTGTTTTAATATATTTTTAAACAAAAAAAAAAACATTTTTAAAATACACACATTAATTATCCGCTCTCCAATAAAAGGAAAGTTTCAACGAAGATCATGTATCGAGGCCATCCTGTGCTGATGGGATTGCTTGTTTTTTTCCTGATAAAAACCATCGTGCTCAATCACACCATCGTTGACTTTTCTACGAAACCAAGTTGGAGATAAGGGGCTCGTCAAGTTTACTTCCATCCTCCTCCGAATCATTACCAGATATTTTCTTGGATGGCTTAGGGTTCATGTACATGACATATAAAATCAACTGTGCTGTCCCCAGAAGAAACCCAGATCCATTTGGGATCTACATAGGATCCAAAACATGTTTCTGTCAGCACTCGAACTAATTCCACTAATAAATACAAAAATCATGCTGTAAATTAAATGATCATGGCGAGATCGAAGAATCTAACTCACTCCAATGAAGTAGTCTTTTGTAAGAAAGGCATACACAGTCCAAACGCCTCCGTTTATGAAAAGAAAAAACGACAGCAGGAATGGCATGTACTCGACGCTCTTTGCTGATACCACAGTTTTCTGTAAATTTACAATTTCAAAACAATACCGTTTCGAAATTTGTTTATAAAACAATATAAAATGCTGGAAATTGATGATCTTACCATGGCTGAAAGAGGTGAGCTGTAGGTGATCATGCTGAAGACAACACAGAAGATGCCTGAAATATCGATCCTTAATTGTCCATGTAGCAGGAACTGCATGAGCAAGAATGAAACTGCAGGAAACACCAAATCCAGAGCTCCGAATAGTATGGCAGTCCTAACCTAATGTTTCATACAAAAAGATCAAGAACGCGTAAAGATCAGACGGTTCATGTTCTTGCAGCATGAACATGGATGGGTTGATCATTCTTGAAATCGAGATACTTACCCTCATTTTTCTGGGTAGATGCGAAAACCAGAAATATCACAATGAAAACAAGCTCAACCACAGCACCGAAACCATTAATCGTCGCAACAAGCACGCTGTCTGGCTTGATGATTCCATAGTAGACCCACTGGTATGCGTTGAGTAGCTTGCAAATGTAAGGAATGCTTTCAAACTCTTCAGTCGATCTATTCCTTGCAATTCTCCAAAACGTTTTTCCTGAAAATTTTCATCTCGGTTATGAGTGGAAAATTCACAGTAGAAAACAACAATCCTGATTTCTAACACACACACACACGATCAATCAGCTCTTACGCTGGAGAAAGGTAAACTAGACCAGTGGTGATGTTGCCTGCAAACACAGTGAAGAAGAAGCTCAAAATTCATAAATCTAAGACTACAAAAGATATTTAAGCCTAAAATATTGGTCCTTACAGCCTTACCTAGTACCCCAAAAAGGGCGATTATGCTAAACATGGTGGAGAAAGTTTTGATAAAAGCTTTGGAGTCTCTTTGTGGTTTGAACTTCAATGAGTAGATAGATAGATAGCTTCCAATCATTCATGGATGCCCGAGAACTTTACAAATTTATCCTCCAAGTCTAAGGATTAAAAAGGGTAGCAGAAATGGGTACTTTAGAAAATTCACACAATTTGACCAGTTTATAATTTTTGCGCATTAAATCGTTTAACGTAAAAATGCTCTGCAACTAGGTGTCCCTTCTCTCTTTGACTCGTCAATGACAAGGAAGGGACACATGGTTGCAGAGGATGCAGATCCGATGATTGCAATAATAAACTGTTTATAAAAAAAATCAAAATTTTTATTTTTTATTTTTTATTTTATTTTTTAAATGTTTTTATATTAATGTAGTAGATGGAGATGTTCTTATTAATTAATTAATAGATGAATAAAAAGTAAAGATCACATCTAAGTTATATGGCCCCTGGACATATTAAGAAGATTGATGCAGGCATAACATAAATTTAAGAGATTTAGTTTGTTTTTTTATTCAACCCTCTCTTAAAAAATATTTTTTACCTGCAAAATATCAAATTAATATATTTTTTCATATAATTTTTATATATTAATATTAAAAAAAATTATACATTTTCAATTAAAAGTATTTTCTAAAAACATTTCGCGTCACATCACTAAACATTTTTCAATTGCCTTAATATACAGTAGAGCCTTGATAGTCCAAAAGGAAAGAGCCTCAATATAAGTTTGATATTACAGTGATAGTTATTTTTTAAAAGTATTTTTTAATTGAAAATATATTAAAATAATATTTTTAATTTTTAAAATTATTGAAAAAATCTTTAAAAAATAGTAATTAATTTAATGTTTTTATATTTAAAAGTGTACCTGACACATCATTCTCACTTTCACTGTTGGTATTCAATTATTGATTTCATGGAAATGTTTGCGATTCCCAGTGAATGATCAAATGGGGCCAATTGAATTAAAGGATCTCTCTTTCTCTGTGTGTGTCTATATATATATCTATATATATATATATATATATATATATCTATATATCAGTGCATTGTATAAGCATCACATCAGCTTGATGTTGACTTATTGATGTTGATTTATGGACTGCCTGATGCTTCGCCTTCAGCAAATTTTTGGATACTGTAATTTTAACTTGCAGTAGAAAGAAAAACAAGCAAACTACGATGTGAAGATTTGTGAGATACCTGAAATCTTAGATGAATGTCTTTGGGACTCAAGAATTTAGTAGAGGTATCATACAGAGTTATCAATACTGTTTTGATTGGTATTTTATTTTTTAATTAAAATAAAATATTTCAGCATGCTGTTTCAGGGTTGTATTGTTTATATATATAATTAAATATATTAATTTGGATTTTTTTTGTTCGAATCCATAAATAAAATATTTGGAATTGTGCAATTTTATCTAAAAAAACACAATAAAATAATTTTTCTGAACAAAATTATGAATATATATAGTATTATAAGAAAATCATCATCAATCTCGCAAGGTCATTACATTATCCGATTGCTTTAAAATTTTAACAATATATATAAAATATATAAATATATTAAGAGACTCCTCATAAAATTTTATTTTAATCTAACGGTGGGATTAAGAGATATGATTAATATTATAAAATTATTCATTATTTTAAAAAATAATATTATTTGACCGTAACAGGACTGGCGGAACGAAACTGGTACATTTCGGCTGGTATTTGGCCAAAAAATTCGGAATAAACCGAAATTTAAACCAAGATAAAAACGACATCATTTTATCTTTTTTTTTTAACTGGTACAAAATGTTTCGGCTATTTTAGCCGAAACAAAACGAATTTGAGAATTATGATCCCATCCTGATGCTATGAATCTTGTGGTTCAACAAGATTATGAATCAGAGTTGACAGAGTAATAAGCTTGGGCTCACTTTCTGCTTGCTTTTACAAGCTTGTTCCATTTTTCACATTCCAAAATCAATGCCTCCACCACCCCTGCCAACTCCCATTCAAGAATCTGACAAGCTTTCGATTCTCAGATTGAACCACTTTTACCCTTCCGTTGAATCCAAAACTTTGGTGGGGGTCTCCCTGGTTTGGTTTCATGGCCTAAATGGGGCAGATTTGGCCGCTTAATTGTCTGGTGCCATAGAACAGACGAGGCCTGTTGTCATTGGGTAGAGAAGCTGGAGAAGGGGCTTGGACAGAAATGGCGTGACCTCAGAATTTATGAAACTATTGTACTGTCAACACGTTCCATTTCCGTTGATTATCCTCTCATGCCCGCACGTGTGTGTTTTTGGGACAAAAGCTGCAATGCTTTCTTCCTTCATGAAGGTATAACAATGGAGGACGTGGTTGCCATCACCAGCCGTTCCCCAGATGGCATTCAATTGTCTACCTTAGAGACGAAGCTGCCTGAGGCTGAGAACACTTGCCAGTGAAGAAGTTCCACCAGTTTCGGCAATTTATTGAAAAACAAAACAAAACAAAACAAAACTGAAGGATCTAATTTTCAGAGATCTTTGGAAACAACTAGTTAGTATTGCAGATAATGGTATGTTGGTAATGGTATGTTGGTATGCTGCAGGTCTACTGCCAGTTGAACCGGTCGACCGGTTGGACTCATCAAGGAACCGGTCGACCGATTGGATCCATCAAGGACTCCTGCACATTATGGGAACTATGAAGATACGAAGGGATTCTTTCCTATTTGAAGAGACGGGTTGTTTCCTAATACAACAGGGACTTTGTTATTAGAATAGAACTATAATTGTAACTGTCAAATAGTATAAATACTGTATGTAATCCTTCACTTGATCAATAAGAAACAGAGGAATTATTTCTTCATGGTATCAGAGCGGTAAATCCTCTTCATCACTAGCACAAAATTTCTATTTGTCTACTCCTTCTTTTTTAAGAACATGGCTGCAGAAAACAGTCATGAGAAAATTGAAGGAACAAAGGAGATGACTATCTCCACATCCAACACCTCTGATATTGATATCAGTACAGCTCATAAATTGAGCTCCATGTTACTTAATGAATACAATTTTCTTCCTTGGTCAAGAGCTATCAAAATCGCTCTAGGTGGAAGATCGAAATTGGGGTTCATAAATGGAACTATTAAAGCTCCGTAAGTCGAACGCAGGGAGCATGAAGCTTGGCTATCAAAGGATCGCTTAGTCATGTCATGGATCCCGAACTCTATGGAGCGTAATCTAGTCGAGATTTTCAGCTACTCGTAATCCTCTCTCGAGCCGTGGAATGCTATTCGAGACATGTATGGGAGTCAAAACAATGCAGCCAGAATTTTCCAAATCCAGCAGGACATAACCAAAATTAATCAAGAGGGGAAACCTTTTGTAAGTCTATTGGGAGATTTAAAAAGGCTGTGGAGTGAATTAGAGGTGTATCGTCCACACACCATTGATGCTACAATTCGAGGAAAAGAACCGAAGAAGACAGGGATTTTTCAACTACTTGCCAGCCTCAATCCTGATTATGAAGATCTCAGGAGCCACATTCTGATGAATACTGATCTTCCATCATTCCAGAATGTGTGCGCCACTATTCAACGGGAAGAGGTTCGTAGAAAGGTAATGAATCGTTCCAACTCTGCAAACAAAACTGATGTGCATGCATACCTCACACGTCCATACTCTGAGGGAAAAAACCTTAGAAGCAAACGACTTGATCTTAAATGCCACCACTGTCATAACCTTGGACACACGGCTGATCGGTGCTGGAGCTTGCATCCAGAGTTGAAGCCAAAATTCCAGAAAGATCAAAGGGGGAAACAAGGCAATCCACACAAAGCAAATTTCACAACTCATTCCAGTGACTCATTTGCTTCCAGTCCAGTTGCATTGTTGAATGAATTTGCAAGTTATTTGCAAACAAAACGTGGACAAGGGGCTACCAGCAATGAAGGACAAGATCAATCAGCTGCCATGATCAGTCAATTTGCAGGCTTTCTCGCAGAAACCAACACTGAGAACAGTCAAGGTATCTTATCTGCTTTCATGACTGCATTAGAAATTAGTAATTTGCATGACTTATGGGTAATTGATTCTGGCGCCACTGATCATATGTCAAATAAATTGGACAATATCACTGAGTTTTCTACACCTTCCACTCCTGAGTATGTCTCGGTTGCAAATGGGAAAGGGGCTGCTGTCAAAGGGAAAGGAAAAATTAAACTTGTCTCGCAAGTAATAGAGTCTGATGTTCTTTACGTTCCATCCTTCCCTTTTTCAATTACTCTCTGTTAAGAGGATAACTACTACCCTAAATTGTGAAGTCATACTCTCTCCTTACAAGGTTATTTTTCAGGACCTCTTCACCAAGAAGATGATTGGTGAAGGCTTTCTCTTGCATGGACTTTACTACTTCACGCCAGACCCGAAAATTGCAAAAAATCTTCAAGCACTGTCTGCACTATCTACTCCCATCAATCAGCACCTTCTTTGGCATCACCGTCTTGCTCATCCTTCATCAACTGTCTTCACCAATATATTTCCCAGTTTTTCCAAAGGAACTCTTAATTGTGAAACCTGTCATTTCGCAAAATCCTTTAGGTTGCCTTTTAAATCTTCTCTGTCGCAAACTTCTCAGTTTTTTGAAATATTACATTCAGATATTTGGGGGCCTTTTTCCTCTTCAATTGATGGTTTTAGATACTTTGTAACATTTATTGATGACTTCTCTAGAGTTACTTGGATCTATTTACTAAAAACTAAATGTGAAGTTTTTGAAACTTTCAAAAATTTTCATGTCATGATCACCACCCAATTCTCGGCTCAAATAAAAACCTTACGATCAGACAATGGCTCAGAATATATGTCCCATAACATGACAAATTATCTAAACTCTAATGGCATATTGCATCAAACAAGTTGTGTCAACACGCCACAGCAAAATGGCTTGGCTGAACGAAAGAACCGTGATTTAATGGAGAAAACTCGTGCCATCATGCTGCAAATGAATGTTCCTAAGTGTTTTTGGTCCTATGGGGTTCTTACTGCCTCACATCTCATAAATCGGCTACCAAGCCGAGTGCTTGATTTTAAAAGTCCACTTGAAGTTTTGCAGGGAAAGGTTGCAGATATCTCATATCTAAGAGTGTTTGGTTGCACTTGTTATGTGCACTTGACAGCCATTCACCGAGACAAGCTTGATCCTAGAGCAGCACAATGCATTTTTCTAGGCTATTCACAGACTAAGAAGGGATACAAGTGTTATGACCCGAAATCCAAGAAGCTCTTTGTCTCTAGAGATGTTCAATTTGCAGAGACCACTCCATACTACAAAGAGACAAGCCAACAAGAAACTCTCCAAGAGTTATTTCCCTTGCTCAGTATTGATAATGCTACTGGAAATCAAATTGATCAAATTAATCTGCAACAAGGAGCTATTGATAATACTCCAGCCGACACCATAGAATTGAATGTGACTACCCCTGCTGCAGATGTGCTACCTGCAGAAGTCACTAGCTCAATGGACAGCATCTCTTCTAATATCCAAAGCAGAGAAGAAAACTTGCGTCGCAATCCACCACGAGCACGCCAACCTCCAGCAAAATTGAAAGACTATGCAGGCTACACTGTCAGGTACCCACTCCACAAAGCCTTAACATATGAAAAATTATCACCTCCATACACTGCTTATCTCACAGCAATCTCAAGTGTTCACGAACCAAAGAACTTTCAAGAAGCTCAATCCCAAAGTGTGTGGAAAAAGGCTATGGCAGAGGAATTAATGGCACTCGAAGAAAATAAAACCTGGACTGTAACTTCTCTTCCTCCCGGGAAGCATGCTGTTGGGAGCCGTTGGGTTTTTAAAACAAAATTCAAGTCTGATGGCACTGTTGATAGACATAAAGCACGCCTTGTTGCTCAGGGATTCACTCAAAAATTCGGCATTGATTACAAGGAGACCTTCGCGCCAGTGGCGAAGATGACTACTGTCCGGGTTCTATTATCTTTAGCCATCAACAATGGGTGGAATTTGTCACAAATGGACGTCAAAAACGCATTTTTACATGGGGAACTTGAAGAAGAGGTGTTTATGAGGCTTCCCCCTGGTCACTCTCAAGGTGGAGATTCCAAAATGGTTTGTAAACTGCACAAATCAATTTACGGGTTGAAGCAAAGCCCGCGTGCTTGGCATGCCAAGTTAAGTTCTGCCCTCGAAACACTTGGTTTTAAGAGAAGCTCAGCTGATTCTTCTCTATATGTCCAGCTCAAAGCCAACATTCGCATCATGGTTCTTGTATACGTGGATGATCTCATCATCACAGGTAATAATGAAGAAGCTATTGCTCAGTTGAAACATAATCTTCAGATCCAATTTCCAATCAAGGATCTTGGGAAATTGAAGTATTTCCTTGGGATCGAAATGGCCACTTCCAGTAAAGGGTTGTTCTTAAATCAGCGGAAGTATGTTATTGATCTACTGCAAGATGCCGATTTGCTAAATTCAAAAGCAGCAGCTACTCCACTAGACAGCAAACTAAAACTTGCAGATAATGAAGAACCACTGGCATCTCCAAGTCATTATCAGAAATTAGTTGGAAAGCTGATATATCTCACTATTACGCGGCCTGACATTGCATTTGCTGTTAGCCTTGTCAGCCAATACATGCATGCCCCGACTATGCAACACCTAAGTATGGTGAAACGTATTCTGCGATACCTGAAAGGTTCGCTTGGTCGTGGCATCGTTATGCGTAATAACGGACATACGAATATTATGGGATATTCGGATTCCGATTGGGCTGGAAATGCACTTGATCGCAGGTCCACTAATGGCTATTGTATGTTCGTAGGTGGTAACCTTGTTTCGTGGAAAAGCAAAAAACAGCATGTGGTGGCTCGTTCTAGCTACCGGCGTAATATCGCGCTATGGCCTTAGCAGCCTGTGAGCTTATATGGCTAAAACGACTTCTCACTGACCTAGGGTGTTCATGCGACTCTCCCATGACACTTTATTGCGATAATCAAGCAGCTATGCACATTGCGTCTAATCCCGTGTTTCACGAACGCACAAAACACATTGAAGTGGACTGTCATTACATTCGGCAACAAGTTCAAAGTAAACTTATTGCCACTCATTATGTGCGTACAACAGACCAACTAGCAGATGTATTTACTAAAATCCTACCAACTACTCAATTCCATATGCTTATAAGCAAGCTTGGCTCCATCAATCCACTGGATCCAACTTGAGGGGGTGTATTGCAGATAATGGTATGTTGGTAATGGTATGTTGGTATGCTGCAGGTCTACTGCCAGTTGAACCGGTCGACCGGTTGGACTCATCAAGGAACCGGTCGACCGATTGGATCCATCAAGGACTCCTGCACATTATGGGAACTATGAAGATACGAAGGGATTCTTTCCTATTTGAAGAGACGGGTTGTTTCCTAATACAACAGGGACTTTGTTATTAGAATAGAACTATAATTGTAACTGTCAAATAGTATAAATACTGTATGTAATCCTTCACTTGATCAATAAGAAACAGAGGAATTATTTCTTCAGTTAGTCTCCAGGATAAGATCCATTCTCTCAAATTCTGCTAATGCTGAACTAGATTCTCTTTGCAGACAAAATCCTGACTTCTCAGCAATGTTGAACCAGTAGAAATTAAATTTACAAGATGGAGAATCGAGTCCGTCAGAGCTCAGATGCGAAGAACGAATTCTCAAAACGCAGATCAAAACACTAACTTATGAGAAAGAATCGAATGAAACGAGTGCTGATAAGACAAAGCAGAAAAAAAGACACAGATGAAGAACAGAGATGGAAAAGTGAAGAAGGATGAGTACATTTGTTTCAAATGGCAGAAAGAGATGCGTGTGTCGAGTGCCAAGAAGGTTTCATTTCCCTTTTCCTAAGACTTGTAATGTGAGTTACAGTACATGGTTCTTGATCAATTAGTGAGCTTCAGCGTATCCATTTCAAATGAAGAATGTCTTCTCTTGTAATGTGAGCTAATTATCAAGGACAAAAAAATTTAAAACAGCACCCTTTAATTAATATTTCCATAATTAGTTATTTATTTTACAACATCATCCTTACATTTCTCAAAATTAACAAAACAGTATATTCTTAATTATCAGTTACCAAAGAAGGGTCTACCTCGACTCTAGCCACACCACGCCTTCCTTCAACAGCCTTAGCCACCTCAATTTCTCCGACAACCAAACCAGCCACATCCTTCTCTTCACCCTTCACAATCTTCTCTTCCATCACCTCATCTACATAGTTGGGATCCTTCTCATCGATAGCAGGTGGTGCTGCAGCTTCCAGCTCGATCTCCGCCTCGTCATACGGCCCTTCCCATGTGAATTTCCCACCGTGGCCTGACTTGGGCGGTGGCTTGCCTATTCCACCTTTCCGGCCATCTACAGGGTGCCTTTCCATGCGCAGCACCCCATTGTCAACCAGCTTCTTCTCCACGTACTTGATGGTGTCTGTGCTGTGTGTCTTCAGCTCGGCTTTCTCCATCTTTTTCTTTCCTTCTTCAACCCGGCTCACTGCCTTCATCACCACTGTGTCTTTCTTGTCGTCAATGGCCTTCATCTTGCTTGCTGTGTTCATGGCGCTCGTTGGTTCTAGATGAAGGATTGGTCTTCTTATATAGAGAAGGGTTACTTTTCCTCCTGGGATGATTCTAGAAGGAGCTGGAAAGATGATGAATGTATTAATGGTTCATGGAGGAGCTAGAAGGTTCAAGAACTTTGTGTTGCGCCATGTGTTGGAGGGTGCGTGAGAAGATATTAGAAATTAGTTTTAAAGTGTATTTTTTTTATTGAAAATTAATTAAAATAATATTTTTTTAGACTATATTTAAGTATCGAGAAATTAAATAAAATATCAAAACTCAATTTTAATCATAAACTCAAAGCATAAAAACTGGAATCAAGGTACGTAAAATTAATCGGAATTATTCAACAGATTCAATCTGTATATAAATACAGCTCAGAAAAATAAAACATCAAACCCAACAAATACCATCTCAAGATTCAAAACCTTCAATTGACGTTACAGAGCAACATGGCAGCAGCAACTATGCCAACGGATCCGACCACATGATTTTGAGAGAACAGAAGTGCACTGGATATATCCACAGGAGCCACAGGACTCTCTACGGTTGCTGCAGGAACTGCCTTGGTCGGCTTTTCTGGCGCAGGTGCCACCGGTGCCGGAGCCGGAGCCTTCGAAGCAAAAATGTCCTTAGGAAGCAGCACCTTCTCGATCTTATAAATGGCTAGCTGGCTGTCCGTGTACACCGTGCCGGATAAACTGGTATTGGTAAGTCCTGTGGTTATGTTCACTGAGTTCGGATAACTCGTGACATTGAGTGGCAACCTATTACCTGTTCCAGCCCATGTTCCGAGAGGGTTAGTTACGGTCTGAAACTGGGAGGTCGACAAGAAAGTAGGAACTACATGGAACTTCACCAACTCAGACTTGTCCCCGTCACTCAGAGTGTTGAGAGTTCCAGATTTGAGTTCCGAGAATGCGCTATCAGTTGGTGCGAAGATGGTCACACCAGAGCTCGAATCATTAAGTGCGGAGAACAAGTGGCTATCCTCTTGGGTGGATCTCAAAAGGCGGATAAAGATCGTGAAATGGCCGGCCTTCTCAAGGATCTTGGTGACGTTTGTGATGCCGCCTTGTGGCTGAGCTGCTTGTGTCGGGGTTGCAGCCGGAGGTTGTGCTACGACTGCTGCCGGTGCCTGTGCTGGGGCTGCGGCAGCTGGTGACTGAGCAAAGGTACTGGTACAACGGAGGAGGAGAAGGAAAAAGGAAAAGAAGGAGAGTACTGAGCACTGGTGCTTCATCTTTATATTGTCTGATATGATCTTGAAACAACACTAAAAGTAACACCAAAGCAGATTAAACTCGATCGATCGTTCAAGTGTTTGATGTGCAGAAAAGGGATAGAGTGAGTTTTTTTTATAGTGGCGGGCAGGGGATGAAGGTAGGTTTAGTGTACAATCTTAGTTGCAGACGAGGTTACTGTCCAGCTCACTTCAAAAGGTGGAGGGTGACAAAGGAGAGGGAAACTTAGCGATATTGCGGCAGCAAATAGCTTGCTTGGAAAAGCAGGAAAATATTTGAGGTGGGAGTGACAGCAAATAAAGATTGTCAAAATTATAGCTGCCAGCTTCAACAGGGATTGTAGTTTTATGATTGATAGAGATACATTTTATGATTGATAGAGAACATGGTAGCTGATGATTCTGCAACATTCACTTGCATTTTTGTAAATGACTATAGGTGTTTAATCTTTGTTTTAAAAGTATTTTTTTAATTTTTTTAATTTTTAATTTTAAAATAAAAAGATTTGGTGTTTTTTAAATAATTTTCATATGATAATATCAAAAATAATTTTTAAAAAATAAAAATATATTATTTTGATGCATTTCTGAATGAAAAATATTTTAAAAAATAAGTTAAAATATTCGGCAATTAACTTGGGACATGCCACTTATCCAATTTATTTTTTCATATAAAATAATATTTTTTAAAAAACCTCCTATGCTAATCAAATGAATTAGTTTTATTTTAACTAACTAAAACAAAATATAATAAACATGAAAAGTTAGAGAGAGAGAGAGAGAGAGAGAGCAACAACAATAGATTGGAAAAAATAATATTGTTTAATTTTGTTTTCATTTAAATATGAAAAGATAAAACTGAATAACAAAAAACAACAACCAATACGAGCTAAACTACATTAATAAAATAAATATATATCCTGAACAACAAAAGATGAGTTAGCTCGGATTAACGCGTCAAATTTGCATTATAAATCATAAAATCGAGATAACATAATAGAACATTTTTGAAGAAAACCACAACCATTTTTTTTAAATAACTAATGTCGAATAATAAAATAAAAAAAAAAGAAAAAAATGTCATCCCTCTATCATTTTTTAAACTCATGATCTCGGTCATTGGACCAGAAACATTGTACATGAAAAAACTACAAAGTCTAATCCCCAACAAATTAAAATTTAACAAAAGGATCGAGAAAATTCAAAATAATGAGAATCAAATTTGAAAAAATAATATACTATAAATTTAGATTGAAGAATAAAATTAAAATCATTTTAATTTTGATTGAATTTATGTAATTTTAGTACTGGATTGAAATTTATATAATCTCTTTTCTAAATTGACAAGCCCACAAATGGTGGATAAGGTACAACAATCCTGCTCTTTGTCGCTTCCTTCACTTCACTGAGTCAAAATGGAGTCAAAAAGTTATATAGAATCTTGATTTGTCAACGGAATAAAATTAAATGAGCTGGAAAGCTCGATAATATCGAAAACAAATATAACTTTTTGAGCTAGATTTGGATATATAAATTATATTCAACTATGCTTATAATATCTTTACAAATTATATTTTTGAATTTAACATGAAACTCATTTACAATAACTTTGAAATCAAAACATTTCAAAAAATATAAAAATAAAAATTTAATTTATAAAATATCAAATATATATAAATAATGCATATAAATTAGATTAGGTTGATCAAATTTTAAAAATTGTAACCCCTTACTTGACTCATAATATCAATTTATTATCATCTATAATATTTATATTATAAAACTTTAATGAATTAGACTAAACTAAATAATACAAATATTAAGTTTTTCAACTGTATTTAGCTTAAAAATAATTATTTTTATGTTTTTTTTAGGACAAATAAAATTTAAAATTCGTAAACAACGAAGCGTAAGAATGGACATCGAACTCGAACACTAAAACAAGAGCACAAACAAATTATCTTGGGAAGTCCTCGTCCCATGTCTTTGGTTAAAAAGTGGAGTCTTTCTCCACTCCCAACGATTACTCTTTCATCTCCTAATTGGGTCTGTAAAATCAAAACCCCAACCCCTCTCAAGTCTTCCCTTCTTCCTCTTCTTTCTTCACTTCTATACTGTACCTTTTCAGCCAGAAGTGCCTTTTAATGCAGCACTGCATTTGACTGTATCTGTGTTATTTCTTCATCCAGCTGACCACCCATCTCCAGTATTCCAGGTCAAGAATCGTCTCTCTTCCTTTTACTTAATGACTATCACAGTGGTTTACAGATTACTGATTTCCCATATTAAATTGCTAAAGCTTGGTTCACTTAAGAATTCGAAATATTGAAGGGGAATCTCTTTTTCTTCGTAAAAAACAAGAATTGGAATCATAGATGAAATGTGGATTTTGTTTTGGTAACATTAAGTATTTATTATAGTAGTCTTGATTCATGTAAATTATATGCTAATTTGAACCGGATCGAAATCAGAATAGTATTAATAACTCCAAGTGAAGCGTATTTTGAGCGGGGTCTTTTCTTGCAGTAGAAAGGGGGAGAAAAGGTGCGAACTGAGTTATGGTTAATAATTCAAAGGTTTCAAGAATTTGTACGGTACCTAGCCTACTAGGTGATTGCGGTGAAATTCAGAAATTGACAGTGGTTTCAGGTGCTGTGAATCTTGAGGTTCAGCAGACTTATGAATCGCATGATACAGCAACTTCATTGAGTTTGGGTTCGGGTTCAGCTCGGTGTTACAAGCTTGGTCCTTGTTTTGATTCTCCATCATCTGTTGAAGAAGATAACAAACCTGTGGTTGCTAGGTTGTCTAAATACTACCCTTCTGAGAAAGCCAAACTTCTGGTGCAGAACTTCTCAAGTTTGGTTTCGTGGCATAGTTGGTGCAAAAATTCCAGCCCAGTTGTTGGATGGCATATACCAGATGAAACTTACTGTAAATGGGTTAAGAAGTTGGAAAAGAGACTTGAACAGAAATGGCGTGACCTCCGAATTTATGAAGCCATTATGCTGTCTACTCGTCGCATTTCCTTTGATAGTCCTCTCATGTCTGCACTCATGTGTTTTGGGACAAAAGTTGCAATGCTTTCCTCCTCCCTGAAGGTCCGATGGGCATAACAATGGAAGATGTGGTCGCAATCACCAGCTGTTCCCCAGTTGGCATTGAATTATCTACACTAGGGACTGACCTGCCAGATGCAAAGAACACTTATCTAGGGATTGGTGTGACTAGTTACGGCAATTTTAGCCAGTAGAGCTATGGCGCTAAGAGATAAAGAACAAGAGGAAATGTCTTTCTACTTGTACTGGATATGCAAGTTTATTGTTTGCAATCGCTCAGTCATGGTTCTGAAGGGCTTTCAATGTGTGGCTGAGACCATCTTTCATGCAAAGGGTCCAATAGCGCTTGCCCCCTTCCTGCTTGGCCTTGCCTATAATTGCCTAGGCAACATTCTCAGATCAGATTTCAGTGAACATGTGAGTGGGCCTCTATGGCTAGTGGTGCTATGGGCACAGGCTTATTTTAGTCCTATTGCAGCTAGTAGTATTGCTACACATCTTCGAAGACCAAGGAAACAAAACTCTAATAGCATATACTCATATGGGGATTACATAATTTTTAGCCAGGTTCAATGCGAGAAAACTTTCGGGGAATGTTTCAACTATTTGACTGACAACAAAAGGAAACGCCAAGGAGAGGAATGGAACCCATTTCTTAAAAGGGAATTTGGTGCTGACTGGTTCCTTAATTTCACTTTTCATCAGAAACTCACTAGAGATGAAAAGGATGCCTGGAAAGCAGTTCTCATTGCTCGAGATCTACCAGCATATTTTAGTCCTCCTTCATTCTTCCTTGAACCTTACTCCCCAAATCAGTTTGCTAGGCAACTTGGACACCTTCAATCAGTTCCGGTCCCTTTCTACCAAACTATCAACCAGCCTTGGCATTCTAGGAACACCGTGGCTGCTAATGTTCTTAAGCATGCAGAGAAGGACTATTTCATCAGAAAGTCTGCGATGTCACAGGTAAATCAGATTCTCTGGCGCCCATCTTCAGATCATGCCTTTGATTTTTGGTGGTTATGGTGTTGGGCAAATGTTGCTTCATATGTCTCTGAGGCAAAGAAGCATTTTGTTTCCAAGTTTGGAAATGGGCCCAGGAAGATGCATAAGAAACGTCGTGCAACACGTACTCAGAAGTTGCAAAGAGGTATCTTACAGTTCCCCTCCCCTTTCCTCCTTTCAAGTACATTTTAGAGCTCTATTACTCAACTGTTAGTGATGGTATGATAATTTATGTGGAACAGCCCCAAAACGAAGAGCAAGAATGGTTTCAGCTCTTTTAGAACCATCTCCCAAAGGAGGAGGTGGTGGAAAAGTAGGAGAAGTAGAAGAGGAAGAATCGTCGTCGTCGTCATCAGAAGGTCTGCCTTCTAATAAAGAAGGAAAAGGAAAAGAAGTAGATGATGGCAAAGAAGAATCATCATCAAAAGAGGATGAAGGAGAAGATGATGATGTTGATATGCCTTTGACAAAGTTGCGACATCGGAAGCCCTCTGCTGATGAAGTAAACATTCCTTTCAACTTAGCCATTTAAGTCCATGATGAAATGATTTGGAAACTGAACTTGAAATTTTATTTTGCCTTGATAGAATGACATGACATTTGACGAGTATCCATCCTCTGAAGATCCCGTAAACACTGAGCATGAGCAGGTATTCTTTTTTTTTTTCTTCAAAAGAATGAATAAAAGAAACAGCATAAGCTTTGGAGAACGATTTGAGATACAAATATCTTGAGTATTAACTGAGAAAGCCTTAGATTTACTATGGAGCAATTTGTTCAACAAGATCATCTGGTGCCTGACCACCGTTGAAATTGAATTCTATCTGTTATTTCTTTCCATCTGCACTTGATAAATGCAAGATTACCATGGTGATCAAAGACAAACAGATAGCCATTTTCTATTCCTGATTCACTTGTAGCCCAAGATTATCCAGAACTCATAGTCCCTACTGTCTTGATCCAAAGCACTTTGCTTTACTGTTAGAATCTTATGTATTTCTTTTGCAGGATGCCACTGGAGAAGGGGACTTCACTCCTCAACAGAACCATGGCCCAGCTGTGAATGTTGAACAACAGAGAAAGAAGCTTAAACAATACATGGACATGTCAATAGAGTCCATTTACGAAACTGATCAATTGAACAACATGGAGAGAACTGTTGATGCTATCTATCATCATTCAGGCGATGCGTTAGAGACCCCCATTTTAGGAGATCTAAGGAAACAACTGACAGGCCTAAAAAATAAGATCCCATCTCTCATGTCTTCAATCAACTCTGCTGAATCTGAATGCGAGTCTCTTCACAAACAAAATCCTGCTCTGCCAGCTAAGCTAAACCAAGAGAAATTGGCTTTAAAAGCTGATGAATCACGTCTTTCAGAGCTCACAAGTGAAGAAGCAATACTTGAACTGGAAATACAAAAACTAATGGAAAAGAAAGAATCAGTTCTTTCTCAGAAAGTTTCAGCAGCTGAGAGTGCTGAGAGGAGAAAGCAGAAAATAGAAGGGCTCAAGAACATAGAGGAAAACATCAAGAAGGCAGAGTACAGTTGTTTCCAAAAGAGAAATGAAATGAGTAAAGTAAATGCAACCATTAACGCAACTTTGATGGACGCCAAAAGGGTTTTGTTCAAATGATTTTTTCTTTTCATTTAGCAAATACATGTAATTGTGAACCTTGCAGTACTTTTGCCTTCTGATCAAACAATAAAACATTTAATGTTATAATTCTCAATTTGGAATGACATGTAATGTAGGATTTTACTTGCTCTTTTGCTGCTCTGTTTTCTTTTGATGAGTGTTCTATTCATGTTCTTTTATATATATGTAGCATCTTTGGGAATATTAATTGGTGTGTTGTTTTGATCACATCATTCTTGAGATTGCTAGCTGTTCCACGCAAGGATCATAAACGAACTTATTAAACACGGTCCAGCACAAGTCTCGAGTTACTGGTTGAGTGAGTTAATCTAGTCAATCCATATTGATGTCGTTCCAACCCCATTCATTCAGAAACAGCTATCAGGTTGTGAGGATGAGGGGGAGAAAGAAAAGGTAGAATGTCCTCTAATGGAACCATCTAATGAACGGCAGGCTTCACATGCACTGCTTAAGAATTTGTGTTCTTATGCGAAGGTTGCTGAATTTCAATGGAGAACCAGAACTTCAAGAAAGGATAAGAACAAGGGTGGAATATGGACTGTCAGCATGGTATGTAGTAAAGAGGGAGCTAACAAGTCGAGGAAATTTTATTTTTTTGTACTTTAGGCCATCACTGAGGGAGGAATGTAATGTCTCAGCAACTTCTTCCTTGTAAAAGCATGGTTGGTGGAAGATTCACAAAATTAATTTGCAACGCCGTCACGAGAATGATCCCAATACAACCCCATGTCTTGCGTGTTTAAGTATCTGAAATGGGTGCTCCAGAAAATCAAACAAACATATACAACAATGGCAGCACTTAAAAGCAACTCCTAAAATTACAAGGAGACTGAAACTAACAACAGAAAGCTAAAGAAATTTGAGGCCCAAAAGCTGAAGACTGATGGGCTGAAAACAAGATTCAATGTTTGTCACCTGGCGAGATCCTATAGATATCTTTAGGACCATCCGAGGAGGCGCAGTAGATCTTTGGCTATAATTATCATCCATTTCACTTCACAGTCTATTTCATAGTAAGGTTTACTGGATTTGTCAACAGGGTTGAATGTCCTGTTATTTCTTCAATCTTCCATAATATCATCTTCTTTGTGAGCGTCATATACTCTCTTCCCTTGGGATCCTTTTTAATTTGCTGTTAGAATCTTATGCAGTTCTTTTGCAGGGTGCCATTACAGAAAGGGACACCACTTGTCAACAGAGCCGCGATCAATCTGTAAATATTGAGCAGCAATGGAAGAAGCTACGAAGAGATATGAATGTATTGAAAGCGTCCAATTTAGATAATATTAATCAACTGAGTGACATGGAGAGAACTGTCGACATTCTGACCAGTCATTATTCGGGGGATGACATAAAAACCCTGATTCTGCGAGATATGAAGCACCTTCTCGCTGAGCTCATCAAAAGAATCTGCTCAATCTGAACTTGAAGATTTTCACAAAGAAAATCCTGATTTCCTGGAAATACTTGAGAGAGAGAGAAACTAGCATTGCCTTTGGAGGAACCAAACCTGTCACAGTTCACGTTTGAAGAACCTAGAATTGAAGCTGAAACCCAGAAATTAGAGGAAATAAAGGAACCAGTGGTTTCTCAGAAAGCTTCAGCTGCAGAAATTGTTGAAGAGGGAAAGCAGAAAGTGGATGGTTTGAAGAACAAACATGAGAAAATAAAGAAAATTGAGTATAACCGATTCAAATGGCAGGGTAAAATAAGTAAATTCAATGCAACCACCATTGCAACTTCGAGGGATTCCAAGCAAGCTTTGTTCCATTGAAATGTTTGATTTCCTTGCCGCTAAAACCTGTAACGTTAACCAATGTAAATGCGTACTTGTTGATCAATCAGTGAAGCCCTTCACTTTTCGTTTCTCAATATGGTAGAGTACATGATCCATTGGCATTTAATTTGTTCTGAATTGCTTTATACGAGTGATTTACAAGTTTTGCCCATGTCATCTTCGAAATTGAAGAGTTAAAATGGTCCAAGTAAGTGAAGATGTGTCAAGAAAAAGTAATGTGCAGGCCATAACCATAGCTAATAGTCCACATTATATGCATCCATTGAAAGAGACCCTGGTGGCACCGACCGATTATGACACCGCCGGAACCACCGGTAAGCATACAGATTATGACACCGCCGGAAGCATCGGAAAGCATATGCTTTTCCTTGATTATTGATAACACATTCAATAAACTTCCCTTCACATATTGTAAAGGAAAGATCAGAAACAGTAAGCGCCTTCGTTGATCTTTTTAAACCATATCAAAACATCAATCAAGGGTTATCAGGTTTCCCATTCTCAACAACAGCCTCGTTAGCCCAGCTTGAACATGACAACTCATAATCATTCAAAGAGAGTGTTTTCATGATCTTTTGTAAGCTGCATTCCCTGTTAGCCGATGGCTTTGGCAGGCTCTTTCCCTCACTGAGACTTCTGTTCTTCGAGATGCCCGCGTCGTCACCGTCATCTCCACCATCCTTGTCTCTGTGTACCGAGCCATCTTCTTCCATCGCCGTCGTTGTTTTGGCTGATGCTGACTTGTTCTTGTACTTTAAATATAGGATCAATTGAGCTGACCCCAGTACAAAACCAACTGCATTAGGCACCTGAAGTTGGACAAACATTATTTTACATCAGATTTCATTCCAAGAGCTGTTCTCTTCATATACTTTGGAGTTGCAGAGAGTGGACGGATGACGAAAATGTTACGAGAACTTACTCCAATGTAGAAGTCTTTGACAAGCGCTGAATAGACTGACCAAACACCTCCATTGAGGAACAGGAAAAAAGAGAGCAAAAATGGCATGTACTCCACGCTCTTGGTCTCTACTACTCTTTTCTGCGATGCATATCATTCAAGCCAGATGGTTCATCAATAACATGACGCATGATTTTGAAGAACAAAAACCTTAAATCCATGGAGTTTCAAGAACCTTAAAAATATTGATTAATGCCATTACATATGTCTACTTCAAAAGAAACTGTGAAGCTTACCATGGCTGATAATGGAGCTGCGTACATGCCGATTGTTAATGCAGCACATAAAATCCCAACAAAGGTAATTCTCAGATTTCCATGAATTGCTACAAGAGCAACCACAATTACTGCTCCAAGAAATCCAACATTCAAGATGGCCACTAACTTTGCCATCATAATCTGGAAAAAGAAAAACAGTAAATCATGAATTTGAGTTCTTTTTTTGTTACTGAGTCTCAGGTAATTAAAAAAGTGGGCTTGTTCATATTAAGAAAACAAGAATTTCTTGATAAATTAGCAATGATTACTGCTAAGGAACTATCTCATCTAAAAGCTTAAGCTGATAGGTGAGGTCACAGAATATAATTTATATTATTCTCTAACACTTCCCTTCAAGTGAAAGTCCTTTGGGCTTGAAACTTGCACAAGTCTATACTACCTTGTGCTTGATTTTTATCAAATAGAATGGGGGTGATAAGATTCGAACTCGTGACCGTTGGGTCAACCTGGCACTGATACCATGTTAAGGAACCATCTCACCTAAAAATTTAAGTTGATAGGTGAGACCCCAGAATATAATCTATATCATTCTCTAACAATTACAATGCAAAAATAAATAAGAAAATAAAAGAGACAAAAATGAACGTCACCTTTGTATTCTTAGGGGCATAAATGAGAAAGAGTGTGGCATAAATAAATTGAAAGATGGCTCCAACACCATTCACTGATACAACAAGACCATCTGGCTTGATGATTCCATAGAATGTCCATAAACTTGTGCTCAGCAGCGTGATTATGTATGGAGCCCCCTTGTAATTCTCTGTTGATTTCTTTTTCACCACCCCCCAAAAGGTTTTTCTGCAATTATTCACAACCAATTTAGCCTTAAATTAGCTTCCAAATTATAGATCAAGTTTCAATTCAGAGTCTATTAACTTTTTGTCTCAATTGGATCCCCAGAATGTTTCAAATTTCTGCATTAAGTTTTTCATCCAAATTATTCTCCATAAAAAAATATAATCAAGCTCCATGCTTAATTCTTTTTTAATTCCTTGAACAAACACACAGTTCTGATGGAGTCCAGGAACAGATATAAATGAGGACTCGATTATAAATTTTTCGAGATTTCCGGGAGCCAATTGGGACAAAAGAAAAAATGTTCCAAGGTTAGTTTAAGTGAATTCCATGACCACAAGTTAACTCCAAAATCTACACGTACGCATCTTTTTTTTTTTTTTTTGATAAACCTATATTAATTGATTAATTAAAATCCATCCTCGTGAACAAAAGAGACAATAAGCATGCATGCATCGTCTTATTAGCACATTCCATATTTTAAACAGTAAAATAAAGAGAAATTATTTTCGTTATTTTAAATTAAATTAACTTACATTGGAGAAACAAAAACCAGTAAGGAAATTATATTACCTGCAAAAAAATAAACAAGAAAAACACTGAACAATGAGCGAAAACGAATGAAGCTAATTAAGAGAAAATATTAAGGAAACTAACCAATGATGCCAACAAAGAAGCTCAAGGTAGCCATGGAAGAAGAGATGTTCTTGAAGGAATGAACTCAATGAAGAGACACTAGGAAGTACGCTTTTTATATGCACTTTCTTTACCATGTTCAGCTCTAGATTTTCGCCACGTTTTCACTCAATGTGATTAGTTATACGTATGTTTCCGTGATGACAATAATTGTGAACCTACAGCTTTATACACCATGATTTTATGTCCTCACGTGTTTTTATGTTCGAAACTGGAATGCTTTTTGTCCTGATGTAGAATTATTGGAATATTTTTCACTTAAAAATATATTAAAATAATAATTTTTTATAATATCGAGGAATTGAGACGATCTAAAAATATATAATAAAATAAATGGATATTTATGTAAAAAAATAAATTTTAAAAACCTATCTGTTTATACCGAATTCCAAACACAACTTTTTAAAAAGGAGAGGACCGGATTAATTTGGTAATAGTTTGGACATCATTATTGGAAAATTCTATTATTGAAAATTTTATTTTATGAAATCGAGTAAAATACGAGTTAATTTAAACAATTACAAAAGATAAAGCATGCTGACTTTAAGCAAACACCTTCCTTGATCATGATTTGACAAGAAAACTGGCCGACAGAAGAAAAGTGTTCGATTACTGTTTCGACATAAAAATAATGTCAACTTTTTCCAGTAATGCCAGTGAAAGCTGGTGGGGTTTGGAGGTGATACCTAATTTTTCTAGAAAAAATCCCACACCTTCTTCAATTATTATCTCTTAAACTAGTTTTTTTTTAATATTTTTCCATATATTATTAAAAGAATTAACACTTAAAATGGATATCTCACACAAGCAAATACAAAAAATTAAAACAATGATAGTAAGTTGGAAAGAAAAGAAGAAGCAATTAAGATTCAAAATCGATACACATCAACAAAATAAATATATTTTTTTTTATATTGAGTTTTAAAAGTATATATTTTTATTTTAAATTAATAATTTTTTTAATATTTTTAAATTATTTTAATGTACTAATATCAAATATACTTCTATATAAAAAATATTTTAAAGAATAATCTCAATAACCTTTTTTTTTTTATCAACCTGCATCGATGACAAAGATTTGACCAGATTCTAACCGGCAATCTACTATCTCATCGTCGTATTATCATCGTCATGTAAACATAGTGACTTTCAAATATCAAGAAATGCTTCATGTGATTAAAAATTTGCAGTTGATTTATGACAAGATAATAATTTTAAAATATATTGTAAAAATTATAGTTAAAATTTTCTTTTAACTATACGTCGTTAACCTCGGAGATTGAAGTTAGTGCACAGCATCACAGAAACAGTAAATTAAATCAATCAGAGCTGAATTCACATCGATTTGAAAATAGTTTTTACAAACAGTGTTGTTTCTTGAGAATGGATGATGCTACAAGCCATCTTCAAAAAGAGTGGCCTTCAATTTTCTCATTCTAGATCGATACGATCAGACAGCATCGTTAGCCCAGCTTGAATGTTGCAGTAACTCATAAGCACCCAAAGAGAGTGTCTTGGTGAGATTTTTCAAGCTGTGTTGCCTGTCAACCGATGGCTTTGGCAGGCTCTTCGTCTTCTCCTCGGCCAGGCTTCTGTTCTTCAGACTGCCAGCTTCCTCATCACCCTTCGCCGGCATGATCTCGACGCCATCTTTCGCATCGATGTGGACGGAGCCTTTTTCTTCGATCATGGCTGCTGCCTTCTTCCTGTAGACCATGTAAAGGATCAACTGGGCTGACCCCAGCACAAAACCAAAAGCATTCGGTACCTGAAATCGGTCACCGGAGGTTTAAAACATCAGATTCGACGGGCAATCTTGAAACAAGATCAATGACAGGATGAGGCAACTTACTCCGATGTAGTAGTCTTTGACGAGCAAGGCATAAACAGACCAAACGCCTCCGTTTAGGAAGAGGAAGAATGAGAGGAAAAACGGCATGTACTCCACACTCTTGGTCTGTATCACTAATTTCTGCGATGAATAGCATTTTCTTCATCAACATTAAGATATTCAAAGTTCAATTACGAAACCCAGAAAGGCCTAGGTTTAGACTTGCCATGGCTGAAAGGGGTGCTGCATACATGCCAATGGTTAACGCAGCGCATAAAACTCCAACGAATGTAATTCTTAAACCTCCATGCATTGCTAGAATAGTTACTGCAATCACTGCTCCAAGAAAACCAACGTTCAATATAGCCACCAACCTCGCCGTCTTAATCTGAACCAACACCAGGAATTTTGATTTGATTCTTCGCTTCTTATAAAATAATCCACGATGCAAAAAGTATTTTCTCAAGCCATGAACAGACAAGGAAGATCTAAAGAGTATATTTACCTTTTTGTCCCTCGTGGCGTAAACGAGAAAGATAGTAACGTAGGTCAATTGGAAGATGGCACCAGCACCATTGACAGTGACAATAAGAATTGCTGGCTTGAGAAGTCCATAGAATGTCCATAGACTTGTGCTCAGCAGTGTGGTGATGTATGGAGCTCCTTTGTAATTCTGTGTTGATTTCATTTTCACCACCCTCCAGAAAGTCTTTCTGTTCATGGAAAATCCATGCTCAGGATTGAAATTGTTACTATTTCTAGTCAAATACTTACATGGCAACTCTATCTTAATCGTAGATAGTGGGTGAGCTCGAGACGTACGACATATAAAAGAACTGGATATTTCTAATTAATAAATAACTATATACTATATACTATATACTATAACTATATATATAGTTATATATAAGCACAAGAAAAGGGAAAAAACAAAATAAATCAAAATAAAATCCCATATTTTATTTTATTTTATTTTATTTTGGAATATTATAAAAGCCACTCTCAGATTTTCCTTTGCGATTTGAACTGATATTTCCATATTACAGCATTGATTAACTAGTGGTACCAATTAGAACCCTTCTTTCTAATTATTTTTGGGAATTAGCAACTACAAGGAGGAGACTGAGTTTGACATCAAGTGGTCCACATTAGTCATGATTAAAGGCAAGGCCATTATTAAATTTGCTAAATGGTCTTTAAAACTAGCCGATGACTACACGACTCCAACATCGGCACCTTCATCCATGATGGGTTCATTCAGTGACCAGTATCATTGAGTTTTTTTTTTCAACTGTTTTTTATTTAAAATTATATATTTTTTATTTTAAAAAAATTATATTTAACATTGAAATATGAAAATGATATATAAAAATATAAAAATATTTAAAAAAAACCAATAATGAACAACACTTAGACTCTTATCAATGGAAGTAGGCAATAGACAGAGTAAACCACAACAAATGTATAGAACCCTAAGCTCTAACGCACGAAAAAAGGCTTAACTGCAAAATCCTTTTTCGAAGAACGAAAGCAAAAATTACATTAATCAACTCAGCAAGCAACTGGGGCGATGTAGTTTTCACTCAGTAGGTGTTTAAACTTAGTATAATCAAGAAAATCCACAGCACAGTAACACCAAATTGTACACGCGTCAAGCTATCTGCTTCCTTCAACGTATTTACAGACAGTAAACTAATTAAGTCGCCATTGTTTTTCGTGGTTTAAAACTACTTACATGGGAGAAGTGAAAACCAGTAGAGAAATGATATTCCCTGCAAAACCCAGTAGAGAAGTGAAAACCAGTAGAGAAGTGAAAACCAGTAGAGAAGATGGAGTGGAAATAAACCATTAGAGAGGTGAGGAGAGGAGAGGGGAGGGGAGGAAGCTGCTCACCGATGATGCCGATAAGGAAGCTGATGCTAGCCATGGCTAAGGCAGTACTGTGAGAGAAGGTTGTTGAAGGAATGAAGAGAGACACGAATTAAGAATCTGGTTGATGAAGATAAGGTGATATACCATGCCTTTTATTAACTGCTCTATCTTGACTTATTGTAAATCTCATGAATTTTGCAACGTTTTCAATACAAGTTTTTTTTTTTTTTGGAAATAAAGGACAGAAATATCTTGCAAGATATATACAAGAAGACGAGCGATGTGTGCTGCCGTTACGTTGTGAGCATAATGCATGGGGACCAACCATCTTCTTCTTCTTTTGTCTTGAACATGATCATTTACATGTTTTTCTGTGATTTGTGACTTAAATTGAATGCTTTTGTCGTGATATTTTAGTCAAATACATATCTTTTGTGAAAATGAAATACATTAGTTTGGTATAATATTGCCTAATCCTTCTAGAGAAATATGTCGGCCGGGTTTCAACTTTCATTTCATAAGCTTAATTACTTCATCAAATACTTAGAAATAAACTAATTGTTAAAGAATAATATAAATTATATCTTAAAATTTTGCTTAACAGTTTAAGTTTTTAGATGAAATTATTTCTTGACATAGTATAAGAACTTTATTAACCCAGCGATTACCAGTTCGAATCTCACAACTTTCAAGTTAGTGTGGATCTGTGTACAAGTTTCAAGTTCAAAAGGCTTTCACGTAAGAGAGAATATTAAAAAATAATATAAATTATATCATGGGATCTTACTTGACAACTTAAACTTCTTGATTAGATAGTTCCTCGACACTAACATGATTAATTTGGTATTGTATATACCAAAATATACAGGCTTGATTTAACAAGGTACATGGCTTTTTTTATTATTAAATAAAGCACTTTGTTTTCATTATAATAAATTTATAAATAACCCATGAACTATATAATTATGAAACTATCTTTTTTTTCCACAATCAATCAAGGTAAATTCTAGCACCGGTTAGGTTAAGTGTTTATTATTGTTTTTGTTGTTGTTAAGTAACCATCTTATCTAAAAGTATAATCTCTTTTAGGTGAGACCCCAAAATATGATTTATATTACTCTCTCTAACACTCCCCTCAAGTGAAAGCTTTTTGGACTTGAAATTTACACACGGGCCTACACTACCTTGTGCTTAATTTTTATTATATAAAATGAGGGTGGTGATATTTGAACCCGTGACCACTGGGTCAACAAGGCTCTGATACCATGTTAAAGAACCATCTCACCTAAAAGTTTAAGCTTTTACGTGAGACCCCATAATATGATTTATATTATTCTCTAACGTCCCCCTCAAGTGAAAGCTCTTTGGGCTTGAAACTTGCACACAGGCTCACTCTACCTTGTGCTTGATTTTTATGAAATAGAATTAAGGTGGTATGATCTAAGTGATTGTTTGTACTTTAAAAATATTTTTGAAAATAAAAATTAAAAAAATATATTAAATTAAATATTTTAAATGTTTTATATATTTTGATATACTAATATCAAAAATAATTTTAAAAAAATAAAAAAATATTATTATAATATTTTTCTAAATAAAAAATATTTAAAAAAATAATCTTAACCGAAATATCAAACAAACAAACACTAATTAATGGTGGAAAATTTCGATGTGATGAAAAGAATCAAAGTGACAGCCCATTACCTCATTTTTACATTGTAATCATGGGAAAGTAGTTGTGATCGTTTACAATCCACCAAAAAAATCTTATTTAAAATTACCATAACTTCGTGAAGATTTCTTGAAATTACAGTTTGTATTTATATTCTTTAATGTGAACACAGCAACTTACATTACATTCTTGATGTGTAAAAAAAAATCAACAAAAATATCTAATTATTTCCTATTTCTTTATCAAAGAGATTTGTATTAAAAAAAATAATATAAATTATATCATGGGATCTTACTTGACAACTTAAACTTCTTGATTAGATAATTCCTCGACACTAACATGATTAATTTGGTATTGTATATACCAAAATATACAAGCTTGATTTAACAAGGTACATGGCTTGTTTTTTATTAAATAAAGCACTTTGTTTTTCATTATAATAATTTTATAAATAACCCATGAACTATATAATTATGAAACTGTCTTTTTTTCCACAATCAATCAAGGTAAATTCTAGCACCGGTTAGGTTAAGTGTTTGTTATTATTGTTGCTATTGTTAAGTAACCATCTTACCTAAAAACAAAATCTCTTTTAGGTGAGACTCCATAATATATTTTATATTACTTTCTAACAACTCTCCTAAAGTGAAAGCCCTTTAGACTTGAAACTTGCACGCATGCCCGCTCTACCTTGTGATTGATTTTTATAAAATAGAATGAAGATGATGTGATTTAAGTGATTGTTTGTATTTTAAAAATATTTTTGAAAATAAAAATTAAAAAATATTTTAAATTAAATCTTTTTATATATTTTGTTATATTAATATCAAAAATATTTTTTAAAAAAATAAAAAATATTTTTTAAAAATAATCTTAACCGAAATATTAATCAAACAAACACTAATTAATGGTGGAAAATTTCGACGGGATGAAAAGAATCAAAGTGACAGCCCCATTACCTCATTTTTACATTGTAATCATGGGAAAGTAGTTGTGATCGTTTACCATCCACCAAAAAAATCTTATTTAAAATTACCATTACTTCGTGAAGATTTCTTGAAATTACAATTTGTATTTATATCCTTTAATGTGAACACAACACTTACATTACATTCTTGATGTGTAAAAAAAAATCAACAAAAATATCTAATTATTTCCTATTTCTTTATTAAAGAGATTTGTATCAAATGTTATGAATTTATCATTGAAAAAAAAATATTTAGAACCTATTTGAGAGAGCGGTTGCGATAATAATCTAAAAACATTAAAAAAATCATTTAAAATAAAAAAAATTAAATTTTGACTAAACACCAATTTGACTGCAGGTCAATCAGGCACTTAATAACTTCTTCCTATAAACACCAAATCTATTCATCGCCTTCCCTACCCTTGATCCCTCCCTCGCCAGCCACCACAGCTTGCTGTTTTATATCTGAGCCTTGTAGCGATTGTAGTGATTAGAAATGAGTAAAGAAATTGAAAAACTGATTAAATTGAGAAAAAAAAAAAAATTGAGAAAAGCTGAATTATTAAAGAAAATTGATTAAATTCATTAGAATATTTTTAAAATTTTCTGGTTTAGCTCTGTTTTGATTTTTGAAAACTGAAATTGGTAAATTTTGATTTTTGAAAACTGAAATTGGTAAATCAAAATCAACCGAACCGTTTTAAATTTTCTGACAATTTTGATTTGGTTATTTTTATAAATAAAAATAAAAAATAATGACAACGACCAACGACACTCAATCATCATAAAACAGAAATAAATCTCCTTAACAATTCTCTGCCCACTAACCTCAAGTCTCTGTACTCTGTCCTCTGTCCTCTGTAGCAGCTTTTGCAGTTGTCGGCGGTCCAGACCAATCAATAACACGCCGGCGTTTTGTCTCCGTGAGCTTCTGAAGGACAACCTTTTCTATTGTTTTTTTTTTTTTATTATCGGGTCAGCTGGCGACGGATCTGAATTTAACGACCATCAAACTCTTCTCTCTTGTTCTTACAGTATCTTGATGATGACAAACAACAGAGATAATCTCCTGCCTCTGTAATTGTTTTTTTTCTTTTCTTTTCTTTTCTTGCATAGATTGATTTTGGTAATGTTAATGGAGGAGCTGCCATGGCAGTCCGTGCGACTGAGTTCTCTGTTCTTCGATTTTTCATGTCGCACACTACTGTATTTGTTTTTAGAAAAAACACTGGATGATATGTCATTTAATTTTGATCCAGGTTCCGGTGGGGTCTGTATATTATCTTATAAAAATATATATATATTATCTTATAAATTTAGCAAGTTAGTAGTTTATTATATGAGGACAAAACCAACAAAAAATAATATTATTTGATTGTGGTTATTAATTTTTCAAGGTTATATTGTGTTATTACTTCTTCATCTATATGAACGAAGTTCATAGATAAAAAGAGTTTTGTTAGGATACTTTTTTGTATAAATGGAATAACATAGCTTACAAATACTTACTAATATATATATATATATATATATATATATATATCAATTTCTTATAATTATCGGATATTTTCAATATAATTTTTTTTATACGAGGAAACTTCACCTCTTAGAAATGATACTTTGAGGGTCTAGGTGAGCGAATAAAATTATAGTTGTCTAGGGCTCTCACAAAAGATGCATGCTTTAACTTAAACTTAAAAATTACTGTATAGATCGCAATCTCTTTAATATGATACCACGTCTTGAGGACATAATAATTTATATATCATTAACATAAAAATAAGATTTATGTGTAATTATCATATTTAACAATGATTTATTTTTGAGCAAGTTAACCTATCACTATAATCTCTCAAGTTTTGTATTTTTTTAATATTGAAAATTATAGTTGTAAAATTCAATTTTAAAACTTACCTAGAAAATAGTTCAAGTTAATAGATTATCTAGTTAATCTAAATTAGTTATTTTAATTATAAAAACATTTTTTTCTTAAAAAAATATCTTGGTGTCTTGGATAGGTTTTGCCAATTAAATTGAATTATTAAAGACACGATAAAATCAATATTTTTTTATTTAACTTGAAAACTCATCTTGATTTAGTCTTAGTGCGTGCTTAGAAGTATGATTGAGATTATTTTTTAAAGTATTTTTTATTTATAAACATATCAAAAAAATTTATTTTTATTTTTAAAAATTATTTTATATAAATACATAAAAATTATCTAAATATATCCTTTTTTAATTTAAAATAAAAATAAAAAATTTTCAAAAATATTTTTTAAACACAATCTCGAACACTTAGTTCGAGTCAGCAAGTTTCTCTAGTAATCTTGGTGGTCTAACCAGGTTCTATGTAGAAAATGATGGTGGTGGAAACCAGTAACGGTTATTATATGGCCCACGAATGCTCAAACTGATCCATACTTAGCCCACAACCCGATCCCGCGCACAGTAACTCGCTTAATAAGCACGCGAGTCTAACATGCGCCTTCAAGCTAACTGCACCTTCACTAAATTTTAATTTGATTAACCGCTAAAGGAAACAAATACAAAACAGAAAAACAAATAATCCTTATTGTTAGATTAGATCGACCCAAACCCTCTAAAAGCCCTATATTTAATCAATCTCTTACTCTCTATCCCCTTCAAAAATGTTCAAAAAGTAAGATCTCATTTCTTTGTACCTCACTTATTTTTTTTCATTTCCTGGATTTTATTTTGATCTTTTTTCTTATATTCTATTAGGTTTTCAAGTGATGAAGTATCGTCACAAAACCAAGTGAAAGCATCAGTTCAACGCAAAATTCGTCAAAGCATTGCTGACGAGGTTCTAAAATAAACAAGAAGAAAACCCTTTTATTTAATTTTTTCGGTTTTGTTAAGAATTTTTCTTAAAAGTTTTTTTTTCAGTACCCAGGACTTGAAGCAGCATTGGATGATTTGCTTTCCAAAGAAATCCCCTTTAATTGTTGTTAAATGGTAATATTATTGTTGAATTTTTTTGAAATGATTGGTGGGTTTTTGTTGTTTTTAATTTTTATTGTGATTGGGATGCAGTCAGAATCATTTGAATATGGTGGTGGTGAATAACGTGCCATTGTTTTTTAATATAAGGGATGGACCTTACATGCCTACACTGCGACTTCTTCATCAATGTGAGCAAATGTGTTTGTTTCTTTGTCTGGCATGGCATTTTTAATGGTGTTGTTAGTGCGTGCTTTTTGTGTGATAAATGAGTTTTTAGGTTTGGAATTGGTTGATTAACGTGGTCAATGCTACAGTTATGTTTAAATGATGAGGAGAAGGTGTTGCATGCAGCTGTCGAATTTTTGATAGTCTGTTGTTGTAATGTGTTGGATGAAAAATGCGTTTATTTAAAACTCAAGGTGGCGATGTTTTTTAATATGGATAATGGTGCACGTGTGCTTTCTTGTTTTGTTATGATTTCCTTTTCCATTGCTGATTTGAATGTAACGTTAAACACAAATTTGGTTAAGTTCTGCTCTTAACGATCACAGGTTTTAATTGTGAGGTGAACTGGGTAGTTTTGTTCCCGTATGATTTTTAAACGTTTATAGGATAAAAGTAGTTGTGTTGTTTCCAATCAGAATGGGAGTTATATCTATTTTTCGCTTAGCTTGTGGGAGAGGATCTTTGTATAGTCTATAGGAAAAGAAAAATTGGGCTTTTGGATATAGGTTTTATGATGGTTACTGGTCTATTGTATTTCATCTAATTTTTCTATTGGGAAGACCTGACCTGTCTAATGCTTTTTACTTCTTGTTTGTTTGGAAGTTGAAACTCGGTATACTTAGTTTGGATGTGTAACTGGTTCCACAGATCCAAGCATAATGAAAAAACTGCAAGTTGACAGGGGTGCCATAAAATTCGTACTTGCTGGTGCTAACATAATGTGTCCTGGACTTACATCTCCTGGCGGTGCATTAGATGATGAAGTAGATGCAGAGACTCCTGTGGTATGAATTGAATTGCATTGAACTCAGAATTTCTATTCCTGATCAATTCTTTCCATACATCATGGCATATATGGTTGCCTTTTTCTGTTCTGATATGTTGCATAGGAGTTTTGTTTATTCTCTGCTTTTCCTTGATTAAAATGTTTCCATGCATTCCTAATGTGTCAAACTGAATGCTTCCAGGCTATAATGGCTGAAGGAAAGCAACATGCTCTTGCTATTGGCTTTACAAAAATGTCAGCAAAAGACATGTGAGTTATTTTCTAACTCGTTCAAGCTTGGTATTTCACTTTTGTGGGTGATGATATGGGAGAGGGGCTCAGATAGTGGCAGAGCATTTTTACCAGTTCTAGGACAGTGGTGAAGCAATTTGTACCACCCTGCCATAGCAGAATTTTATTGTTTCCATCGTTAATAAAATAAAACATTAGCAAAAGAGACTGGTAAATCAGCACCGATTCTTTTGTCTGTTGCCTTTGTGATTGATTTATGTTATAACCAGAAGCATTCTTTGATTTACAGAAAGACAATCAACAAGGGAATAGGTGTGGACAACATGCATTATCTCAATGATGGTCTATGGAAGGTAGGTCATCAAAAAATCTTTAACGCCTTGTACAGCCATGTGCCTGGAAAAAATTTCTTTAAGAGCTGTTGTTAATATGGTCAATATTGCCAGGAGCATTTCATCCTTTTTAACCTGATGTGTCAGCTACAACAATTTAATGTCAGGGAACAAAACTTAGGACTCCTGCATCGCTTGTCGGGCTTGTAATTAAATGTTATGAACAAATAAATGTACCATGTGCAGTTTATGATATAAGGTAGCATCAGCATTTTGAATGGAGTGATATTATCATGTAATTTTCAAAATTGCTTTTGAAAAAAGCAATAGATTAGCATGATGTAGTTGATAATAATAGCAAATGTAATCATGTTTATTATTTGCATTATGCAGATGCAGCGTTTGGATTGAGGTTTTCTCCCAGAAAAACTGCTGTATAATCTTTTATACAAGACAGAAAGAGCATACATTATTTGCCTCGTCATGGCTACGCTGATGCCTGTCTCCTGATGTTGCTAAAGTAGTTTGTGTGAGATTTTCTCTGCATGTTTTCTTTTTTCCCTGTACACAAAAGAAATTGATTTTACCATGTAGATCAACCGTTTAATAAGTCGATCATGGATTTGACTTTTGGCTTATTCCTTGAGAATATTGGTGGCAAAATCTTACTTTCACTTGTATTTAACTCGTGTGATTAGTTTGCATGTTGAACTCCTATCAGATGGATGCCATTGAAATAAGAAAGTGAGATGTTTCATCTCCAGAATTTCTCGTTGGAACAAAGAATCAGACTTTTTTGAGGTCTCTAATCTTGAAGCTTCCTTTAATGGAATGGGAAAAAAAGTGAAAGAGTAAGGTTTCCTTTTAACAGCTTCGTGTTGGAACATTGAATCACCCTCCTGATTAGCAAGATTAGCAGAGTAGACTAATGAATGCTCTGATTCGATGAAGTCAAGTATCAAGTTCTATTGATAGGGAAAGAGAAGGAATCCTGATCAGTAGAGAAATCCATTTACAACCTTGAAGTGGCATGCTTGCCATTATTTTGTTTGAATGGGAGGATTAGCACTCGAGAATCGAGATGGAGTTTTCGACTTGGAAGAAATCAGTGAATTTCCTTCGAGGTAAGACGTTGAGATCTTGTTTTTGCTGGGGTTATAGACTTGGAAGAAATCAGTATTTTTTTTAAGAAAAATAATGAAATATTGAGTTCACCCAGGTAGGTCAAAGCTAAGATCAACTCCTTATAGTTTGTGTGGGGGATGCCGCTTGATGAGTTTGTTTGTAAACAAAAACTGTACCCGAGCCTTGAATTAGAAAAATTATGATAAACTTTAGTAAATCAAGATAAATTATGAAATTTAATTTTTAATTAACTTTAAATTGAATAATAAAATAAAAAATAAAATCAATTAAAAAGGACATAAAAAATAACCTAAGTTAACATGTAAAACTTGTTACCTGAATTATAAAAATAAAATAATCATATGGAAAGCAAATAAAAAAAATACATATTGTAATATCTAATCGGTCAAATGTTGGAGCACAAGATTAAAAAAACATAAGAAATAATTCAAGTCAATATATCAAACTCATGACTCTGATCATCAGGCTGAGATGTTCTCATAAAAAAAATGACTTGATTTAACCTAAGTTAACTTATCAAATCCATGAATTTGTTTACGAGGTTGATATAACATCATAGAGAGCAAATCAAAATAAATTATAAAGTTCAATTTTCAATCATCCTTGTGAGACCTAACTATTGAAAAATGAAATTTATAAAAATTCTAATTAAAAAATAGCAAAAATGATAGACAAAGTCAATTTGGATTCACATGTTAGATTTTTTTATTAAGTTATGAGGTCCGAACAACCTAATAAAAAACAAATCAAATATATATATCATGAAATCTAATTTTCAATCAAACAAAATATTAAATGATCAAATTAGAAAAAAAATTATATTTATTATAAAAAAAATTAAGATAATAAAATTATATTTTTATAAAAAAAATTAAATAATTACTATATATAAAATTTAAATTCTAGTATCATATATTTATTCTCTACTAGCTTCATTCAGAAGAGTATTTTAACTTTAACTTTGATATAATTATGTTAAATATTTATTAACGAATATGCTATCAACTTATATATACATGTGATTTTTCTTTTATTAGAGAATATTGAGTTTTGTAAACATTGTAATAAAATTAGCATTATTTGTCAACTTGGGTCAGGCCAGTTAAATAAAAACTTGACAAGATCACACACTTTGTGGACCACGTGTACGGTTTGTGATGCATCTGCATAAAAACCAATAGACCTCACCCGCACACACAAACCTAACTATATAGCTCATTAAAAACCCTAACTTCATCTTTTGCTCCCCTCTCCAACTCCCAGCAGCAGCACCACTAGCAGTAGCGGCGGGTATCGTCAAGGCTTCAACAATGGTGTGCCTATCTTCACCCTCACTTCTCTCTCCTAACGAATATGCTTATCTATACGTGTTTGCATGTTTCAGTTACTGATTTTTGCTTTCATTTCTCAGGGGATAGATTTGAAA
This sequence comes from Salix viminalis, assembly GCA_029228465.1. Classification (NCBI taxonomy): domain Eukaryota; kingdom Viridiplantae; phylum Streptophyta; class Magnoliopsida; order Malpighiales; family Salicaceae; genus Salix; species Salix viminalis. Next base: position 13,302,731 of record CM055438.1, on the reverse strand, counting down.
GCAGGAGGTAAGTCCAAGAAAACCAAACGTACAGCTCCGAAGTCGGATGATATCTATCTTAAGCTTCTTGTTAAGGTTAATTCCGAGAAACCCATGTTTATTTTTCTATAATATTTGGATCTTTTTGTGTTTATAGTTATTTATGTTAAGGACAGACTTAAAAAATCCATGTTTGTTTTGCGTTATAGTTCGAATCTTTTGTGATTTTGGTCTTATTAATTATGCTCAGGCTTTGAGACGCCCTTTTATTTTTCAAGTTGGAATCTTTAAGTTTGTATTGTTATGTATGATAAGCTGTGCTGTTGATTGATTTGAGACTGATTTTTTTTTTATTAGCTGTACCGGTTTCTTGTGAGGAGAACTCAGAGCAAGTTCAATGCTGTGATTTTGAAGAGGCTGTTTATGAGCAAGATTAACAAGGCCCCGCTTTCTCTTTCAAGGCTTATTACATACACAAAGGGAAAGGTTGTAATTTTTGCTTTAAAGTTTGGATCTCGATTGTGTGGCTTAATATGGTGGCTGTTTTTTTGGTGGTTTTTTTTAACTGTTTGTTTCATCTACAGGAGGGTAAGATTGCTGTGGTCGTGGGGACAGTAACTGATGATATCAGAGTTTATGAGGTGCCCGCATTGAAGGTCACTGCTTTGAGGTTTACAGAGACAGCTAGGGCCAGGATTGAGAAGGCAGGAGGAGAGTGCTTGACATTCGATCAGCTTGCATTGAGAGCTCCATTGGGACAGAACACAGTATGTGCTCATTTTAGCTTGCTGGTTTTATTTTTTCTGCTGCAGAACTTCAGCTTATTCATTATGTTTGTTGATGGATTGGTCCTAGTTTTTAGCTGATTAAATGGTTCTGATTTTTCGTGTATGCTATCTGGAATTTATAACTGTGTGCATACTACGAATGCCTTCAATATTATAATAATACCCTGTAGGTTTCTCTGTTTGTTGTATATCAATGGGATTTTTTTAATTAGTTGTGATGAGCTATCAGACCTGTATTGATTTGTGCAAATGATGTAAAATTTCTTAGAACATCTAAGTGACTGAACTTTATAAGGGATTCCTATTTGTATCGATGTATGAATCTTGGTAAATTATTATTAAAATCAAATTCATTCCCTTTTGATTGATTATTTATCGATGCACGTAGTTTCATGTAGCAATATAATCATGATTTATGAAAAGGAGGTCTAGAGAACGCACGAGTTTTTGGTTACGTATTTTAGTTACTCTGCAATTATTTTCTTATTCACCATAGATGTTATTAAATTACTCTACTAGATCTAGGAACTCTAGAATTCTTTGGTGTAGTTGTTATTCTCACATTTTAGAAATCTCTTTTAGGTGGATGTCTTTATTCTTTCTAGAAATTTCAAAATGTTTTATCTGTTCAATATGATAAATGCTTGTGTGCTTTGTCATGAAATGCAAACTTCAATTTTGTTCTGTACAGCTCTCTCGTTTCTTTGGTTTGGAGTTTTTCTTTCTTTTACCATGATATGCGTACTTCCACATGTGATCTTCTCCAACTTCTTGGTATTGGAAATGGCATCCATTTTCAGAATTCATGCAGCAGCTTCTATGAATGACTGAATATTATTCTAGTTTTGGATGCTTGCTTATTCTTTTCTGGTCTTTATAGGTTCTCCTCAGAGGCCCAAAGAATGCTCGTGAAGCTGTCAAACATTTTGGCCCAGCTCCTGGTGTGCCACACAGTCATACCAAACCATATGTTCGTGCAAAGGGAAGGAAGTTTGAGAAAGCTAGAGGAAAGAGGAACAGCAAGGGATTCAGGGTTTAATTTTACTGTAGCGATAAATTGTGAGGCAGTTTGTTTTGATTTTGACTCTGTTGCGATTTTTGTTCAACTCAAGGCATCTAAAAATCTTGGTTCATTTTATTTCCATTTGGGTTATCGATTAATCTGTATGGATTGTTTAATGCTCAGATATCATCATACTTGGCTATGCATAATGAATTATTGAGGGCCTCGTTTTTCTCTCCCAAATATTCATGTAGAAACTTATGGTGCATTGTTTTTACATAATCTGTCAACCTAAGTTGAACAAAAACCTCATTGATGGAGCTACCAGCATCCTGTAACAAATGTTTGAGGTCCACCTGCCATCTTGTTTTTCTCGTATGTGCTTGTTAAGATCTCTGATTGCTTCTTGTTTCTCCGAATCAGTAGACTTGAGACGAATATGATTGAAAATTTTCCTATAATGTGAAAGAATTTCTTAATGGACAGATGGCTGAAGCGAACTTCTTTGAACTTTGGTATTTCTGGTCATCTATCAGAAAGGACGAGGAATGCAGGCTGTATTTTCCTTTCATCATGCGTTGAAAATTGGCAGAAGACAGTAATGGACGAGTGCTAATTTCCCACAGTAATGTAAAAATCTTCAATTTAATTAGAAAAAAATGAAACGGCAAGTCTGGTTTGTTAGAAAAATATTCTTATAAATTTTAAATTAAATGATAATTAAAATTAAAGCTCTTCCTAGTGGGCTAAGTATATATTGATTTTAAATCGTGTTTTATCTACACTAACATTAAAATTTTGATATAAATTAGAATACTTTTTATTTTTATCATTCAATAACGATAGAGATATGCATCTGACGTTTATAAACGTTCTGCAACAGAACAAGGTTTGTCTAGTTTGATAAACTACTGCTTTGGAACGAGGTTCTGTTGTTAAAGCCAAACTACAAAGCTTCCAGTGCTGTAGAATATGGTTCTTGAGAGGTAATAAAACAGATCAGTATTTGCTAATGTAGTCGTAAATGTGATTGCTGATCTCCTCCGCCTTCTCCTGGTTGATGAAATGACCAGCTCCTTCCACCACAACAATTTCCTCCAATAATGGCACATGGTGCTTGAATCCACCGCTACTGACAAATTCCTTAATCACTGGTGTAGTATACACCATGTCAAGTTCTCCCACCACAAACTTCACCGGCACTTTCAACGGTGCTCCGGTCCACGGCGCTGTGAGCTCCCAGTTCCTGCAACAATCAGATTGTAACCATCACGGCATGATCGAGGCTCATATTTGACTCGTTTTCCGATGAGAAAATGAAAAGAACATACAAATCTAGAGCTCTGTAGAAGTTCAGCCCTCCGGTGAACCCTTTCTGGCTGTATTTTCCGGCGTAGAAAGAAAGGTCAGCTTCTGTGAGCCAAGAGGGCAGGGTAATCGGATTCTCAGGATAGATCCCGAAAGGATTTTCTTTCGGCAAGCGAGGGGGACCTGGCCTGCGACCAGTCAGGATCTTCTTCAGCACTTCCGCAGTTCCAGCACGTGAAATCTCTTCTTCAATCACTCCTGGTTCCTACCACATTAAATAGCCAGTCCTTTTGCTTTAGTTCATAATAAAAATAAACACGTTTTTCTCGACTGATCCTCTAATATTATAGCATTCTTACCGTATTGACTTGCAGATAAATATCAACAACCGGATTTATGAGAATTGGTTGTGAAATCGACTTAATTCATTCAATGCATGGGGTTTTCCAGAAAGAGCAGTCGATGAGAATATTTTGAAAGATTAACTAGAATGAGATTATGAAACAGTTGCCAAAACAGAGATGTTAGAATCCAGAAATTTGCCATTTCCAAACTTTTCACCTTGCTTTGGAGCTGTTAGATACCATAAACATAAAAATTATGATCATTTCAGGCTATAGAAAACACAAACCTGGAATCTGCAAATGTAATAGTCTTCTCCGAAGGCAAGTTTCATGCCCTCCACTGGCTTGATCTCGGGATTTCTCGGCATGTATGGAACACTGAGGCAGAGATATGCCTTCACTCTATCAGGCCTGAACAAGCAGAGGTACCACCCAATAATAGCACCCCAGTCATGCGCAACAAGAAACACTTGCTCCACCCCGAGATAGTCGATGAGTGCAATAAGGTCACCAACAATATGAAGACAAGAATAGCTCGAGCTCGACGATGGAGCTTCAGTGTCGCCATAGCCCCTAAGATCTGGTGCGACAGCATGGTAGCCAAGTGAGCTCAATGCAAGAATCTGATGGCGCCAGCTGTACCAGAGCTCTGGAAATCCATGGAGGAATAGCACAACAGGACCTCTTCCTTTCTCAGCTATGTGCATGTCGATACCATTCACTTTCACCATTCTATGGCTTATCCCCTCCATCTCTCTGCTTCTGTAACCTCGACAGATCTTTTTGTTTTCCTTCTCAAACTCCACCCTAGATCTAATGGTGTCATGGCCTGTTTCATATATAGATAGAGTGCTTTCGGATTTAAGAGGGGTGGGGAACATCACAGAATAATAAATGACAGTAAATGAGAGATCAGTGACGATACCGGTTTTTAAATTTTAGTGGAAGCACTAGGCATTCCAATACACTTGACTTTCGTCCATTCCTGGAGACATCATAAATGCTGACAACAGATGAGCTTAGTTGTTTTCACCTGTTCTTCAGATGGGAGCTGGGGTAGTTATTCAGTTGTGATTAATGTCCTGGATTTTTTCATGCTTACATGTAGACAAACTAGGACAGATGAACCAACGGGGGCGTGGGTGGACTGGTAGGGGGTCCTCCCAGCTTAATCAAGGTCTCGAGTTCGAGCCTTGGGTATGCAGCTGCTTTAAAAACTCGTTTGGGAGAGCTTTGCCGCCTTTAAGGGTCCTACCCGGCTCGAATCCGGATTAGTCGGCAGTGGCCGGATTACCGGATGGTTTCTACCAAAAAAAAAACTAGGACAGATGATATCATTTTGGTAGGTTAATGGTACCTTTTGGCTCATCAAATCAGACCTAAATCATTTAATATTCACCAGGGTACCGTTCAAAAGCATGGTGTCAGCAATGGATCGAAGACTTCACACAAAACTCAGGCTGAGTTTCAAGTTTATAGAAAAATATTCAGGCTTCTCATGTAATTAAGGGGTCAGAAGATGATATTTTAGACATGATCGGCATGCTCTCTAGAAATCAAACTTTGCACAAAGCTATGGGATCTAAGAGTTTGAATTCGTCAGGTTGCTTTCTTGTTCAAACAGACCTCTCCTCTGCCATTAGCAGCGCAGAGAGATCTGATGATGGGTTTGGAGAAAGGCCAGCAGACATAACATTTCCATTTCCTGATATGAAAACAATTTCCTGACAGCATTAATGCTAGAGTGCTTTAAAACTCATCAAACGGTTCCACCGAAAAAGAAGACTTCGTTATCACCGAAACTTTGACACGAACCTATACAAATCTACTCGTGTCATTCCCCGAAAACAAAGCTCGTGATCACCAAAGCTGGCCGATCTAGAGACTTAGGTTAGGGAAAGCTTGTTTAAGAGGTATCATGTCGTGTCCCGAACTTCGACTTACATGAAAAGCACCTAAAATGAGGCTTTTGATTTTGAATCGCAGTTCAGGGAGCGTTTGATAGAGGGATAACATGATTTTTAGAGTGTATTTATTTATAAATATATTAAAATTATGAATATTTATTATTTATTATTTAATTTTTTTTACATTAGTTTTTAAAGTTTTAAATAAAAATATATCAAAATGATTTAAAAACATAAAAAAATTAAATAAAAAATAATAATTAATTTTTGATAAAAAAAACCCAGTTTAGCTGTCCAACCAAGCACGCATTAAAATAAGATATTTGCCCCGCCAACAAATAGATTTAGTTTAAAAAATAAAAATTAGGAATTGAAGTTTTTCATAACTAATATATGTATTTAATCAAATATTTTCAAACTATATTATTACAACAAAACACTGTATAAACCGCATCTCATTACACAACTAAACAAGCAAACAATCTTAGTTTACACATTTATTAGAAACCTTAATTGTGGACTATAAAAAATGTTGCTAAAATAAAACGACATGAAGATAAAAACAAACGGACAATCCCGACACGTGAATGAGTTAGCCAAGAAGGTTCATGTGTTAGCCAAGAAGGTACCTCTAGTAGCTTAAAACAGGAAATATATTTTGAAATTGTAATCTACCATCATTGACTTTTTTTTTTTTAATTTGTAACCTTTGGAGATTCTTGATGGATTTGCATTGAATATGAAATCAGAGTGGGCAAATTACATACGCTACACGTCGTTGTTAATGCTTCATGCATCTCTTCTTTGTCTACTAGCAAAACCAGTTAATAGCAGCCCATGCTTGCCATGTAAGGTGGTTCTTTATAGTTAACGAGTTTTTAATGTTAGCATGGTTTGGAGTTGTGATTTATAGTTAATGATTTTTTTCTTATTTGGTCATCAAGGGTGTTGTATGATGACAGAGGGACAACTTGATATGTATAACAAGTCTCGAGTTTGAACAACTGAGATATTACTCGCTCATATGTAACCATAAAGTACTCTTTTCAAGAGTGAGTTTCTTAAATCAATAGAAAAAAAATCCTTAAATTGGATTCAGTTTAAAAGTTTTAATAAAGTTTTACTTTTGAAATGATCGTAAAGGATTGAATTTCAGATGTAAAAATAAATCGAAGATTAACCCCTTTAATCTATTATTCCAAAGACAATAATATTAGTATCAAAACCAACCTTGTCAAGAAACTCATCTACTTTCTTTAGCGAGCGAAGCACATGAGAGAGAGAGGCGCCGGCAGCAGCAGGAGCTGCCATGGTTAGGCTGTAAAATGAGAGTGATAGAGAAAGAGGTGGGACAGCTACAATTTATTACATTGCAGTCGCAACCGTTACGTCATCCTTCCGGGTGGCCAGGACATTTAATGCAGATTTGGACAGGCCCTTGTTTGAGCTTGGTCACAACTTCCAGTTCTGAATTCTTTGCAGGGTTTAGAAATGATTTGATGAGAATAGAGGATAAGGATGAGGAAAACGTGAATTAATCCATTCTCTTCAAATGGTTCAACCGGGCTTGTGCAGGATTATATGTGTTGAAGATTATACAGCCTTAATGTTTGACAGTAGTTTACTGCTATCTCTCTGTTCTTGAACACAGGGGACAACTCATAAGGTATATTGTTAAAGATCCTTTTGAATACATGTCAAAAAAGGTTGCCGATCGCTAAACTCTGGAAGAAGGATTCTGGGTTCTGTTCTGAGTTCTTATTTCATCAGCCTGTGAACTTGTCAGCAAAATAGCAACAAGTCTCGGCAGGAATCTCCCAATAATCCTATGATTTCTTTGGGCTGAGCTCAGGTTCTTTTGAAGGACTCACTGGAGGGTAGAACTACTAACCAAAAATAATTTTGTCAGACAACAAGCCAACATAACCATCTTAAACCCCCCAATCTCAGAAGGGAGTGGAGTTCTTCTCCAATCATGGGACGGCCATGGAAAATCAGTCATTTTTTTGCAGATCAAAACATGGGAAACATTTATACGTCCCTGATTATCAAAATGGTCGTCGCCTTTTTTTTTCCTGGAATTAAAATTGGACAGGGGAATTCAATGATATTGAACTTATCCACTTCTTCTAGCTGATATGCGTAGAGATCTAGCAGAATGTTTCAAGATCTTTATGTGGAAGCTATATTAGCAATGAGTTTATGAAAAAGCTTCAAGAACTCAGAAAAGCTGAAAAATGACAGTAAAAAGAATGTAATCCAATAACATTGGAGCACATCTCCATGAAAACATCAAAGGAGAAGGCTCAAGCAGAGAGGATAGAATTCAGTTTGCTTTACGCACAAATAAAATCCTGGAAACTGCAAAATGGATTTCCAAGAAGAACTATGTGCGAATCATTAGACAAAAGAGGATGAGAAAACATTAAAGCTCATCACAACACATCGGAAAACGAAATATTTTTGTTAGAAGAGAGGCGGCAGAGAAATCAAATGAAGATCTAGACAGCATCTAAAAGAGCGAGGCTGGAGGGACTGCATCTTGCTGGTAAAACCCTAGCTAGTACTTTTCTTAGAAGAGGTTATATATAGAGGGAGGAGGCAGGGTAGGAGAATGACCATGCTACCCTTCCTTTCTTTTATCTTTACTATTTATAAACAACATGAGACAATAATAATAATAGAATAGAATAGCTTTATTTTATTTATAGCTTTATTTTATTATTATGCTATAAGAAAGATTCTCACTGTAATTCATTAGTAAAAAAATAAAATAAAAATATTTCTGTTATGTAATCCAAAATTTCGAAAAAACAAAACAAAAATCTATTCAAGTAAATAGAAATTTGTGAGAAAGGTACAATAAACCCCCCCTTCTCTTCTAGATTTTTTTGTAAATAAGTTTAATTGTGTCTGATTTTATTTTTATATATTTTAGACTATTTTAAATATATTATTTTGTTTGGTCTTATTTAAATTGATGAAAAACATCCAATTCACCCATTCAAATGTCTTCATCGTGTAGATTTTTTATATGTATAATTTTTATATTTCCCATTAAAAAACTAGCATTTTTGTTTTATTTTTCTAATAAACTATATATATATATATATATATATATATTTGTCCAATTTTTAAGTAAAAATAAATTACCAAAAATAAAGAGTCAAATTGTCATTCAAATGCCGATTGTAGATCAGCATATAAGATTCAACAGAAAAATTTAGCACATTGTTTTATTTTTCTATTAACTACATATAATTTTGTCCAATTTATTTCATGTAAAAATAAATTGCCAAAAATAAATCCTTTTTGACATTTTGATAACATTGAAAGAGCCATTTAATGATTTATTTTGACAAGTATTTCAGAGTAGCATGCAACTAAAAAGAGAAGAAATTTACAAAAACCGGAACAAGGGTTCAAAAAATGTTTGTCGACGGTTTTAAAAGAGTTTTTAAAAAAAATTGAAAGTTTATTATTTTAAACTAGTTATTTTTGATATTTTTATATTATTTTCATGTATATTTATAAATAAAATAATATTTTTAAAAATAATTTCAACCACACTTACTTACAAACCTGCACTAATCAAACCATTGCAGATCACAGGATAAAGCATTCTTGAATATCAAAGACCGAAGATACAGAAATCAAAACTAGCATTTAGGAATTTCAGCAATTCATTCCTTTTATTTCTGCCATCTTGTCCTCCTTTGATTTCTCAAGTTTCAATAAAATCTAGAGAGGAAGAGAACGGGGATGAAGATATTAAATATCTGTAAACCTCTCAAGCTCTCCATAAAAGAATTAGACTCACCTTTTTACCAGAAACAGCACTAAGACGGGCACCATCCTCACATATAATAAGATTACTGAAAACTATGGGAGCAATAGAAAGCAGGTCACAATTTCATTAAACTGCTATGTACCTTAGAAAGCTGTACAGGACTGCCACTCCTCTCATCCTGCTGCTGCTATATATTGCTGGAAGAGTAAGAATCTGAGGACGATGAGTGATGGTGTTTACGGCGGCGTTTCGAGAGAGCTTCTCTGTCCCAGCTATTGCGGCGACGGCGACGGTTGCGAATGGAAGGAGAGGAGGAATAGCAGGACAGAGAAGATGACGAGGCTGCCATTGATTGATGGATTGATTATGGTTTGGTGATTGAGAGATTTTGGAAAGGGGAAGTCAGTTATTGACGTCGTCGTCTGAAAAGTGGTGAGATTTTCTATTTTCTATCTTAATTATGACTCCATATTTTAATTTAATCAATTAAATGAAAGTTAATTAACAGTGCATGCTTAATCAATGTTATAGCAAAAGCATTACCAGTAAATGAGAAGAGAAAACAATGGTGGAAATGGCGGGTTTTTTTATTTTCATTTACAATATTTGAAAGAAAGATCAATGGAGCGGGAGAGAATTAATTAATCTAAATTAATTATTTCTGTTAATAATGTTCAACGGTAGAACTTGGTCGACGTCTATTCACGGGGAGCATTAATTAGAGCATTGAACACAAACAGTTTATTAAAAATGGAAAGAAGAAGAAGAAGAAGAGAAAGAAAAACACTCTCAAAGATCAATCCCCTTTCCAAGCTTATTTTCTGACCAAGAAAGGCGTGTAGGGGATTCCGGTAGCCTTGATCCAGGAATCACCCTTTAAGAACCTTGCTGGTGTGAAATCCATTGCATGCTGACGGTTGATGGTCTTGATTCCGTTCCACTTTACACGAAGTTTCTTGCTAGAACCAGGACCGTAGTTGTTGAATTCTGTGTACCAACAAGTCTTGAGCCCGAAAGTTCCGAGCCATGGCAACCATCCGTCGGGCTGGATGAGATCGTCGATAAATGACTCCATGATGATTGTTCTCGAGTATTCCTTCCATGGACGGCCGAGGTATGACTTGAATATCTTCCTTTCAGGGAACAGGTCAGGGTGAGCTGTGAAGGTGCTGTTCTGGATGACAATGGCTGACGGCTGCCTCCTCATCTTCCTGCCTTGAGCAGTCACAATGCACTGCTGGTTTTCCAATGGCTTCCGGACCAAGAATTTGCAGTTCTGGAAGACAACGGAAGCGTCACCGAAGACGAAGTCAATGGTGCCGGAGATGCTGCAGTCGCGGTAGAACTGGCGTTTGGCGTGCGTGTACAGCGTATCCTGGTGCCCGTCCATCGAGCAGTTGTAGAAGACAGCGTAATCAGCAGAAACTCTCAATGCCACAGCCTGATGTTTGATGGCACCAGCATTGTTCTCGAAACCAATGTTCTTGGCTACAAAGTTATCTCCGAGGACAGCTGCAGGCAACCGGGCAATTCATAAATTCCAGGAAATATATGATGCATGGTGGAAATGTGTTGAATTTGGGAGGAACATAGAGAATTTTCAAAGTAAATCAGGCTCACATACCGACTGTTGAGGTGCGAAAAGTGTTGATTCCATCGACGAAGTTCTTGTTTCCTGTGATGCGAGTTTTTTCCCTGCCATCTCCGATCACCACCAGATTATCCATGCGGATCTCAAGGTACTCTTGATAAACTCCTTCCTTAATGTGCAAAACAAACGCCTTTTTCCTCTTGATGGGAACATGAGCCAATGCTGCTGTGATAGTAGTGAAATCTCCACTTCCATCCTTGGCCACGACGATATCAGCCTTAATCTTCGAAACGGGTGCAGCCAGGAGTCTGCGGGTTCCAATGTCAGTCCACTCAGGGAACTGCTCACCGTGGCCAAGAACAGGTAAATCGTCTTGGAGGAGGCGGCGGTGGGTGAAACTTTCCAGTGAAGGGATTGCGGAGGAGAGCCCGGAAACGATGTCGAGGAGATTGGCGCTAAGCTCCATGGCAAGCTTCATTCCCTTCTTCATCTTCTTCCCAGCATCAGTGGTTGTGTTTTCAAACCCGTCCAAGCAAGTCTCTTGATATGTGATGGAAGCACTGAGCCAAGTCTTAACATCTGCCACCATTGTCTCTATCTCGCTGAGATCAAAATCCGTTACTTTGTCAAGAGATTGCTTGAGCTCACCAACAGACATGTTCATGAGCTCTTTGCAGCTCTGAAGAGCCCCTCGGGTTCTTGGATCCTTCGAGAGTTCCTCCAAAAGCTTTGATTTCTTGGCAGCCTCGTTAATTTGCTTCTCTGCAATCTTGAATGCTATCTTGATCAAATCCTTAGGATCGGTGGTGTTTCCAGCAGCTTTTTGGAGGTTTTCTTCACATGTTTTTCTGTAATCTGTGGGCTGGCAAATGGCTTTAACGGCTTTCATCGAGGCAGATACCTGACTGGTGCTTTTATGACTGCTGTCATTCAGTTTATCATCACCGGAATTGTTAAGGCCAACGCCGACGGTCACAGCAACAACCATGGCCACCAAGAGCATGGAAGAGACGCCGATGATGGCCAGTCTCCTCTTTCTCTTCGAATCATCATCCCCGTAAGACATTTTTATCGGGAAAAAAAAACTTGATCGATCAATAAATTTCAATATGAAGAAAGGAAAACAAAATGCTGAATCCCACTCTCTTTTCCTTCCTTCTGCTTTCTTTTAGCAGCTAAAGTTTCAAGAAAGAGGGGTAAAGCTCAGCTAGCCTTCCCCTTGATTTGAAACCTGAAAGACCAAGTTGAAGTTATTTTAGAAAAGATGAACATTTATAAGAGATTAAAAGAAAGACAGGCTTCCAAAGTTAGTCAAGTCTGTTATAAAATCTGAGGCACAGAGGAAAAAGAGACAACCTAAGACAAGCTAGAACATTGTCATTGTCTTCTAAATATGGAGCTTCACTGCTCGAAGTTTTGAGGAACAATTTTTCTGGTCTTTCTTCTTAATTTTAGGCCGTTGACCGATTATCTGTAGCTGTTCTAATTATGGATAAATGGTCGGTAAATACTCGTGTTCTACCATCTAGTATATACACCATCCATATTTTCAGAAAAATTAGTCTGTTTATTATTAGACTCGGACGCACACATTGAGCTTATCTGTTTGCTATGTGCTCCGGTGGTCGATTCCGAGATCATATTTTAGCAATATTGCTCTATAGTTAGAACATGGCAACTCAATAGCGACTGACAGAAAGAATATATATTCTTGTGATAGGCCCTCTTCCTGGTAAAAATATTTCAATCCGAGAGGTTATAGAAACATTTTTATTAATGAATTGAATTTTATAATGTCGTGTCAAGAATTCAACCTTGATAAAAAGCAGATCAAGTAAGCTTGATTGTTTTTATATAATATAGAGGTCATCACATACAATTACTGATAGAAAGAATTGGTGCTTCGATGCAAAACCTTCTGCTTCCAAAACATTTTGCTAGAAGCCAATGAGGCAATCCCGAGGAACAAAAATGATCGAATGCAAGGAGAAGAAGTATTCGATGATTTCATTAATTATTATTCAGAAGAAGTGAAAGAAGAATAAGAAATTAAGAATCATACAAATCATCATCATGGTCATGGCAGTCGCTGTAAACCACCAAAGATAAGGCGCTCTTGTTGCTGGCAACCAGAAATCTCCTACCAGGAATTGGCGAATTGGTGTTAGAGAATAATATAAATTATATTTTAGAACTTCACCTAACAGTTTAAACTTTTAGATGAGATGATTTCTTAATATAATATCAGAACCTTGTTGACCCAGTAACTATGAGTTTGAATCTCACCATCCACATTTTATTTGATAAAAATCAAGTATAAGATAGTATGAGCACGTTCAAGTTTCGAGCCCAAAAGATTTTCACCCGAGAATATGTGTTAAAAAATAATATAAACAATATTTTGAAATCTTATCGGACAACTTAATGAGATGATTTCTTGACAATTGCGACACGGTAATCTCGAATAGATACTGCAATACTGAAGAACAACAGCAGAATTATGCAATCGATCGTGCCGTAAATGTCACATTCACTGTAGAGTTTCCTGAGAGAATTAACGTATAATTAAGGTGTCTTGGTAACCTTCGAAGCTGCATTTGCAAGTTGTGGATAAATCTGCTCCATTTCTCACTGCCAGTGCTTCGTTCTGAATTGCTCCTGCCGTTCTAAGAAATGACAGGCCAAAAGTTTGAAGATTTTGATAGAAATCCTTATAAACTTAAGAAAATATTAAAGAATTTCTATTTGATAAGGATGACATTCAATGCCAAAAGGATTCTGGAAATAGCAGTTGAGTGGGAGATCAAAATCCTTAATGCTGCAGGACTCTTGATGATCACGGCACCACAAACACCTGCAGCTTATCTTTTCAAGATCATGTAAAGCTAATTAGAATTGTAACTAATCAGTAGCTCTTTCAATTTTTATCCCTTCTTTCTCTTGTAAACATTACATCTATATAAAGTGCAGATTGCACACCCCTCTCTGATTAATGAAAATTAGAAGGCACCAAATTCTTTTATGGTATCAGAGCGTCTTCTAGCTAACGCTTCTACCGATTCAATGTCTATCATCAAAGACTCTGCATCTTCCGCTGCTCTTCATCTTCCTGCTCAAGTTATATCTGTCAAACTTGATGGCACAAATTTCCTTGCTTGGAGTGCCCAGTTGCTCCCCTTATTTCGCAGCTATGGCCTCATGGGCATAGTTGACGGGTCAGAGCCTAGTCCTCCTCAATTCTCCAGTCCTGAAAATCAAACCCAAGGAATTCGTGATTCTGGGTATGTGATTTGGCAATATAAAGACCAAACTATTCTCGGCTGGATCATATCTTCACTGTCTCCTGGGGTGGTTTCCACCATTTATGGCCTTGAGACATCTCGGCTTGCTTGGCAAGCCCTTGGTGCACGTTTCGCTGCACCTTCAACATCCCGTATTTCCCTTCTCAAAAGGAAATTGCAATCCTTACAGCAAGGCTCCATGCAATGCCAACAATTCCTAGATGCTGTGAAATCTCTCGCTGATGAGTTGTCTGCAGTGGGAAAACCAATTGATGACTCTGATCTTATCTTGTCTGTTCTCAATGGCCTCAACTCTTCTTTCCATTCATTTGTCACGACTTACATGCTACTGGCCAAAGAAAAGTCCATGTCTTTCTCTGACTTTCATGCAGAATTGTTGAACTTTGATCTAATGCAAAAGTTCCACAGTCAGACCATCCAACAGGAAACAGGCTCTTATGCCTTTTACTCACACAAACCCGGCTCCAGATCAAACTTTCGAGGCAACAACAAGACTCGGTTTAATGCACCACTGAAAGGGTCTTCGTCTGGTACCTCACAATTTCGACAGCCACTACCCCATCTGCCATCATCCACATCAACAGCTACGTCCACACCATCTCGCTCTCGCTCTCCCTGCCAAATATGCAAGCGAGATGGACATCAAGCTCTTGATTGTTTCAACAGAATGAACTACTCTTTTCAGGGACGCCATCCCCCAACTGAACTTGCTGCCATGGTTGCAGAAGCCAATACCACTTACCTCAACCAAAACCAATGGTATGCTGACAGTGGTGCCAACATCCATGTAACTTCTGACCTGACCAATCTTGACAGTCCACAACCATATGAAGGGGACGATTCAGTGGGTATAGGTAACGGGACAGGGCTGCAAATTTCTCATACTGGAAACACTGCCATTCAAACCTCTTCTTCCATTCTTACTTTGAAAGATGTGGCTTGTTGTCCAGCTGCTTCGGCTCAGCTCATCTCTATCAATAAATTTTGCAAAGATAATAATGTGCTTTTTGAACTCACTGGTTCCTATTTTTCTGTGAAGGACATGCTGACGGGGAACATACTTCTGACGGGCCCAAGTGAAAATGGATTGTATCCAATCAATCTTCGTCAAATTCCCTCATCCAGATTCAAATTACATGCTTTCACTATGACCGTTGGGGTCAAGGCTTCTACTTCAACTTGGCATTGTCGCTTGGGACATCCTTCGGCAACTATCTTAAATCGTGTCATTTCTAAATTCTCTCTTCCGATTATTAATTCCAAAAACAAACAACATGGAGTTTGCGTATCTTGTCAACTAGGAAAATCAAAACAATTGCCATTTTCAGATTCGTCAAGGGAGTCATCAAAATCACTTGAATTAATTCATTCCGATGTGTGGACCACTTTCACTCCATCATCCAATGGTTGTCGGTATTATGTCATTTTTATTGACGATCACACAAGATTTTGTTGGCTTTTCCCTCTTTCAAATAAATCCGATGTTTTCTCTACGTTTGTCAAATTCAAGCTCTTAGTGGAAAAACAATTTAATTCAACCATTAAACAATTTCAAAGTGATAATGGGGGGGAATATTGTTCAATTGCCTTTAAGCAATTTTTATCAACTAATGGGATTTTTCATCGGTTTTCATGTCCACATACATCCCAACAAAATGGTCTCGCTGAAAGAAAACATCGTCACATTATGGAAATGGGACTCACTCTCCTTGCTCAATCTGGTTTACCAAAATCTTTTTGGGTTGATGCTTTTCTCACGTCCATATTCATCATTAATCGTTTACCCACCAAAATTCTTGACTACACTTCACCCTACGAAAAACTGTTTCAACGATCACCTGATTTTTCATATTTTCGTACTTTTGGGTGTCAATGCTTCCCTTGTCTTCGTCCTTATTCAGTTGATAAATTGTCTTACCGTAGCAAACCTTGCATTTTCATTGGATATTGTTCTAATCACAAAGGTTTTCGGTGTCTTGATCCGTCATCTGGGCGACTCTATATATCCCGAAATGTAATTTTTGATGAAGGAATTTTTCCAGCCCATGATCATTCAATTTTCACTGGGCCCGACTCTTGTGTGGACTCCTCAGGTATGTCAAAAACCCATCCTTTATCATTCTTTCCTCCTCCATTTAATTTCTTACCCGCTACTTCTACTGCTACTGTTTCAATTTCTTCTCCAACATTTAATCGTGGCACAAGCTCTGAAATTAGAGCACAATCAGTCCCTTCTCCGAGACACCCAGATCAAGAAATCCAAACTCTGGCGACCATCCCTCCTAATTCCATTGCACCACCAGTTGCAATTGATCCCCCTGATCCCAATTCCTTGACTGGCATCATCACCAGATCAAAAACGGGGAATTCAAAACCCCGTGACTTCACTGATTTCCAATTGAATTACACAACTCGTCACCCTCTTCGAGCTTTGCATGCAGGTGTGATGATCGCAGAACCAAGAACCTACGGACAAGCAGCCCATATCCCCGAGTGGCAGGATGCCATGGCGAGTGAATATCAGGCCTTATTGAAGAATGAAACTTGGACACTGTGTCCTCGTCCTCTTGGTACAAATGTGGTGCCCTGCAAATGGGTATTTAAGCTCAAACGGAAACCCGATGGAAGCATTGATCGCCACAAAGCTCGATTAGTGGTTGTGGGTTATCTCCAGAGAAGTGGAATTGATTTTCAAGAGACATTCAGCCCTGTAATCAAGCCATCAACTGTCCGAATGGTGCTTTCAATTGCAGTCTCCTTCAATTGGGATATTAGACAGTTGGATGTGTCCAATGCTTTCCTTCATTGAATCCTCGAAGAAGAGGTATATATGACCCAGCCAAAAGGATTTGAAGACCCTGAACACCCCCACTTTGTCTGCAAACTCCACAAATCTCTCTACGGCTTGAAGCAAGCCCCTAGGGCATGGTTCAATCGACTGTCATCTGCGTTACTGTCACTTGGATTTCTCAGCTCGCAGGTTGATCCCTCCCTGTTCACCTTCCATCAAGCTTCGATTCATGCATTTTTACTGGTATATGTCGACGATATCTTAGTCACCTGCAATAATCAACAATTTATTCAATCAATTATTGCTAGCTTGCAACGTGAATTTGCTATGAAGGACCTTGGGCAATTGGCTTATTTTCTGGGTATACAGGCCACTCGTGACTCCTCTGGGTTACATCTTCGGCAAACAAGATACATTATTGACCTGTTAGACCGTGTTCATCTTCTTGGCATTCGCCCATATCGAGCTCCCTGTGTCTCGGGTTCAAAACTGTCAAAATTCGAGGGGGAACCTTTGCAAGACCCATCGGAATATAGACAAAGCGATGGGGTGCTCTCCAATATGTCACTCTCACCGGGCTCGATATTGCATACTTTCGGTCAACCAACTATGCCAACACATGCGGACACCAACTTCAACTCATTGGACTGCGAGCTAAAAGAGTTCTGCGATATTTGAAACAAACACTTGATCATGGTCTCTTCTACAAGTCCGGGTCATTTCATCGTCAATGCTTACTTTCGTGACTCGAGTTAGGGTGGCGATCCGGATGACGGAGCGATCAACGTCGCGGTTATGGTGTGTTTGTAGGTCCCTAATCTCATCTCGTGAGTCGACAAAGAAACAACCCATTGTGTCCAAATCTAGTACTCGGTAGGAATATAGGTGTTTGGCATTGGTGACGCTGAGGTATATTGGTTACGTGATGCTCCTATGTGAGCGAGAATCTCCCTTGAATCGGCTCCGGTTGTCTGGTGTGACAATGTCAGTGCTCTTGCACTTGCAGCTAACCCAATTTTCCATGCCCGATCTAAACACATTGAAGTGGATTACCACTTTGTATGAGAAAAGGTTGCAAATAAAGACATAGTCTTACAACATGTTCCTTCGGCAATTCAACCTGCAGATATCTTCACAAAGGGACACACGACTGATAGATTCTGCTTTCTAAGGGACAAACTATCTGTGATCACTATCCCTGCTAGTTTGCGGGGGAATGATAAGGATGACATTCAATGCCAAAAGGATTCTGGAAATAGCAGTTGAGTGGGAGATCAAAATCCTTAATGCTGCAGGACTCTTGATGATCACGGCACCACAAACACCTGCAGCTTATCTTTTCAAGATCATGTAAAGCTAATTAGAATTGTAACTAATCAGTAGCTCTTTCAATTGTTATCCCTTCTTTCTCTTGTAAACATTACATCTATATAAAGTGCAGATTGCACACCCCTCTCTGATTAATGAAAATTAGAAGGCACCAAATTCTTTTACTATTTATATTCAAAATATCCCTAATATTATTTCAACAAGGATCATGAAGTTAAAAACAAACATAACTAAATTAGGCATAAATAATATATATTAAATATTGGTCAAATTTCTTAAAGTTTATTTTTAATATCATTTCTTTAGTTTTTTACATTTTTGTGTGTAATTATTTTTCTAAATAATAAATAAGGATATTCTAGTATAGAAGGAAGGTTTTGGTCGGATCTTCAAACTTTTAGATAATTTCTATATATTTCCTAATAAGCCAAATTAAAATTTTAAATGAGATTTTTAAAAGGGAAACTAACAAATCCGAACAAGGAAGTTAAAATCTGCAGAGATTACCTGAGTAAAACAATATATACAACTAAAAATATCTGTTGCCTTTCTCTACTACATGGATAAGACTCTTATTACAGCAATAAAAACATCAAAAACACACAATTAAAAGAACTAAAAACATCAAAAACTCTTTTGTCCAATCACTGAATGAATCTGCCATTATCACATAGCAGCAGATCACGAATGTATTCCCTGGCTCACAGGTTCATGTTGTTGACCATTTTGATGGTCTTAGTTTCCCTTTCAAACGCAGCAAATGCTCCCTCCAAATTAATCGAAGACATCTGCAAGGAAACCGCAGAATCTCAGGGCACGTACGATGGCTGTGTCGGTGCTCTTGAACTGGATCCGATAGCTGATTCAGCAGATATCAGCAAACTCGCTGAAATCAGTCTCCGGTTAGGAATTTCCAACACAACTGATACCCAAAATTACATAAAGAAACTAATTAAGGATGCCACACCTGAATCACAAAAAACCCTCAGCACTTGCCTGTCCTCTTACGTAGCAGCCACCGCTTCATTCAAAAGTGCACTGTCGGAGCTAAGTGAAGATCCTCTCTCAGCCAACTACGATAGCAGGGTCGCCGGTGATGATGTCCAAGAATGTGAGGATGAACTGGAAAGGGACAAGGCTCGATTTACTGGACTTACAACCAGAAACAACTACGGAAAGCTTTATAGCTAGTGCGATTGCATTTGTAAATAGTAAATTATTTTATTTTAAATTGATTTCAATTATTACTTTTCTTAAAAACATATATATTGGCATATAATTAATAAAAATTAATACCTCCACACAATACAAAATCAGGGTTTTTTTAATCTACATTTATCTCTAAACTCTTCAATTTAAATTTTTATTATCATTACCATTTTTTAAATATTTATTAATGAATGTGATTATCAATTAATTTTATTAAAAGCATGAGTTAAAAACTTTATATTAATTAGCAAAAGCACTCCATTGCTTAATTCTAGGGTCAAATTGAGCACAAAACCTGATTCTGACATCCTAATTAATTACCCAAAAAGGGTATACTCCATTTCTTACTCCACATAGTTAGCTTACAAATTTAGATGATACACACAAATTAACTGATCTAATTACCCAAAAAAACTAATATTGTTATTCTCTAAATCAGTTAATCGATAAATTGTCATTTATTAATTGCCAAGGATCTTACATTGATGCATGACAACGAAACACAAATTCAAAAGGTGGATAATTTGTCAAATGAAAAATAAAAGGATCGTACAAATCATCATCAGGGTCATGATGACAGTCATCACTGTAAACCGCCAAGGTAAGGCACTCCTGTAGCCGGCAACCAGAAATCTCCCACCACGAACTGAGACACGGTGAAACTCACCGCATCGGTTTCGTTGATGAGATGGTAACCAGGCCATGTAACCCTGTTTGTAGTATTTGATCCTGGACCGGTGTTATTGAATTCTGCATAATAAAGGGTGCTGAGTGCAAAATCTCCAGACCATGCTGCCCACCCAGCCGGGTCGACCAGGCTATCGATGAAAGACTGCATCACAACAGTTCTTGAATATTCCTTCCAAGGCCTGCCGAGGTACGTTTTTGTAGTTCCATTACTTGAGGCCAAGTCATCAGATGCCTTAATGGTGCAATTCTGTATTGAAGTGCCTGTGTTTTGGTTCGGATCGGTTCTACCTTGAGCAGTCAAGGCGTTGAACTGGCCATTCATAGGTAATCTCGAAAAGATATTACAATTCTGAAGAACAACTGCAGCGTTACCGAATATGTAATCGATCGTGCCGTAGATGTCACATTCTCTGTAGAGTTGCCTGAGAGAATGAGTGTACAGGGTGTCCTGGTAACCTTCGAAGCTGCATTTGTAAAACGTGGATAAATCGGCTCCGTTTCTCACTGCCACTGCTTGGTGCTTAATTGCTCCTGCTGTGTTCTGAAATGTTAAGTTCACTGCAACAAACCCTTGACCTTTCACGACTGCAATATAAGACACAGTGTTCAGAAAATGTCAGACAACTTGTTTGCCGATCGATCGATAGGAATTAGATTCTTACTAGCTAGCATGCAGAAGCTCCGCTGGGTCAAATCTTAATTGAATTTATAGTTTTATAGTAGAACATTGACGACAATTTAAGTTGCTTCCCAGTGAACTTAAATCTTGATGAATAAAATATGGTTTGGCCCTCGGAATAAGCTGAGAAATCACATGACTTTAATTACCTTATGATATAAGCTACTTAATATGTCATTTACCTTTAAAAGGCTAGTGGAATAAAACTATATGAGGCTTATCGCATGATTAATATTAAATTTGGCTTATTCTTTTAAAAAAAATGATAATATTAAAGTTGGCTTACGTACTGAAAGTTGCTGAGTTAAATGTTGTCCACCCATCAACTACGCTTCGGTTGCCGGTTATCACCGTCTGGTTAATACCGTCTCCGATCATCATCAAGTATTTCTTGTTGCTCTGTATGGAAACATACTCATTATAGACACCGGCGACCACATAAATCACGAAATATCCATTGCTTGCAATGGAGTTATTTGGTGCAGCAGCTACAGCGTCGGTAATGGTTGTAAAATTCCCTGCTCCATTTGGATTCACAACCACGAATTGGCTCACCGTAACATTGCCAGTACTATTTGATGCCTGAAGAAGTCGTCTCCGACCTACCCGTTCGTACACCAGTTCATCCTTACGTGACATTATCAACGGCAACCCTCTTCTTCCACCACCTTGAAAGTAGGAAAATACTCGATTTCTTTCAGTTAAAAATCTACCTTTCTTCGATCCACGAGGCCAGCCATGGGTGAAGAGTGCAAGAGCAACGCTGTAATGCATGGTTCCGTTCGAGATTGAGGGTAGGAGGGCATTCTTGATGCTTGAGTCTGAAGCTAACATCAGACCATCTAAGCAAGTTTCTATGTTGGTCAAAGTTGCACTA
>CM055438.1:13239770-13280644 GCA_029228465.1 Salix viminalis | reverse complement strand
AGCAAGGTTTGTAAATCATCAACTTGGTTGGTTTGAAGAACATCGTTACTAGAATTCAGAGTTTCTTGTATGTTTGACAAGAAGTCTATATTTTGTTGGGCTAGAACCGAGCAATCTTCGAGGGCAAGAAGGGAGGAATTGTACATTGCAGAAGGAGGCTTTGAGTTTTGTCGAACAAGACCGAGAAACTTTTGAGCATGTGAAAAGGATTGTTGAAGGGAAATCTTGGCAAAGTCATGTATGGTTCCTGGCTTGTTAGATGGTAAAGAAGATTTGCAGAAATTCGGAAAACGTGTGTAGTTACAAATGGTTTCTGGTGTGGTGGAGATCGACGAGTCTCCGAGAGAGGGTGAACAGAAGAGCATGACAAGGAGAGAAACTGACAATAGCTTGGAAGCCATGGTTGTGACACTAGATTTTGAAAATGGTGATGGTCTAATTTATATAGATGTACGTGAGAGGGCAGATTGTTGATGAGGTTTTTACCAGTAATCTTATTTTATTCCAAGCCAAAAACGCCTTCCTCTTAATAAATGCCCACCACTGTAAGCAATTTGTGCATAGTGGGTGTTTATTATTATTTTTAATAGTAATTGAGAAGAATTATCGTTAAAAAAAACCAGCACCATTAAAAAAAATATAACCGAAAAGCTTATATATATAAACTAACATGCATTTAGATTTACGGTTCATTTATCTACGTGGTGTGTGATTAAAGTTAAACATATATATATATATTAACTTGAAACGCAAAAAGTTAAACATATATATATATAGCTATAATATTTCTGCTGATAAAATCTCTAGAAGCTGTAAAATTTGTTGCCAGACAAAAAAAAACAATAAAAATCTCTAGCAATATTGTTTTTGTTAAGGTTTTAACCTAAAGACAGAGACGTGTAGTTAGAACAAATTAACATTAGCAAGTGTCATGTAATTAAAGTTTGCCAGAAAACAGCTCTTCTGTGGATCTCAGCAACCGAGATGCTTCCTTTTCACGTTCTTAACTCCTTTCTTAATTAAAGAAATAGAAAATACTCGCCGGTGTAATCTGCAATGAATGTGTTCTTGTTAGTTTATTAGCTGGATGCGTGTAATTGTTTGTTTGCAAGTGTAGTTATGATTGTTTTTAAAATATTTTTTGTTTAAAAATATATTAAAATAATTATTTTTTATTTTTAAAAATTATTCAAATATCAGAGAAGTTTATAATTCCTTAAATACAAATGAAAACTAATCCAAACTAGACCGAAGAGGACCTTTTGAGCCTAATTTAAAGGTCTTATTGACCTTGAATAGGTAGTAGGTCTTTGATATAATTGAATTTGTTGAGCCTAGCTCCTAATAAATTTGAGCTTGATCGGATAATTGAATTAAAAATAATGAATTATTTTGTGCAACATGGACCTTTTCTCTACGCAACTTTTTTTTAATTTTTTAATTTTTTGTATCTGGCCAGGTGTTATCGGTTTAAAGATATCCTTACAAAGCTATCCATTTAGCTTGATGGATCTGTATCAACATCTCTTTAATAATTGAAAGTCAATCCCTTGCATGAATGCCCCACGAAGAGAGGATCTAGGATTTCACTTTTTTAATTTGCAAAGCATTTTATATATAGGACAGCTTCACACGCTCTCAGGTGGGTGATCAAATTATAAATCATTAGGTTAATCATTTATTTCTATTAATTATGGACCAACCATATAATCTCAAGAGATGAACCAGATTCATCTAATCTCTCACGAGTCATATTAAGAGCCCAGATGTATTTGATTCTGCAATGTGGATGTTTAAATTTTCACACTAATGATGATTTAATTCTGTGATCTTCCATGAAATCAACCAAAAATAGTAACAGAAATTGTTTGTTTATATATAGATATTGACACACACAAATGACAAAAAGAATAACAGATGTGTTCATCTCAATTTTCATCAAGAAAATGGAAAAACAACACATTCAAATCATAGGAAATCTCTGAAGAACAGCCGCAGAGTTACCGAATATGTAATCGATCGTGCCGAATATGTCACATTCCCTATAGAATTGTCTCCGAGAATGATCGAGTATATAAGGTGTCTTGGCAACCTTCGAAGCTGCGATTCTCAGAATGTTAAGTACCTTTTCATGAATCGTATTCATTAAATTTTAAGCTTCATCAGCTTACCAAATGTTGCTGAATTAGATGTCGTGCATCCATAGGCTACACGTCGTCGGCCATGCAAAATGGAGAACAGGAAGAAAGGCTTACACCTTCTTCTTATATATATATATATATATAAATATATCAATTTCATAGTTATTATATCTAAGTTCGGATACTAATCTGGAAAACAATTGCTAGATTATTAAACTAATTAAGATAAATTATTTTATATTTTCTAATGAGTTTATAATGAATTTCATCTAGTGTATTAAGTCATTATAAAAATAAAATAAAAACTTTGGAAGGGTGCTAAGATACTCAAATAAACACTTTGTTTTTCTGGTAAATAACAAACACTAAATAAGTTATATTCTTTTAAATTAAAATTTAAAGATAGACAAACATGCACATTATTACGGGCCTATTGGGCCCCTACTAGCTGGGCTGGCCACGTGTGACCCCTAAATTGCAATAAAATGAGAATTAAATATAGATAGAAATCAAACAAATTGCTTCAAAACTATATGCTATATATATATATATGCTAAGCTTAATTGCCCAAGCCTACTGTGAACTTGATGCCGGTGGAAGGCAGCCATGACATGCCATCGATGAACTGCGCGACGGTAAAGAATTTAGCCGTGCTAGCATCCTGAATGATGTGGTAACCCGGCCATTTGACCCGACCCGATAGTAATGCTCCTGGGCCACGGTTCCTATACTCACCATACCACAATGTGCCCAGTGCAAAGTTGCCATACCACTCGAGCCAACCTCGAGGCTGGACCAGAGCACTCATGTATGTGTTCATGAAAACTGTCCTGGAATACTGCTTCCATGGCCGCCCCAAGTAGGTTGGTTGCGTGGCGAAAATGTAGCTATCTTGGATCGAGAACCCGGTGCTTTGATGAGGGTTTTTCCTTCCCTGAGCAGTGATTGTAACCTTCTGCAGTGGTAGCGGCACTCTGGTGTAGATCTTGCAGTTCTGGAACACGGCGGCGCCGTTGCCGAAGATGTAATCTATGGTTCCGTAGATCTCGCATTCGCGGTAAAACTGGCGGAGGGAGTGGGCATAAAGGGTGTCTTGGTAGCCTTCCATGCTGCATCGGTAGAAGGCGGATTGATCGGAATCAACTCGAAGAGCCACCGCTTGATGGTTTAGTGGTCCGGCGGTGTTCCGAAATGTCATGTCTCTTGCTATGAATCCCTTCCCGGAGACCGCTGCAAGCAAAAACAATCATCACAGAACAAACATCAGCATGTACGTAGAGAAAAAAACAAGAAATATAAACATCATAAACAAATGTATATATATATATTTAAGGACTCACCCACAGTAGCAGTTCTAAAAGTAGTCCATCCTTGCATGAAATTGCGATTTCCTGTGACCACGGTCTTCCCGATACCATCCCCAATGAACATGATATAAGATTTCTTCCTCTTCATGTCAATGTTTTCTCTGTAAACTCCCTTCTTCACATATATGATATACCTTCTAGTTCTATAGCTCGGAGCTTCATTAATGGCCTCCGTGATGGTACGGTAATGACCGCTGCCATCAAGGGCCACAATTGCATCCACGTGTATACCTAAAGAACTGCCTCTCAGAAGCTGTTGATCACCTTCTGTCATCCATTCTGGGAACTCATCTGAACTTGACTTTGTAGCAGTTGCATTATCATTTCGAGGAGGTTTAAAGGGCAAGCTATGCAACTGAGTATACAAAGCTAAGACATTACCAATGAGTTGTGTGACTTGTTTTAGGCTTCCACTGATAAAATTCTCCAGTTTTCGATCTGTTCCTTCAAATCCTTCGAGGCATGTATCTGGGTTACTTAGGGCAGCACTAAGCCAAGCTTTCAAGTTTCCTTCATAATGAACATTCTTTACGCCTGCTCGGATTTTGTTCATCTCCATCAAGGACCATGCTAGCTCAGACACAGAGAAGTCGAGAAGTTCTTTGCAGTCCTCGATCGCAACCTGTTCACGATAGCTGACAGATAGAGAATTGAACTTTGTAATCATATCAATGGATCGCCTCGCTTCATCGAGCGTTGCCCTAAGGGCAGCATGGATGATTGAATGTGCAGTAGGAGGCCCACTCTTTCCAAGCTCAGCTTGAAAATTTGACACACATGAACTCAGGTTTTCAATATTACTACAAGCTTGCATGATCGAAGCTTGTGTATTAATTGTTTGCTCTTCTGATGGGATTACATTGGACAAAGCTTCAAGAAAAGGTAGAAGGAATACAATAAAGAGAAAATTAGCTAAGGCCATCATGTGGGCAATTAAAGATACGAAGGAGAAAGGAGTTGGTTGAGTGATTTTTCTATCAGAAAAACTTTTATAGCAGAGGGAATGCATGGGGGGGGGGGGGGCGAGGATCGTTTGCTTCCAGGGGAAGGGCTTTATCTGTTAAGTTTCAAAAGATACCTTCCTGCATGCCTTTTCCTTGCACAAAGTTCAAGTTATGCTAACTTCTGAGGTCACGTTTTTGATATTCTTCAGGTACTTTTCCCTTGTTCTGTAAGTATACTGCTCTCTGTAAGTAGGAATCCTGCACTGCTTGCAAAATCTGCAGTGTGAACAAGCTCGGAGATGATCCCGCAGGCTGATTAGAATTTGAAGCATAATGAGAACAGGAATGCTACACGTGTTGGCAAGAAGATTCTGACTTCTCTTTGTTCCAAAGAAATTAAGAAGATTCTGACTTTCAATTCCTGCTTCGGCAAGCTCAACAATGTCTGTGTGTATGAGCTTCCCTACAAAGACAGAAAACAAAATATGGCTCCCAGATCATACAAAGATCAGGGAGAACCCAAAAAAGGTTAAGGAACCAAATTTCAAAGGGCTATAAGTGGGGTAGTTTGGTCTGTTTCGGATCATTAAAAATTTGACTTTGGGATATAATTGTTTAAACAGGAAAATAATTTAATGATTCTCCTGTTCAAAAAAGTTTAAAATTTTGTTCTGGGGTGTTTTTATTTTTTAAAACTCAATTAAAAGATGACTCTGCAATTGGAATCAAGAAAAAAATAAAATATTAGTATATGGGTCTTTTGATCTTTTCAATAGAGCTTTTTTTTTATTCCAAAACCATGGATGGAAATTTAATGTTATTAGATTGATTGATTAATATATAAATTTAATTACAAGTTGATCTACTTTATTTTTTATATTTCAACTTTAGTCATTATTCTTTTAATTTATTTTTTTTATTTGATTTTTACATTTTCAGCATATAGATGAAAGACGTCACTCTCGAGGCAGGACTTGTGTCAAGCACATGATTCAGCAGAATTGAGCTTTCGGTCAGAAAAAAAAAGCTTCTTCATTCCCAAACGCTTTTTATATTAAAACTGTTCATCTAACCAGTAAACTTCAACTTATTACCTGAAGTCTTGGATTATGATCCGACATTTTCTATAGGCCATGATATACTTCATGACAGCATCAAAAAAAGATACATCATGTGATGTTATGAACCCTAAAACTTACACGGAACACCCTCCCCGAGGAACAATAAAGCAGTGTGGCCGTCCCTTTAATCCCATCGAATCCTGCAACCTCTGGCGTGCAAAATCCCCAGCACTTCCGAGGAGATTAAGGAACCGAGGGCAGCAACTAGCTTGACCTTCTTGATTCGGACACAGCAGGCTCTAAGTGCAAGGTCAAACCCCTGCACTGTGACATTCGTGAGCTGCACCAGATCTACGTCTTGCAGGCGTGTCAAATTCCCCATCAGCATGCATAATGCCATGTCCGTGATAGAACAGTAGCTCAAATTTATCTGCCACCATCAATATATTTCAGTGTTTGAGCATGGAACTCCCAAAATAAAATAACTTGTGCCGCTGATTGGGATCAGAAAACAAAACCAGACTGCAGATTATCTAGCATAACAAACAGACAGCTCTATTCCATTTTGTGATTTGATACCTTTTTGTTTCCATGATAAATGGTTATGCTCACATTTCATTCATTTCAGTATCCTGATTCCCCAAACCCCCATAAAATAAAAATAAACACCATGTCATTTATATGTTCTGCTACCTCCTACATGAGATACATGAACTGCTTCTATGCATTTTTATTTCTCCTATTCACATTTGAAAGAATAATGCTTGAATAGAAATCACAGTCCCAGTTCGACATTGTGATTCGATACCTGTCGCAAGTTCCGCGAGTAATAGGCAAGTGCCCAGAACCCAGTATCGTCAACTCTCTCGCAACGTTTCAAGTCCAGATATGCCAGTCTCTTACACCTTGTCACCAATGCTGCCAAACCTGCGCCCGTAATTTTATCAAGCGCTCTCAACTCCAGGTCTGAGAGTTCATCCAGATAGCCAAGAGACTTCATCCCTTTGTCTGTGACCTCAAAACAGTATGACAAGTTGAGCTTCCTTAGCTTCTTGCAACCACTTGATAAAGCTGCTAAACCATCATCTCCTATACCCATACAGCTGTGTCCGAAAAATAGATGAAACAGTCAACTCACTTTTCTGCCAGGGAGGAAAACAGCAATAATTATTTGGCTTAAATTACCGGTATAGATCAAGTTCATGAAGCTGTGAACATTTGGAAGCAATATAGAAAAGTCCTGTGTCAGATATGTTGGTGCAAAGTCCTAATTTCAAACATAGAAGTCTGGAACATCTAGAAAGGCGTTCAAGCCCTGCAGATCAGAAGTGCACTGAAATATCAAATTCAGATCAAATTTTAACTACAGAAGAAGCAATAGAAAAATTTTTAGAGATAGATTCAAATCAAATTATAAATAACAAAGTCATCAAATCAACTGTGTAACAAAAGATTTACATGATCCTGAAAGCTTACCTCTGTCATTTACGCCAAAACAGTCAGTGAGATCAAGCTCTTCAAGTAGAGCACAATGTAATCCAAGATGTCCAAGACTCTTCTCGGTGACCATATTACAAGACTCTAACTTGAGGCGCAGAAGGTTCCTACAAGAGTCTGCTATAGCTGAAATTGCAGCATCAGTTATGGAACGGCAACATGCTAAATTGATGGTCTTCAAATTGACACAGCCAGATACCAGCTGCATAATTCCCATATTGGTGACCCCTGTGCATTTGCTCAACCCAATTTCGATTAAAGACTTGCAATTACTGCTGATTGTCTGGAAAATAGTGTCAGAAACACGAGCCCCATCAATTATGATAGCATTCAGATTCTTCAATTCCTGCATGCACTCAACAAAGTTTCCAGAAAATTCCTGCAAGCAGGACCAGGGATCAAATTTAGTTCATATTTCCTGAAAAGATGCTCAATTTTAAAAAACCAACAGATTGTTAACATTGACTTACTGAAATGGCGTAACCTGCATCAATCTGCAGAAGACCATTATGTCCTCTGATTAAGGCAATTAACCCAGATGAACTAACACAATCACACCTTGAAACATCAATTTTCTGCAACCAGTAGAGCATACGAATCTCGATAAATTAAGAATTCATTACTTCAATTATGCAAGCTTAAATTCTATATCATCCCCATCACATTGAAAGTATGGTACCTGTAGTAAAGGGCATCCATTTTCAAGAAATTGCAATCCAACATCATTCACCAAAGGGCATCCCACCATAGCCAAGTCCTCCAGCTTTGACAGAGCAGCAATAGAACGAAGCCAGTCGCTTGTCACCTGAAGTCAACCCACACAGCCGTCGAATTACATTGCACGCATTAACACAAACCGATCTAATGCATTTCAGAAAACACAACAAGAAAATGTTTTTGTCCAAATTCACTCAAACATGTATCTTATACTATATTTTGCCTCAAAAAAACGAAAATGCTAGAAACTCATTTAAAAAAAATCACATTGCCCTGCATTTCCCCTGCTTTCATCACTAATAAACCCACATTTTCCAGCATTTACATTTTCTCATGAAACAAACTGTGATCTTAAATCTCCAAGTAACTTTGCAAGCTAAAGTAGATCAAACGAAAATGCACCATCAAACAAGTGAATATCAAACAAACCTTGAGATAAGAAACATCAAGAAACTTCAACTCCAGGCACTTCTTGCACAAAAGCTCAACACCAAGATAGCTTATCTCCATACACCACTTCAAACTCAACCTCTCCAATCTCCCACACCCAACAACAATCTTAGCCAACCCAACATCACTAACTCCTAAACACTTATCCATCCTCAACTCCTTCAGTCCTCCACAGCCTGATATCGCCGCTGCCTCCCTATCACCAAACCCACAACAGTAAGACACATCAACACTCTCCAAACCCTTACAGGCACCCACCAACATTTCCAATCCCGAAAACTTCAGCCCATTAGCCCTACTCAAGTTCAAAAACTTCAAGTTCCTTGCCCACATCGAGTGATCAACACGATGTAGTAACAATGTTATGGTCCCATCCTCGATACATGGGCAGACTGATAGGTCTAGCGTGTGGAGATTGGTGTAGTTCTTGAGGAGAGTGAGTAAGAACTCGACATGAAGGACACGTAGAGTTTTCCGTGTGATGGAGTCAACTCGATGGAATTCTTTGCAAATGAGCCTCCATATCTTGCGATCTGAGTCTTGGACGAGTTTCTCATTGACCCGAATGAGTAAATCTTCTGTTAAGGCGGAAAGTATTGGTGTTGATTGAGTTGACATTGATTTGCACGATTTGTGCAGTAACCAAGAATTTGCTTTCTTCGAAACGAAAAAAAAATGTGTTTTTTCTTCGAACAGGACACTGTGAGTGAGCGAGAATCTAGATTTTTGCCATGACGAGCAGAGGTTGAGGTTGAATTGACATTGATTGGAAGAACTTGAAAGAATAGGTTTGTCTTTACTCGTGGAAAAAACTCCAGTTTCCGAGCATGTTTTTTATCTTTTTTAAGAAAGCTTGGTTATTTGAGGAAATTAAGGTTTGTGTTTTCTTGGGAATTTGGAGGGAAATAAGGTCTGTGGGGTGGTTGAGGTGTTTAGGTAGGGACGAAGAGGAAGAGGAGGCGGAGGTGGAGGAGAGGGTGGTGGGTGGGTTTAGAGAGGCTTCGAGCAAGGCTGAGACAAGTCTTGAAGATCCAATTCATTTTCTTTTTCCGGTGAGTGACCGATCAGGATTTCTGGAAGGGAAGGAAACCTGATGAGGTTGGTGGTGATGTAACAGTTGCAGAGGAAAATGGAAAATGTTTGTATCGTAGTGAAGAAGTGAAGGAGATTGAGGAGATGGAGAAGATGGAGGAATGGTTTTGTGTATGGCTGCCCACAATAGCAAAGTATTTCCTTCACTGGTGGGTCTGGAAGTAGAATTTTCTAGATTTGACTCCCCTAATGAAATGGAGCAAATTACAGTTTACTCCTTCTAACTCGAGAAATTGATAGATTGAACCTCTTTCATTTTGATTTAGATATGGCACCATATTAAATCTATATAATTTTTAAATCAATTATAAATATATGAGTTGAATTCTTGGTATTTACATTCCAAGAATATATTAAAAAAAACTTTATGGTCACATTAATTATATATATAATGGGCATCCGAGAACTTGGTAATCATGGCAAGGGTTATCCTCAGTGTTTATTTTACATGTCACGTTATCATTCCTCAATGGTTCTGAATTTTTTTATAGAGATAATTGTTAATTAATAATGACTGAACGTGTTTTTTTTTTAATTTTTTATCTAGCATATTAAAATAATTATAAAAAAAAAACTTAAAACTACCCTTCCAGTACATTAATGGTCGAAAACACCCCTGTTTTTATAATAAATTGAATGTATCTAGACACGTGCTCATCCAGACAGGATCACGTGCACGACAGGTAAGGGTATTTTAGGATCTGAAAGATGCAGAAAGTGGACAGCGTTTTCTGCACTAAATCGTAAGAGTCGTCTCCACTGTTGCACGCCGTACGATTGACACATGATGGAGATCATCACGGATTAAACGGGCACGTGTTGGGTGCGGATTGGATTCAGGTCAAAGCACACAAAAGCAAACTTGACTTTTAGGTTAACTATTCTGTTGCCCCTGTAAATAAAAACATATTTTATTTCAACTCTTATAGTTTGAAACTATTAAAGAGTTGTTTATTATTAATTTTTAAGAACCAACGTTTGCATCCAAAATCATCAATTTAAAAATAAAATAAAAATATATATGTTTAATCCACAATCACAAGCATGTACCGCATACAGCTTAGAGAAATTCTATTTTTATTTTTTATTTTTCTCTAGCTTTTTTTTATTTATCTGAAACCTTCTTGTACATGATAATGATATAGTTCGAGTTAATAGAGCATAATAATTCAGATAATATTTTAATAATTAGATGTATTAATTAATTTTAATGTTCTTGCTTGACGGGTAATACTAAATAATACACCGTGTTGTTTTTAAGATATTGTATGAGAGATATATAAAATACTAAATAATTTTATTTTATTGAATTACATATATTAATAATTTTAATATAAATACAATCTCATCCGTATATTTAACCAGCCATCTATATTTGTTTTCATCTCTAAAAGCTTAAATATTCTTATGTTAGAAATAGAAGAGACTCTAGGATCTGGAATGAAAACATAGTTGAAGTTGCGGGATCAAAATGTAGTTTGTCTCTTGTCATTTTCCTAATGAGGTGGTAAGAAGAGGACATCAGATCAGCTTCTACGAAAGCCGTAGGATTTTTTACTTTTCTTATGTACGGTAAGTATTCATGGGGAATCAGACAACGTGCGATCGACCGTACCTATCTGGAAGGTGGTGATGGTGGGCGGGCCCCACGGAATAGCACCTATCAACTTGATTTTGACTCACAGAGCATTGATTTGATTTTCTTTTTCTTTTTCTTTTTATGGCTAAAATTGGCATTGAATTTGTCCACTGGGGAATTAAAAAAAAAATTGTTAGGTTCTTGTCCCTTCCATTAATAGTAAGTGACCGTCTATTTTACTTATTACTTATTTTACTATTAATAAGGGAAGTGAACCTAAGCCAAAGTTGTTAAAATTGTGATTTTGACATAATATAGAATTGATATTTGAACTTGGATCGTAAAATCATATGTAAAATATTTTTCGTATAAAAATCATAAAATTATAACTAAAATTGTTTCGGTAAAAAAATCATATAATCGTAAGTAAAATATTTTCAAATACAATAGAGCACAATTTCACCAAAAAAAATATACTTAGTTATTAATAGTCTTTTAAATAAAATGCTCGTCACTTTTCATATTTTTTTAAATAGATTTTTTATATGATTTATAATTTTTTTTTCTTATGATATTATTTTAATATATATTTTTTAGGATTTGCTTTTAAGATTGCAATAAAAAATATTACAACTACTGAATTATTGCATAAATGTTCATCGGGAGAAGAGAAATGAGACTTGGCATAAAGGAGGAACCATTCACGTCTGTACATGTGAATTCGTGGCCCGATAGTATCAAAGAAGACGAGACAAACACCCTGCATGAGGGATTTTATTAGAATCATAAAATCAGAATGATCCAGTCTCATTTATGATTCTACCTGATTTTTCCAAGTCATATCTGATTTTAACAAGATTTGATTTTTCTAACCGATTTTACGAGTCAAATTGTAATTTGGATAGCAATGACATGAACCTTAAACCCTTATTAATAATAGTAAAATTTAATATTCAAATAAATTGAAAATTATACATATATATATATATATAAAATATAAAAAAATAATTGATAATAAAAAATCAAGAAATAATAATAAATTAAGATATTTAATATTATAAGATTACCTCGTTGTGCATGCTGTTTTTTTTATAATTAAAATTGATTTTTTGATCAATAAAATAACAATAGAAATAGATATACATATTAAATTGATTGAATAATATATATATATATATATATAAAGTTTCTGAATTTATAAATTTATACCTTAAAATAAAATAAAAAAATTAATAGTTTTTTTAATATACAATATGTTAATTTTTTTGACATATATAGAATTTAATTTTTTTTATCTATTAATGTGAATGTTTGGTTAACTTGCGTGTATCTTGTCCCGTATCCAAGAGGAAGGAAAAAGAAGGGTAAGGTAGTGGAATATAGACACGTGGCCATCCCATTCTTGGGCAATTAGAATCTGGCTTCACAATAATGTCCAATGGCTGCCTAATTTCACATCTTGACAGAAGGCATGATAGGAACTCGAGACCACATTCGATTTTTATTTTATTTTTTTATATTTTTTTAAGGAGTAGTGAAATCTCTTAGATTTTGTGTGCATAGTCATACACCCATCATTTCAGTAATAGTTGTTCAGTGATAAAAGATTATAACTAAAAATATTGTTTTTTTTATAATTTTTATAATTATTAATATAATAATCATTAAATATATATATTATTATTAATTTTAAAATTTATAAAATTAATCAAGATATACACAAATTAACCAACGATGGTAGATGCTGTTGCCCACAATACCAATAATGGTTCCATTTCTGAGAGCTCCCAGATATCTCTCTCATGTGGGCCAAGACATAAAGAAGACTCTTGTGTCATAATGTGCAGCCTATCAGGTCAAAAAAAAGTTTGATTTATTTATTAAAAATTAATAATAATTGATTTTAAAAATCCTTTTCTTTTGAAAATATATCAAAATAATATATTCTTTACTTTTAAAAATATATTTTTAAAAGTCACATTAAAATAGTAATAAAAAACTAATCTTGAACCAAAAAAAAATCAATGAAACGCAACCCAAACAGGGTTTACTCAATCATCTTTGGATATATCCAAGACATATCTGGCTTGAAATACTTCCACGGGATGAGAGAACAAAATGGCCTGAGATTGTTTCGAAAGTTCAGCAAGTCCTGTGTATTCTCTTCATTTCTGTAAACAAAAAGACTGATCTGATCAGAAATGTTATTGGTCAACGAACTCTTTTCATGTCATGATCCCTTTTTTGTACAGCTTATCGCCACCTTCAACCGGTGAATGATTCACAGCCGGTTGCTTAGTTGCATCATCTCCTCCATCAGGTGTAATCACTGATCTGGCATTCCAGTACCAGGGTTGAAGGTAAGGTGAAGAGATGGTAGATGAAGATGAGGAAGGATGGAGGATCACAGAACCCCAATCTCTAGCTCCAAGTTTTGCTTCTTTTAATCTTCTCCTGATAAGCAAGCTTCCAACATCTTCCTTTCTCATTTCTGATATACTTCTAAGTATTGAAATGCATAGAAGTAGAGCAAAAACTGCGTCTTCTTCAGGAAGTAGTTCAACTATCAATAACTTCCAATTTAGCAGAGCTGTTGGCCTTCCTATAGGATTATCTTCTGTGAACCGAACAAGTGTCAGAAACCCTTCATCCTCTTCGTCTTCCTCATCATTTTCTTCTGTATTCTCTCTCTTTTCATGCTCTTTGCCCTTGGAATTGATTTTCCTTGCTCGATATTGCATTTTCTTACCTCTCAACAACTTCACCTGCAAGGTGAGGTTCGTTTTCTTATTGAAATGCATTTTGAGGTGAAAATGTGTGGGTTTTTTATTTAAGTTTTGAAATTGATAATGAAGTATTCAGCATACCAGCGGGTCAGAAGATGTTTGGTTTCTCAGACGAAAATTCAGGTCGGACATTGATGTTGATGATTCCCAACTTATCAACAACTCCTCTCCTGTTGAAAAACACCATGCTGCTTGCCAATGTTCTGGAGGTTCTCTTGGTGTCGCGGTTCCTACTATTTTCTCTGTACTAGATGGCAACAAGAACATCAAAATGTTTAAAATTTGATCCCACGTAGATTATCAGAGGAAGTTATAAAATTACTAAAAGTATTTCTCGGAAATGGGAAGTTAACTAAAACAAAGTCAACTTTGAACCACATACCAGGTGCTCTACCGATCGAACCAGCAACATAAGACCAAGAACCTTCGCGTATCTCTATGATCCTATCCTCCCATTTGACTGCTGAAGGGGTTTCACCTCCTCTCCTCCAAAATCCTCCTGCCACTCTATATTGCAATCCGAGAAAATCATTCGAACTTACTTCAACATATTGTAGCCTAATATACTAATTTAAAACATTAAGGAAAAGATAAATTTGTTCAAATTCACCTCATTCGGACAACGAAACACTCCCTCCCTGCATGATCAAGGATGGTGCGAGACAACCACCGACCTTCTTGAGGCTTATAATTGTTCATCCTCAGAATCACATCCGAGACCATGGCCCCTGAATCATCCGTGACTTTGTCCGGCACACATTTCAGCAAGTATGGTGCTTGGGCTGGTGGGGTTATCGAAGCAACAGCCCTCACTTGTTTATCATCTAAGTATGTTTCCAACGTAAGAGAGGGTGCTCTTAATAAATCATTCCAAAGAAATGTTTTAGAATCTTCCAATTTACTTGTTTTAAAACAGCCACCTCCATGTTTCCGAACCTCAAGCATAAGTCCTTTGGTACCAAACTCACAGTAGAGATGTGTAACCTTTTTCCATGTATCCGCGGAGAAGCTGGAAATTGGTTTATCAATCTTCAGCTCCCTGTGACATCTTACAATTTGCAGACGAAGAAAATTATGTTGTCTTTCCTGTTGCATTGGCTTCATCCTAGAATTGAGCCTCACGAAAACACATACCTGCATTGCAAAACCACAGGTTGAATATGCAAAACACTGAAAAGAATTCCCTATGAAGTGCATTAGCTAGAACATGCAGAATATTGGATAATTTATGAGAAATTGACTGGCTTTCTGGTCTCAAGCACTATATTTCTAACATCAGGATGTGCTGAAAAGAGGATGAGCTAATTATATTATAATAAACAAAATCTTGAAAAATCCATTCTACAGGACTCTATTACAGAGGTCTAGGAAACCTTTAATAATTTCATATCGTTTCTGAGCTTCAAGCATTCTATGAGCCGAACCACTTTGACTAAATCATCTAGGCATGTTTCAGGAGACTTCCATTGTGCTAGCTTCTTGTAAGAAAAAGCATATATTCAGCAACAAAGATGGTAATAGAAACTTCTCGTCAGAATTAAACAAGCCATCACGCTAAACGTCTTCCCTTTTTTCACTTTATGCTCTCAACCAGCCACTCTGAAACTCTATGCCATGCCATTGGATCGCTGAGAAAACAAAACTAGGCTCATGATAGTTTGCTCAAAAGTTGAACCTCCACTACCCCATGTCATATGATAACATTGAAATACCATCTAGCAACCTTATAAAGTTTGTTCAGCCTTAAAGAAAACATCAAATAAAATAGATGTTTAAATGCACTTACTGAATGTTTAGCAAATAAAGTACAAAATGATGTGATTCACCACCAATACACCTATAATCAATAATTACCTTCCAATACTATTTTCCAATGCACGGTGATTGATCAATAAAACTTAATAT
Organism: Salix viminalis; assembly: GCA_029228465.1. Classification (NCBI taxonomy): domain Eukaryota; kingdom Viridiplantae; phylum Streptophyta; class Magnoliopsida; order Malpighiales; family Salicaceae; genus Salix; species Salix viminalis. The sequence goes on along the minus strand of CM055438.1, from coordinate 13,265,105 downwards.
ATTCCATGGCTTAAAAGCTACAAGGATTGACATGTGTGTGACAACTTGTCAAATCTAATATTCTTAGGTTTAGTTGTTAGATGAGTCCAAGATAATATGAATTTAGTAATGTATCAAATCTAATAAACTCTGGTTCAACTGTTAGCTAAACCTAAAATAAGATGCGCCTAACAATATGTCTAGCTGTCTACTAAAGCCAAAGTAATGTGGATCTGGCAATATGACAGATCCAATACAATTGAGTTCAGCCAATGATTGAACTCAATATAACATAAGTTTTGTTAAGTTGTCAGACCAACACATTTGGGTTTAGACATTAGTTGAACCTAAGATAATATAGATCTTGCAAGTTGCTAAACCTAACACACTTGAGTTCAGCTGTCAGATAAACCCAAGGTAACATGAATATGGTAATATACCAGCCCACACTTGGGTAGCATTGGTTTGACATTATGCCATGTTCAATAAACTTGGATTTAATCATCATCTAAACTTAAGGTAACGTCAATTTGATAATTACTAGACTTGATATACCTGGGTTTAGTCATCAACTGAACCCAATACACACAAAGACCTAATAATATGTGAAACATAATGCATTGAGGTTTAGACGTTAATTAAACTTAAGATAATATGAGTTTGATGAACAACCATGCCCAATTGGTCTTATAAATCCACGACTATAAAGTGATACTTTATTCTCATAATTTAAAGATCTCCTCTTCCATTTATTTCTTTTTCTTATAAAAGTTATTAACTTTTTCATCAAATAATCTTTTAAGTCACACTAATTAAAACTATTTTTGCCTGTATTAAAGTTTATACCGTTAATTCTTAGCTACAAAGAAAAGGAAAATATATACTTAACCAAACTCTAAAAAACATATTCCTCCGAAATCTTCTTTATGGATTTTTGAAACATCACATGGTAAGGTGTGATTTTCCATGACATGACTTAGACATTGCATAGCATAGCAGGGAAAACAATCTCCATCTACTTTCTTTTATATTAAGAGTATTAATAAAGGAAAAGAAAGGAAAAAATATCACCAGTGAGAGAAGGCATGCTTAAGTTACCTCCTGCAAGAACCTAGGCAGCAGGGACTTGTATTTGGTGTTGACATCTCTATCTGAGACCTCCCAATAAACTGGTGGCTTGACTACTGAAGCAGCCCCACCAAATTCTATGACTCCACCAGCTTTCACATAAGACTGGTCAAAGGTTCTTTCCCATAGCTTCTTTGTCTCTTCCACCTCTATACTTCTCACAGTCTCCCATAAACCCACCATCTTCCCCATATCACCCTCCATCTCCTTCAAATCCTCATCATATACTGTTGGGTAACTCTGGTATATTTCACATCACAAAAACAATATCAGATGGATTGCAGTGTGGAGTTTATTTATATATATTAAATAAGCAACTAGGTGAAAGAAATGGCCAATGACCTAAGAGAAAAGGGAGATTCTCGCCTCACCTTCAAACAAAATAGACCTAAAAGATAAAGGAAGAACCTCATCAACACACAAAAGAATAAACGGCAAATGGGAAAGAAGTCCCACCTGATGTGTCACCCACATGAGCAAAATATCCAAGCTAGGCAATAATCGTGATGGACAACCATCTGCGAATCTCTGCAACACATACAAGAATCCTTTGTATCTTTGCCTTGCCGCTATCAAGTAAACAATATCACTCATGTATGGCCATGAAAATTTGCTATAAACATGTCTTTGCTTCTCAACTTCACTCAGTAGATCCTCATGATGATCATGAACAACATGAAGGTCTTGCAAATTCGATGAATTAATACCAATTTCGTTCTCAAAAGACTCGTTGGGATATCTTTTCATCCAAAGTTCTTCACACCTCATCAATGAATACTCTTCGTTCTCTTCATAAAAAATTGCTGGTTTTCCAATCAGTTTTGAGAACCTTTTCTCACAGTATTTCCTGTAACTCACCTACAGTAGGTCACCATTTTAGGAGGGATTTTGTATTTTTTTTTCAAGCATTTTCTCAGAAACTAAACAGAAAAACTTCAAGTAAGAGAATCAAATGAAATTAAACTATCATACCGGATTCAAGGTATGACAAAACCAAACCCATTCAACATCAAGAGGAGGAAGAACCATAGGAGGTGAAGACCCCTCCATCAGATCAGAAATCAACGGCATCCAGAGCTCATCATACCTGGAAAAAAACAACAAACTTTCAACATCCACCATCCAGTCAGATTACTGGAATAAGCTCAAACAGCAATGAAGTTTGACCACCTTCTTATAGCTTCAAGAAGAGTAGCTCTCTCATGAAGCCAGGGAGACTCGCTAGCAGTTCTCAGCAACCCAAGATTTTTTCTTGCAGCTGACACAAGATCAACACTTAAACGAACTGTTTCAACCTCTGATATTTCACTGAGTGATCTCGTTGACAATACGTCTGAGCTCTCGTGACTTCCGTTTCGAGTCGCAGACATGGTTAGACTTTAGTCACAACGTTGTTGTTTTTACTAAAGTAAGCCAAAACAACAAAACATGGTGTGCCTGCTATCAATAACGGGTGGTGAGTTCATGCGTCTAGTTTATAAGGAGATGCTTTTATTTTCCCGCAATTACGAGCGTATTTCTTTTGTCAAAGCTTTTTTCTATATATCAAAATTATTTTTATTTTTATTGGGTTAGTTAACTAACTAAATACTTTTAAATGTATAATTAAAATAAAATACACATCTCACCACGCCACACTGCATAACCAGCGGAGCCTAAGAAGCCATGGAATTGAAGGCAAAACAGATCCGATGGTCAAAGAGAATATTTTGTTTTACAGGGGGGGACAAATATTTAGGGTGGGATTATGAAGCCACGTGGCAGGCAGGAACAAGCTTTAGGTGGATTTGTCGGGAGATAGAAAAGCTTGGAGAATTCGATTACTTTAATAATTGCTTACACTAAGGAAATGATTAATTAAACACTTGGCTTAACTTTTTCTTTTTGGTGGCATTGCATGTGCCATGTAGAGGACAATACAAAGAGGTTAAGTGGAAATGTCAGAGGTGGGTCGGATTTATTTGTTAATTTAACACTTGGTTTGATTGAGTGTCACCATAAAATAACAATATGATTTGAGAAGAAGAGATAATGTTAAGATTAGATGGTCTCGGATTATTGTTTTTTAAACAAGACACCGTTAAGAAGTGTAATTTAATTATATTTTAAATTGTTCTGATTATTTAAAAAAAAAAAGTAATTTGATATTTTTTTTAGTTTTTTGTTGTTATATCGATATGATATACGTTAATGATAGATATTTACTATACTCTCAAACAAGCTATATATATAGTTTCTCGATCGAATCTCTTGAGTATTGATTTTATCAATTAGGTCCCTCATCTACTGGTTTTTCCTTGATTGGATGGTTATGTTAAAATGATCTTGGGATGGTGCACATGCTATGAACCCTAGTTTCCTCAAACCCTTTGCGAAAACACCCAATTATCCTCCTCGTTCATCACATGCAAGAATGGAAAGAAAAAATGGATATTTTATGCCTAAAGCATAGGAGAATTCAAGTTAGCTAGAAAATTACAAAAAATAACCCTGAGATTGTTCAACACAATCTGTGACAAGGACTTTATGGAGGTAAGTTGGATGGACGAGAGACTCAATTGATAAAAATCAATAGTTTCAGGACTCGACTGAATAATTAAGGGACTAATATGAGATTTTCGAAAATGTTGAAGGACTCCATCAAGTGTTAACTTTTTAAACAATAGTATCGGCAAATACCGGCAACTTATCCTACGAGCAAGACAAATGACCATTGCTCCGTGATGGATTCACCCCCAGCACAGGCCATCACCATCTATCATATCGTACAGACTTCGGTGGTGTTTTTTTTTTTTAGATAATTTTGATTTATCAATATTTGGAAAAGAAACATTATTTAACGTAAGAAAAACACTTTAATCAAACTGTTGTCATAATTGCATTCACTAATTTCGTTAAAAGGACATCTCACAAATGCCACTACGAGGTAGGTAAGCACTACCGACGAATGAACAGCAAACCTGGGCCATCCATGAACCAGCTCAGCCTTTCGTTCCAATAGACGCTTCTGATTCACCGTCCGATCATGCTACGAAGCTGGCAGCACGCACCCATCATAGCTTTTCATATTAAAATCATAGAAAAAGTATCAGTTTAATATGTTCAACGATCACATGATGCATTGAAAGATTCTCAGTCATCAATGGCTGGGGCGGTCTGGTCAAGAAACTAGCAGGGATAGGTAGCTCGATGCTGTCCAGTTTGCCCTCCCATGGAGGAAGGACGGGAGGAGGAAGACGATCTTTACAGTACTTGTAAATTTGCAGGCTTGAGGTGGAAGAGTCTCTTACTTCTTCTTCTATCCAAGTATGAGTGCTTGCCAAATATTTTTCTGTCTGGGTTTTGTTTTCTAGTTCAAGCAACTTAAATGGCTTCGTTCAAATTTTCAATTTTGCTAAATTCTATCGAAAACGTTATTCATAATGAAAATAGAAAATGTATTCTTGTAAATATTTTTAAAATATAAAAACTCATTTTATTTTATATTTTTGTTTTCATCCCTAAAAAACAAACAAAATTATATATATCTTTTTTTTTATATCCATAATTTCTATTTTTAAATCACTAGCCAAAATTAAGTATTTTTTAAAACCATTATAGAAAGCTCTGAATTGCATGGGGTTTTCACTGCAGTAACACACGATTTTTTTAATTAGTTTCTTAAACTTTGTTTCTATTTAATTGCAATTTTTATGTCCAAACTCATGACCAATTTATCAAGAATTGCTATAAAACAATATGATACTTGGACAACAAACAGCTAATCGCAGGTCAACATTATGATACTGTCCAAACCGAATCCAAGCAATCCAAATATCTTCTACAAGTCCATGTTAGAGTTCAGATCAGTTTCTTGGATCGAATGCTTATGAGGACCCTCTGGCTTCCTGAAGAGAACACTTAGCCAATTGGACATTTCCATGGCCATTAGTTTACAGAGCTAGCAATGGCACTTTTGGAAGCAAATTTTTTCCTCCAACAAACCAACAGGAAGCTTGAATGCTACATATTTTCAACAGCCCGTTGTTCATACACAACTCACCATATGAATTAAAGAAATAGATTGTAATTTTAAGAAAATAGATAAAAATTGCTTGTTCCCTCAGCGAAATCGAGAGAGTTTCTGTCATCCAAAGATCAGCACTGGATGCACCAACTAAACGGATGATGGGAAGGAAAACTTGTGTCCTCGGTAAATAAAATAGTTTTACAAACACTTATATATATATATAAACTAAGAAAAAACGCATTAGAAACGTAAACCCAGATGAAAATTAGAGGTGAAAAACAATGAAAGAGCTCAGTTAAATGTGAGAAAGAGTGAATTCCCAGACCTTACAAAAAGGTCTCATAATGAGCTGGGATTATAAGCATTTATCATCAGAGCTCAAACAAACAATTTTTATGACTCATAAAAAGAAGTACAGCCGGAGAGGAGGAGCAGGGAAAATCAGTAGGTGAAGGAAGGAGCAGCAGAGGGGATTCGATGACAGAGGTTTTTATAAAGGGGAAAGCAGGGGAGGAGGCCAGGCTTAGGGTTTAATCTATATTTTGTTTACAGGTATGTCCCTAGATTTCTCGGTAATTACAAATGTACTCTACGCCAGACCCGATTGACCCAAGGTGCAGAAAAGTGTTAGCCCGATTCATTTCCAGGTCAGGCTTTAGCTTGATTGGGCTCGAAGAGAAACACAGGGAAAGGCTGGCAGTAATTTCTAGGTTAGGCCATCAGGATTTTCTCGCAGGTTGCGCGCATGGTTGCAGGGCTTGCTCGATGATTCTGCAGGAACGTAATTGCGAGTTTCGTTGTCCTGACAGGACACATAAAGACAATATTTGTCAAACGGTGCAAGGCCTGATTGAAAACAAAACTAGGGTTTCAGGCCAGCTTGTCGATTCATCCGGTCAATTCAAATCATTTTTATTTTATTTTTTAAGATTTTATAATATTAATGTGTCCTGGTTTCCGATCAATAAGAACTAAATTCACCAAATAAATATTTTTTATGCAAATTAAAATGAGCCCACATAGGCTTTCATTATAAAATTTTCAGATAAATCCATGAGACATGGTTTAATGTCCATGCATAAGTGTTGGATCAAAAACTTCTTTATATATATATATATATATAAAAAGAAGTAATGCTGGGCTGTGTGTCTATAATTATCATTCCCCCCCTGTCTTGGTCTGCCATGGACGCGCAGAGTCACATAAAGCTAAGCTGATTTTGTGGTTCGATATATATATATTACTCGATTAAGGTATGTCATGTAAAAATGAATGATAAAAATGTAGTTTTTTTATGATGTTATTTTGATTTTATAATTCAAGTTGTGAATTTAATAAGTAATTCAAGTTGATTTGGTTTTTTTATAATTTTATAATTCAATAATAAATTGATTATTAATTCAACTGTCTTTTTTTTCATATATATTATTTTCTATTAGAAAATCATGTTTTCAGACACAAGTCATGAGTTTGGCATTTTTTTTAAGATTTAGTCAAGTTTTTATTTTAAATTGAATGTTTTTTTTGTTTTTTAATTTTAATTAATTAAAATTAAATTTTCTTATGTTATCACAGTCTCATAATTTTGATTATAGGTTGGTTCAAATTTATTTAATATACCATCATCTCAATTTTTCTTTCAAAATATGTTATACATCATGTCATAACTTAATATTTTAAAAATATATCATTCAATATGTGTTAGATTAAGGTTAAAAATAATAATTTAACTAGTAGCATATCGAACGTTAAAGAGTTAGTTAGGCTTTTACATAATATATCTTTTTTAAATAAAAACAAAAAAATTCCAAATCAAAACTTATGTCCCTAAGTTTGTTTAGCCATCAAAGAATGTTCTAGATTGAATTTGGTGTGAATTTGCAAATGTATTTAAGCCTTTTACATAATACATTTGGTTAAAAATAAGGTTGGATACTCACAAGCAAGTAATTTTATAATGATTAAAAAATAACTATTAATATTTTATTAGTTATTCCATGAAGCATAGGAACTTGCCAATTTAGATGGGACGTCAGAGTTTGAACGCAGGATTGATAGTGTCGGCTATATTGACAAACCTCACCCACTAATTCCGCTCCTGCCTCTGTTCGAGAAGGAAAATGCAGGAAGAGATACAAGACAGTGGCAGCGAAAACCATGATGCGATTCCTGGAACCCATTTCTGAAAATGAAAATGAAAATAAAAAATAATGCTCTATTTCATCTCATTGATTGGTAGTATTAATAGAAGAGAAATTGGCATAACTTAGAAAGTTGTTGAGGGCATCGGAATATAATACAGAGGACCTGTTCATGGAGTTTTTAAGTTCTTAGACCGATACGCCGACAGCATAGGAACTTGCCAATTTGAGGAAAGTGGAATCCTCTTTAAAAACAAATCTTATATTTTATTTCCATGTTCATGTAGTGCTTCTTTTCTATTATATTTCTTTCTTTTTTTGAGAAAAGAGATATTTTCTTGATTAGACCTGCATAGAATATACAGAAAAACCTCACCAATCGACCTGCTCGAGACCTCAGCTCGCCCATTTGCCTCCAGTGCGCTTATATGATTCCCTCACGGCTGCACCTATCTCGTAGCGGTTGTGAAGATGGACTCGATCGTTTAGATACAGTGGACGGTTAACTGGAGCTATCCCAGATGATTACAAATGGATATGGTTTATAGTTTGCTGTGGCACTTTTTGAAGCTATTTTTCCCTCCAACAAACAAATAGGAAGCTTGGTATCTTCCATTTTATGGTATTGTCGGTTCAGTTAAATCACTACAAAACTAGCTAGATCAACCGAATTTGGCCGAGTTCATGTTTTTTTTTGTTTAGATTGAAATCCCACTCGAGCCAGGCTCTGGTTCGTAAATTTTTCTGGGTTAATCATAGGCTTCACTGTGTTTAATATCCAAACTTGTCAAGGGAAGAGTAAAATGTCATGTGGGACAGTTTCCAGGATTATTATTTTTCCATTTTATTCTGCCATGGATGCGCAGAATCGCAGAAAGCTGCCTGATTTTGCGGTACGCGGAATCCTATACAGCACAGACAGAGAGAAATCAAATCGCTCAAAAGAAGGGGGGGAAATGATATAGTAAAAGGGCATTTTGTTGGTTGACAGACAGCAGACAAAACTTAAAATGTATGATTTAGACCCGGTCTGTTGTGATTTTGCAGAATGAATCTAAGCCTTTCATTAAATATATAGGATTACAATTAAGGTTTGGCCCTTGCTAGCAAGCAAGCAAACGATTCTGGTGAGATAATTCCTGCAAAAATTCCTGCATGTCTGCACTAAGAAAAACCCTTCATTCCATGCATGAAAGTTGGAAAAATATGTGAAGAAATAGGAAGAAGATTATTAGAAATGAGATATTATTAATCTTCGAATCAGTAATATCAGTGTTCAAGAGCTGATACAGTTGCGGCGGCGGCATCATAGACAGTCTTCCATTTCTGGATTACAGAGGTGGCTGAATCGATAAGAACATTGCCTGAAGACAACGCATCTTGACACTGGTCAACTTCATCAAGAGCATAATGAACATCCAAGCTTGCCGTACCTCCCTGTAGCCCCTTGAGGTTCAGGAATAGAACGGCCTCTTTAAAATGTGCTGCACATTGCTCAAGTGCTGTCTTCGATGAAGGGTTTGATTGAGCCAAGCCAGCAAAGAACTCGCTTGAATCCCCGGATTCTTTTTGCTATTTCCAGGGCTTTCTCTGCAATCGCCTTTTCATCTGGTGCTGCCACAATTTGCGGATAGGAGGTCAGGGTTGAACGCAGGATTCATAGTTTTGGCTATTTTTGCAAACCTTACTCGCTAATTCCACTCCTGCCTCGGTCTGAGAAGGAAAGTGCAGGAAGAGGTACAAGACAATGGCAGCAAAAATCACGATGCGATTCCTGGAATCCATTGTCTGAGAAACAAAAAAGGTTCTTGCGTGTAATGTTCTATGGCATCTCATTGATTGTTGGTATTAATAGAAGAGAAACTGGGCTAATCTTAGAACTTATTGCAATTTTAGCAAGTGCAGCATAAAATATAGGACAGGTCGAAGGAGTTTTTCTTTTCTGATCGGTGATGGAATACGCTACACCATGGGAACTTGCTGGTTTTGTGGAAAGTGGAATCCTTTTTCAAAACATCTTTCTCTATTTTTATTGGATTTGATCAGTAGTTATCCTTAAAGAAAAAAAAAATATTGTTTATTCTTTTCTAAAAGAAGTATTTGTATGTGAAAGTACAAACACTTTTAATTATTCCTTGAGTAAGTTGTTTTTTTTATATAAAAAAAATATTGTATATTGTTTCCACAAAATTCACCGAATATTAGATTGCAATCAGAAAAGGAGATCAATTGCTTGTTCCCTCGGCAAGAATGACTAAAAGTTTCAGTCATCCAATGATCAGCATTACTATGGATCAAATCCAATAAAATATAGAAAAATCAGAACAAAATCTATTCCTAAAATAAATATAAACAAACCCACCAAGAACACCTCATCTAGGCATTAGCTAACACCATAGTCCCTCAAGTAAGGAGCTTGGGTAGTCACACACTACTAATGTTTTCATAAGCAATATCAATGGATGATGTGTGATTTGTGGCTGCCCTCATATATGATAGATCTCTAGAAGATACTGTCCCACTAGAATCACAATGAGTTTTAAAAGATACTAGGGAATAATATAAATCATACTCAGAAATCTCACCTAACATTTTAATGTTTTACATGAAATAATTCGTGCAAGAATCAATGAATGTTTGCGCTAAGCAAGATCCTTCACTGCATGTATGAAAGTTGAATATATATATATATATATATATATATATATATATATATATATATATATATATATATAAGTGAAGAAATAGGAAGAACTTTATTAGAAATGAGACATATTATTAATCTTGGAATCAGTTTTCAAGAGCTATAACAGCAGCTTCGGCAGCATTATAAACAGTCTTCCATTTCTGGATTCTAGCAGTAGCTGATCGAATATGAACATGGCCTGAAGACAATGCACTTCTACAAGATTCTGCATCGTCAAGAGCGTAATGCACATCTAAGCTCGCCGTGCCACCTTCTAGCCCCTTGAGGTTCAGGAACTGCACTGCCTCCTTAAACTCTGCCGCACATTTCTGAAGAACCGCCTTGGACGCAGGGTTTCTCCGGGCCAATCCGGCGAAGAAACCGCTTGTATCGACCGATTCTTTTCTTGCTACTGCCAGGGCTTTCTCTGCAATCGCCTTTTTACCAGATGCTTTCACTAATTCCACTCCTGCCTCTGTTTGAGATGGAAAATGCAGGAAGAGGTACAAAAAAATGGCAGAAAAAATCACGATGCGATTCATGGAATCCATTGTCTGAAAAGAAATCAAAAAAAGCTTCTTGCGGGTAATGTTCTAATGCCTATCGTTGATTGTTAGTATTAATAGAGCAGGAACTGGCATTATCTTGGACAATGAATACACGGGACAGCTTCAAGGAATCGTTTTTTTTTAAATAATAATAATATAATTACCATAATTGTAAAACTTAAATATGCACACCAAGATTTCCTGAAACCTTTTACCATAATTGTTTTTTTTTTTCTTTTAAATATAGATGAATGATCGTTTTGATCTTTTTTTTTTAAAAATAACATGTTTTAGTTGAGTAATTTTAAAATTAAATGTTTCTTTCAAAGGTATTTTAGAGAGAATAAATGATAAATATCTTCTCTGTACCTCATGTTTTGAAAATACAGAAATTCATTTTGAAATTGTCTTGAAAACAGATTTATTAATAAATATCTTGATCTTTCTAACCAAATACATTTATGTCTCATTATCTCCTTTTCTTTTTTAAGGAAAAAAAATGTTGGAGATTTTTATAGAAAAATAGCTAATTTAATTATCATTATTTTTATTATTATTTTCTCCTCTCTTTTTTAGGAACTTGCTGATTTTATGGGAAGTGAAATCTTCTGGAAAAAAACTTTCTATCTAAGAATACAAACATTTTTATGAGGAATATTGATGAGATTTTTTTTTGAAAAATGGATTTTTTTTATTTTCATATTTTTTAGGCATTTCCTGATTTTATAGGGATTGGAATTATCTTGAAAATAAAATGTCTAATAAAAGTTGATACATGATTTTGTTTTAAAAAAATAGACATTTTATTTAATTAATTAATTTTATTAAAAAACATTTTAATGCATTATTATCCTTTTTATTTTTTTCTATTTAAATATAATACTTTTATTAAGTATTATTATTTGTTTTTTATATATAAATAATTGTACTATATTACTTTTTTCAAGAAGGACAGTTAAATAAAATTAAGTATACTACTAACCCAGCCCAACATCAACAATATAAAGCCCATCAAACTATCATGGAAGGGCCCATAAGCCTCTTGAAGCTTGCTTCGGGCTTCGTCACCTTCCCTGCATCAATACTGTCATAGTTTTTCGGTGAGCCATAGAAAGAACTTCCACTCCCACGTTTAAGAATCTGAAGAAGCCCGAGCTTCCTTGAACTCTAGAATTCAGAAGAAAAGGTCCAAACAGGCTGAAGAACATGAACGAAAAGGTCACAAAAACATGCAATTTGAGGTTGGGAACTCACAATTTGGCGAAGAAGTGAGCTCAAACCTGTAAGACAAAGAATATTGCTGTGATTTTCAATGAATAAATTTCCCCACACGCTTTTTATTGATAGAAAATCTGAAATATATACAGAATAATTGAGTCTAATTTAAGAAGCATATAAATAGAAAAGCTGAAACTAAGCTGCCGTTACAGTATACAGCTGCAGACTCATCTTCAAAGTTCCTCCTTCAATGGCAGAATATTGGACATGATTTTAGGCTAGATGTGCTCTGTTTTTTGGTTTGAATGAGATCCTTGCATACTTCAATCTCAGTACATTCATCTTCTTCACGTTCTTGAAGGTAATCACTTCCTTCTTCTTCATGAATTTCTCATCTGAAAGTTTTGGTGCTACTCAAGAGACAACTTCTACTGCTATCTGTGATGGTCTCTCATCCATAAGCTCGCCCAGCAAATTTCAACAGTGAGATATGCCCCATAATTTTTTATTTTTTTTTGTTCCATGGATTTGTAGCCATCAATTCTGAAAAATGGAAAAAAAAACTTGTGCAAAATTAAAATAATTGTTAGCCCAGGTAACACTCAACATGTAACATTTCTTTCATGTTGAAGCATGAGACACAAGCTATTGAATTTGCTAGAGTATCATTGTTTTCAAATAAAAAGGCTAGAGTTGAATGGGAGAAAACTGGCGATGGTCAAAGCTTTGGACTTATCAATCATCTTGATTCCATTCAAGATCAATTGAATTGGATTGGAATAGTACTTACTTCTGACCTCTATAATGAGAAGAAAAAAAAAACCTAATAGACAATTTAATTAAGCCCACATGTGCATCCACAGGCAATGGACCAAATATGAATTCTAACAAGGTTAGAATTCATATTTGCTCCACTACCTGTGCATCCAAATTTAGGCTTGACTAGAGTTGTCAATACTGTTTTTATTCTGGCGGAGCGTTCCGTGTCATTAAAAAAACCCGAGATAAAAGCGACGTCGTTTTCATCTCGATTTTAATTCCAGATCCGTTCGGAAATACTGGACCAAATTCAGTCGAAATGTCTCGGTACCATTCGGGGTGTGCCGTTCGACCTTAAAAATCCTCATTATTTTGATTAATCTGTGATTGTATTTCTAATTTTGAGATTATGTTTGTTTGACTTTGTGTTTATATTGTATAATTTAAAGTTAATTTATCTTGAATTTTAATTATGCTTGTTAAATTAATATATTTTTTTTTCATATATATATATATATAATTATATATGAACAGTACAACCCCGAAATGGCACGCCAAAATGCTCCAAAACCGAAACATTTTGTACTAATAGAAAAACTGGAATGACGACCGGAACGGTATTGACAACCTTGGACTTAACTGCGCTCTCAATTATGGTATTTTTCTTTCTCCAAGCTAGTGATTGATCCATATATCCCGTGCATGGATCATCAAGCTTGGGAAAAACTCTCCTAAATGTCTGATAATATTATTAGAAATTCATAGCAAACAATTAATGATTTGGTTGGTAGAATGTAATAAAATATAACGTGATAGAAAAATAAAAGGTAATTATGTTTTTCTATTTTATTTTAATACATTCTACCAAACAATGGTGGTATGTACTCTGATTATGCACATTAATATTGTTAATAATTTATAATTATCCTAATCTCGCAATGTAAAACCCTCGTGGAAACGCGGTCAACCATGTTAATATATATAATTTATATAAAAAAAACGCTGGTCAAACTAAGCTGACCTTTATCAAGTAAACGTGTGCTACCTAACCTGAAGAGCAACTTCCTTTTTTGAAGAGTAATTAGGCAATGGGAACGCTAATCTGGAAAGAATATCTTCATCATCAGATGGTAGAAATTTCTGCCTCGCTGTGTCTGAGTCAGATCCAAGTTCGTAGGTTTTTTTTTAAGAAAAAAATAAAAGAAAAAGTCTAGATAAATGCTGGAAAATACACAAAGAGACAAGAAATGGGTCTTGAAGAGAATATGTGGAATATATCGGGGTTTTATTTAATTGTTTCATCCATTGAAGAACACGGCTATATTTATAGCAAATTGATTCCATACACAAGTCAGGTTATATCGTTATTGTGACGACATTTTTTCATGTTTCTTCTTGTCATGACGACATGAATTGAACACATGAGGACATCTCTGAGATTTATGTGTTCATGGATTGAATTCTCTTTCTACAAGCCACGAGCCAACACGTGGGCATGTTTTTCGTTTTACCAAGAGATAGAATTTGATTTTTTTTCACTTGTACTTTCATAAATTATAGTTTCTGTATGGATGAAATGAAAAATTTAAATGAAATGCAATATTGAAGAAGTACATTGTTATTGAATATAAACTAAAACATGAAATTTATGAAAATATTTAAAAAAATGAAATTATAGAAGAATTCTTTGTAATTATCCCCTTAAAAATAATTATACACAGGAATAAGATAGATGATTTAAGAAAAGTTTGGTAAGAGTACTGTATTATTGTGGTTAAAAATCCCGATATTTCCTGTAGGATTCACAAAATAAATGTTCGACGGAGCTTGAAATTAGGGATGATGAAAAAAAACTAAAAACCGATTAAATCTAGAAAACTAAAAAAAATAACTGAGAAAAATCGAGTTGATAAAAAAATAGATTAAATCAATTAGATTTAAAAAAAAAAATCCAATTTGTTTTTTTTAAGTAAAAAATTGGCAAATCAAAACTGAACCGCACCGGTTTAAATAAAAAAACAATATATGCTATATTTTTTATTTTCAATTTTTTTTGTTAAATGGAAGAAGGAAAAACTTGGTCAAAATAAAAAAAAAGAGAGAGAAAAAAAGCTAAAAGAATCGAAACTATTTCGAGCTGAAACTGGTCGGTTTAACTGGGCCCAATTTGATTTCCATTTTTTTTTTGCTTGATTGTTTTTATTGATAAAAGTGAACTGAACCGCACATATTTATTCCTACTTTAACCTATGTATTATAATTGGAACTCTTAATTATTTTTATTAAAAAAAAAACATCTAGATACACAATCATTAAGTTTCATTGTGTTACAAAACCTTTTTTCTATCTCCATCTAAAAAGTAATTTGTTGAGGTACGTAGACCTCTATAATGATTTTAAATCAATCATCTAATATATTCTCTTTGACGATGAAAAGTTATTTATACTTCAAAACGCGAATCGAGATTCGTTTTATATGAATTTTTAATTTAGTTAAATAGTTTTATCATTGCCACTTGATTAAAATATAACAATAAAACTGAAAATTTCAAATGAGGTATAGTCAATGAATTTATATTAACTCAATGATTTGCTTCAATTGAAGAAAATTATAGGTTATAAATATCACATGCTAGTTAGTAAGTGTGCGTTTGGTTTTGAAATAATGTTTGTTTGCTGTTGTGGTTTGGAAAAAATAGGTTTAAGAAAGGAATAAAGTATAGTTTTTTTTTTTATAATCAAGATTTTAATAAATAATTTTCAGTACAACCTCCACAAAACTATAGTCTATATTTATTAATTAAATATTTTTAAAATACACCACACCTCATCACCAAACATAACTAAGGGGGTCAAACATAACTAAGGGGGTGTTTGATACTGTGTTTCAATAATATTTTTGAAAAAAAATCAAAGTTTTTATTTTTATTTTTTACTTTAAATTAAAAAAATTAGTGTTATCATTTTGATGTGATGATGTCAAAAATTATTTTTTAAAAAATAAAAAATATTATTTTAATATATTTTTAATTAAAAAATACTTTTAAAAATAACATCAACTAAACTCTGAAATAGATACTTAGTTAAGTGGGATAACTTTATAAAGTATAAACAAAAGAGATCCAAGTGGTATTTAATTCCTTGTGATGTCAAACAAATGGCTGCATTATACTCGGAACATGGAAAGCAAAGAATCATTACAAAGTGTAGATACATCGATGGAACAAAAAGTAACAAACCTATACATGTAATTATGTTTTTTTCTTCTTCTTCTCTTGGTATACAAGAAAGAAATGAGAGAATAAAATGTTGATAAAAAAGCTAGCACACGACTTTACATTTTGTTGTCTTCTTGATCTTATCTTTAACCCTTTTGACAGAAGAAAAGTATGTAAAAAGAATTTAATGGAATAGCATCTACTAACAAAAATATGAAGAATATTTTTTGTTAGTTTTTAGGCCTCACTTCAATCCCTTCAATGATAAGTCCACCTTTCAGATGATGACCTTTTACTTCCATCAAGCTCATCTTCACTTCTTCGTCGTCGTTTCCACCATTAAAGAACTCTCCCAGCTCAAGCTCCAACCATCCATCATCTCTCTCACTCGGGACTCTTCCATCCCCTTCCGCCACCATTGATTTCAACATCTGCATGCGATTCCCATAAATCAGGCTCTCCATTTGTTGTTTCCTGGCATGTTCTTTGGCCAGACGTAAATAGGCTGTGTTTCTTGATCCTCGATTATTTCCCACCTCCACTGATATCTCTGATGGCATTAAATCAAGCCCGTATGAACGATCTGTGATTTTCAGAACAAGATACGCTCCGTATTTTGTGTTAGGGGTTAACATCTGAGTCCTGATCGTCCCTACAATCTCTAGCCAACTCATTGTTCTAAGCACGGCCACTTCAGAGAACCTGAAACAAGGAAGAAAGCAAACTGTAAATATCAATGCATCCAGTACTTGCCACTGTTTTAAGCTAGCTCGATCTCAAGATGATCATAAATGGACCTGGATTCAGGTACAGAAGCCCAGTGCCAATACGGCGATTCATCGCTCCATGTTATGTGAAGATCTCTTGCAGAAAGCATAAAAGATTTCTTGCCTGATGATTTCTCTAACTTGAAGCTCTGCATCATAAAATATATGAGATTGTTAAATAATCATCATAAAATCCCTTTAAGCTTGAAACTTTTATATATTTATAAGATTCTGACAACATATTAAGTATATTAAATAAATCATATCTTATAAAAGCTATGTTTTACCCGTTTTTACAGGACAAGGAATCCATACCTTTCTACCACCATCTATGAGAACAGAGTTGCAGAGAAGAAGAAAAAGCTCTTTCTTTGAAGAACACTTGCAAGGGAAATCTGACCTCGAGACCATGTCTCGATAATCTGCAGGTAAAAAACTTTCCCAGACTGCATCAGAATCTGCAGCTGCTTGAAATATAGTTGAAACCAACGAAGACTTGCATGCATCTTGCGGAGATGTGAAGGAGAGAATTGCAGAAACGCAGCCTTCTGGCAATTTGTTAAACTCGTGATGATCCACTAAGCCCTCCATAATTTGCTAATCAAGCTAAGTTCGTGAGAGTAAAGAATGGATGACAGTGACAGAAGCTCAAACTTTAGGCACCGGGCTATAATTTGTGATTGTGGCTTAGGCGTAGCTCTCCTGGAGTTTATATACGCAATTGCAAGTGGTGGGGTCTTGGCTTGGTTAATTAAATAATAAAAAATAAAAAATAAAATTGTGGAGCCTATGATTTTGAATTCTTCAACCCAAACATGTGAAAAATTATGCAATGTGGAACATGAAGAGTTTTGCTAAAAAGATTACAGTGCAGTACTTGATTGCACAAAGAGACAAGATAAGGGAGTTGCCATTAAATATTATAATAAAAAAAAGAAAAAGAAAAGTAGTGTTGTTTGTAGAAAATTATATCTTTTTTGCAAAGGACAAGTATAAGGTAGATGAGTTTTTTTCTTTTGGGAAAATCAAATATTTTAATTTGTTTTCTTGCTTTTCAACTGTGCTTTCTATGAAAATATAATCATATATAAGGACCTTGAATATAAATATAAAACATTTCTCTTTTATTTTTAATTTTCTTCAATTCACGCGTTGTTTTACGAATTAGTGAGCGGGTCCTTGTTTCTTGATCCATCACCATCATAATAGTAGTCATAGGTTTTACTACACGTGCGCGTTATCTAAGAAGCTAAGAATACAATCATTTAGTATATGGTCAAAACTCAGAATTAAAAGGGTTTTTTTTAATTATGATAATTACTAAAACTCTATATTATAATTAATTTTAGGGTTCATATAATTAATTGAGGTGCGTGCAAGTTGATCTTAATATCTATATTATTAATTAAAAAAAAACCAAAAATAATAGTTCTCATGTGCTTGAAAATGGAATCATATGCCTCTTGTTTAATCATAGTACCATGTTTTATGAATTTACAATGGGGTTGACGTTGAAAAACATGACCTGGAAAATATTCAAACCCGGTATTGGGTGGCAGTCAGTCGCCTTAAAACCATCCAACAAACCCACTTGTAATTCATTTGATGTCACCTTTTTCTGACTGGATTCTTACCCCCGCCAACTCCCATGATGACTTCCAGTAAATTAAGATTTATCTACCTTAATCACTTAATCTATTGCATGTTCATTTAATTTTACATCAATTTCCTTGATTTATATCTAGCCTTGGTTAGTAAGGGCTCCACAAAAACGAAAAAGATTATAAAATGGTGAAAAGAGTAGCATTTGGCTTGCTAATTAAGTAGTTAATCACATGATTACTAGCAGATTAAGTTTTGAAAAAGTGCTGATAGCACGTTTACCCTTTCGGGATCACACGTACCGCTGGAGGAGCTTCAGTTGGTGTTCAACAATGGCAGCTTGGTGAGTCTACTCACCAAATCTTGACACGGTGTTCATGCAGGAATAATCAACTTCATAAGAACAACCGTGTGAGCCGGAAATTAAAATATTTATTATTTTTAAAACTTTGAAAGATGCTACAAGAAACAAAAAAAAATATCCTAGCTGCTCTACCGGGGATATGAAAAATAACTCGGTTTACATGTTACATTTTCCTTTATTTTCTTAAGAAAAAAATAAATGTTTTTCCTATTTTTCTAGTGGCTCTGGTTAATTTTTCTGCCATCCTTTGCCAGAGAAGGATTGAAGTTTAGTATGCGTCTTTGTTAACAAAATGAATTTTGTTAAAATATATATATATATATTCAATCTATTCATTAAAATTCATTCCATATATTTATTTTTATCCTTAAAAAAACTAGACTTAGACTTAAGTTATCTTGACCGCTAATTAGACAAAAAAAAAAAAAAACTTCTCTAAATTAATAATTAATTTGAGTTTTTTTTTTAATATGGATGTTCGGGTCAGCTTGTATGTATTTCGACTAATTTCCTCAAATGATCATCATATTAATCACATTGCTCGAAATTAAAACCTCTTAAAAGACAAAATTTTTAATTTCAAATTTTTACTAATTCGTCTACTATGCTACTGTATGGTTTAGACTACGTCCTTTCTTCTTTGTGGCTAGGGTAGCTTTAATGGTGATTTCATCATTCCATTTTATATGGTTCATTGTCTTTCACAATCACATAAGCTGCCAAGGGCATTAAATTTTGACAACACTTTATTAAGTAGGACAGATGAGATAAGATAAGATAAATGATAAAGTTCATAAAAACGACGGTGTTTTATAAAGTTTACTTATTTAAAGCACATAGAAAAATATTATGTTTGTGGGCTGTGACGAGACCTGCCATGGATCCCCAGTTATAATACCTGTGGTGAGCCTCCACTTTAATATTCCTTCACTGTATTATAATACCATTGATTTATAAGTCTATTAAAAGTAAATCAGTTTGAAAATATATTTATTTTTTATTTGATCATGAAAAACGAATTTTATATTAAAAAAAAATCTCTTGAATACTAGTTCCAAGATTTAAATAAAAAATAAAAAATAAATATTTTTTAATGTTATTAAATCTAATCTGAATTATATATATAAAAAAGTAAAAATAAATATGTTTTCAATAAATCCAGGGCAAATGTTATACATGTCATTGCAAATTGCCCACTAGAGTACATTACTACACGTCTATGTCGAATTAGAAATATGTCGATCATATTAATTTTGCTTCGTCAGTCTGGATAATGTTCTGAGACTTTTATTTATCCCCTCAAAAATCAATTTCAAGACCGGGAATAGAAAGATAAGCTTAAATGCATTTAATTTAATATCCTCTATTTCTGATTTGATTTTCATAGATGAAAAAACATGTACCAAACCAAGTTGTGTCGGTCGCATGGTATTGAATAACTTGTCGATCTTTTCACTTTTTGTTTCTAAGAAAATATCTACAAATCCAGGGGGCGGGTGGGCAGGATTGAAAATGAATTTTAAGGGGACAAAATTTTATTTATTGGATGATTTTTTATTATTATTCAATGATGACAGGATTAATGGATGTGATAAGAAAAAAATATCAATTTAGGGTTATTTTTAAATATTTTACAATGATGATGGTGAGATGACGACGATTATGATGGTAAAAGAGATGAAGGGGTCGTGGTGGAAGAGAAGATGGTGGAGGAGAAAGGACAGCCAGGTGCTTGCGGTGAATAATAAGTAGAGGGAACGTGGTAAAAATAGTGTTGTTAATTTTGTTTTGTTTTTGTTAAAATAGCTTAAATATTTTGTACTAATTAAAAATGAGATAAAATGATGTAGTTTTTATCTCGTTTAAAATTTTGACCTGTTTTGGAAATTTCGTCCAAATTTCAGTTGGAATGTTCTGGTTTTGATATGTCCATTCTGTTTCGGCCGAATAGTGTTTTTTTAAATAATGAATAATTTTATAATATCATTCATATCTCTTAATCTGACTGTTAAATGATATGAAATTTTACAAGGAATATCTTGATATATTTATATATATTATGTTAACATTTCAGAGCAATTAGATAATGTACATGTTCATAATTTTGTTCAGAAAAATTATTTTATTGTGTTTTTTTAGATTAAATGCACAATCCTGAATAATTTTATTTTTGGATTTGAACTATCTTTTTGAATTAATATATTTAATTATATATATATACACACACACATAAATAATACAAACCCGAAATGACACCCAATTTATTTCGTTTAGAAAAAGAACTTCAAGACTTAAAACATGGTGCTTGGTTTTGTTGGGTCTTGTAATCCATGTTGTGCCTTGGAATGTGGTTTTCATAGGTTGTTCTTGATCATTCACTTAGTAATCAACAATATTATTTTTATTCGACTAATTACACAAACAATAAAGGGCGTGGCCAAAACCCTGTAGCTCCCCTCAGTAAACACTGTGGACTGGAGCAGTGTATTTGCGATTTTACCCTTCATGAACGGTTTCATGTTGTTCTCTTACGCGGGGCTTCATTCGTCTCTTCCCATCACATTAACAAACGCCATTTCATCTTCATTCGTCTCCTCTCTGGCCACAGAGTCCTCTTCATTTTTTTTCATTCCGCTGCGCCCATTTCATCTTCTCTTTTTCGTTTTTCCTCCACTTACCTCTTCATTTTCTTCTCGGTTAGATCCAAGAGCCGCTGTGAGGGGCCAGGAGAGAGAGAGGAGAGAAAATCGAAGGAGAAGGTGACTGTGCCCATCTACACAAAAAGAATAGGTATCTAATTTTTTCTTGATTTTGTTGTTTTTACGGTTCTTTATGGGAGAATTGAAATGGGTCTGGTTCAATTTTTGATTTTGAGAAATAATTTAGTCGGATTTTGAGAAAGAATTTAGTCGGATTTTGAGGGAGAATTAGGGTTTATTTGAGGGTGGTTTTTTAGGGTGAAAGATTGGATCTTTTTAGGATTTATCGATACTGATTTCTGTACAGGAGCTTTTCTTGGAGGTTGGTGACCTTAAACGATATTCAGCCCATTATGATAGTAGTGGAAGATCAGAGGTAATCAACCAGTTCAATTTTGGTTTGTTCGGTGTGTTTGTTTTGATTCATGGGTTCGGTTTCTTTGCTTTGCTTTTGCTTCTTCTCTCTCGGATTATATATGGTTTCCCCCCCTCTCACTCTTGCTGTATATAAATAAATAAAAACTCTCTCTTGGACGCAAGATTCTTTCGTTGAAATGGCTGATGCTAAGACCAAAGTGGAATCTATCAGGGAATGGGTTGTTGAGCATAAGCTTAGAACTGTTGGTAATTAACTGGCTTCCTTTTCTGAATTTTTGTGATATGGTTTTTTTATTGGATTGCGTGTTTTAGAAAGGATTTCTTTTAAAATTTATTTTAGTGCTTTATTTTCAATTGAATCGAAGTCGGTTCCCTTTTTCTTCAAATTCTGTGATATGGGTTCTTGATTTGATTGCGTGGTGTAAAAAGGGTTTCTTTTTAAATTTCTTTTGAGTGCTTTATTTTCAATTGGATCGAAGTTGTTTCCTTTTTGTTTCAAATTCTGTGACATGGGTTGATATGGGTTTTTGATTTGATCGTGTGGCTTAAAGAGGTTTTTATTTTTTGCTTTATTTTGTAATGGATCAGAGTTCTTTTCCTTTGATCCTTCTCCTGATTTTGTGATGGGGGGATTTTTTTTTGACTTGATTGTTTTGTGATGAAGGGTGTCTATGGCTTAGTGGTATCACGGGTTCGGTTGCCTACAATTGGTCGAAACCAAACATGAAACCCAGTGTCAAGATCATTCATGCTAGGTAAAATTTCTCACTTTATTATATTTCTTCTTTTTTATGTATCCTATGAAATAATAAATTTTTTGATAAGAAACAAGTATGCCCCTGTTTATTTGCTGCAAAGCTTCGAAGAAATGAATTTGAAGCTTTGAATTTCTTCATTATCTGTTTCTTGGGTAATGGCATAGAACAATGCATGCTCTTATTAGGTTTACCTAAAATGGAGAGGATGATCTTTTTAAAGCTAAAAGCTCTGAGGCATCTTTGGTTACCTATGAGATGATCAGAAAGCAACCTCCTTTGGATTTGGATTTGTAGATGCTTGAGAAATTGTGAATGGTTCATAGTATCTTGATGTTGTATGATGACCAATTAAGGATTAGCAAAAGTTATGATTTGTTTGTGTAAACTGGACAACAAGGGCTGTGATTGCAGGTCAATTTGCTGCCAAATCTGCTCAGCATCAAATCTGCTGAGCAACCCCCTTTTTTAGTTTGACTTATTTTGTTTGTGTGTTCGGTGAGGGTTGTTTAGGCTGTTTTTGCTTGGCACATATATTAGAGTCTTTTCGTTTTTTGCTGGTCATATATATTAGGGTCTCTTCTCCTCTTTTTGGGTTTTTAGCCTTCTTTTTTGTGTGGTTTGTTTTGCTACTCTTTGCTCTCTGTTTTTACAATCCATTTGTTCTTTCCATTTTAGTTGCTCTTTCAATGTCCTATGCTTATTTTTTTGAGTTTCGGTTCTTCAGGATTCTCAGTGTTAGCTGCTGCTGCCAATATTTCAGTCTGGTGTAATTGTTGGCCTACTGTTTTGAAGGTATTTTTAAATATTTTTTCCTTTTTATTGCTTGCTGGTTTTGTTATCTTTGCCTCTGTATATGGTATTATTTATGATGTTACTGCTGCTTTTGAATTTTTTTAGTGGTTGTTTCTTTTGAAATATTTTTTAAAAATTTAATGCTTGCTGGTTTTTTTATCTTTGCCTCTGTATATGGTATTATTTTTAAAAGGCATGCTATTTGAATTCTTTTTTGCTCTTTTTGTTTTGTTTCCCTTCTTTTAGCTTTTGCCCTCAGATTCCAACAATTTATCATAGATACGAAAGTGTATGTGAGATGATTTCGCTAGAAAAGAATATTGAGCATTAGATTTTGCACGGAGAGCATGCCTTTTCAGTTTCAAATGCTCTTCCGATTCATCTTCCTTCTGCATGGAAACATTGTTAGATTGCTACCATGTGAGAGCTGAACTCCTTTGTAGATTGCAAGTTCAGTAGAAGCCATTTGTCCTGAACAGAAGCAGCACCCTTTGCCTGGATTCCAAAATGATAAAATCATTCAATCAAATAAGTCAAATAGAAAAATACCATATGATACCAGATAAAGCATTTACATTTATTAAGGTTGCACATCAAGTTGACATGAAACCAGAAAGACAAGAAGCCAACGCCAAATTAATGCCACCAATAATAATCACATGAAATAGATTTCATTAAAATAATACAGGCACAACCCATTAGTGCTTGATACTTAGCCATTCTCCAACTACAGTAACGGTGTATTTATTTTAATGGAGTTGATCAAATCACAGGGGAGTGAAGTGTTCCTCTGTATCAAACATGTTTCTTTATAAATTTGAAGTGTTCTTCCTTGGATTAGTTTTTAGGAAATTTCTGGTGTGGATTCTTCTGTCAATTAATTCCAAACCAAAGAGATACAATAAGACTTAAAAAGATATCGGGTGGTAGGAATTCAGATTTCAGATAACTAACTATTACATGAGTTGATTAAAACTCAGAAATTCTGATCTTAGAAACGAAAATTCAAATCCTAAGGAATTTCCCCTTCTTAATCCATTTTGATAGATTAAAAAAAAAAAATCCTAAGGAAAATAAAATAAACTCTGTATATATACACAAAATAACAACATCTTTCTTCAAATCCCTTAATTGCACATTAAATAAGCAATGCACTTGGGGAAAAAATGGGGTGTGTGTGAGAGTAATTAATAAAAGGACAATTCCTTATATCATATAATTTTATTTTTTAATCTATAATTTTTATTTACTTATATCATATAAATTTATCGTTGTAGATTTAATTATGTTAAATTATATACAAAAAAATTCCCGCGGCAACGCGCGGGCAATTATCTAGTTACTATATATTTACTCTACCACTAGATAATTGGCTATTGATTGAAACATGTTAAAAAACATTCTATACTATAATGTGAGAAATTAAAAAAAAAGTATTTTAAAATATGAAACTCACCAATTATTATTTTTAAAAATTAGATTTTTTTAAAATAAAGATACCCTTCATTGAAAATTAAAAAAATAATAAAAATAAGGGTGACTTAACATATTTTTATTTTCTCTTTTATGACAAAAGAATAATTAAATGCTCCATTTCTCTGTTTTTTTTTTCCCAAAGGCTTTTAAGTTTCAAATTTAAATTTTTCAATCTGATATTTTGGTTTCAGATTTATTACGAATTTTCAATACTCATATTTTCCTAGTATCCCACAATTTTTTATTTTATTTTTTTTTCAAAAGTTTACAATCTAAAATTCTATGTTCTTGACATATGTTTACATTTAATGAAAATAAATCGATAAAATAAAATCGAAGAGATCAAAATTGATAAAATATATATATTAAAGAAAATAAATAAATAAATAAATAAAATATCAAGAAAAAATAAAGTGCAATTAATCCAATAAACCTTTTCCTTTTCTCTGTTTTTATGGATGTTGTTTTCGTACCACGTAAATAGGCCTGTGATATGGGCCAATCTATAGTCTTAAAGTAATCTCTTCAAACAAAACCCACATAAAAATTCTTCACACATTAAATGGGCCCATATCAGCCCAAACAGCATAAACCAGAAAAGGCCCATGAAAGATTCTAGCTTAGCTGCTCTGATCTCTCGCCTTCCCTAGTCCCTATCTTCCTCCCCCGTCCCTCCCTCTGATTAACCAACAAGATTTCCACTGGTAATTCTCTTTTTCTCAGCTTCCATCCCTTCTCATCTTTTTATTTCTGGTGAATAAACTTGTGGGTTGCTCTCAAAATTTATTTTTTCTTAGTTTCTACACTTGTAAA
>CM055438.1:13090088-13239270 GCA_029228465.1 Salix viminalis | reverse complement strand
ACCTCAACTTTACCAATTGTATGATCATGACAGATGGGAGAGTTGGTGGTTGATAAACATGTTAAATACATTTTATCAGTTGAAAAGGTTTGTTCCTTACTGTAAGTACTTGTCTTTTTTTATTTTTGTTAGCTGTCTGAAGTGTGTAATTAAGTTACTAAAGTCTGAATCTTATGGTTATGTTCCATTGCGGGCGTAGAGAAAGGATAGCTTCGAATCGGTGGTGTTGGAGCATTTAAGAATGAATGGAGCGTATTGGGGATTGACCACTTTGGATCTTCTAGGAAAGCTGGATGCTCTGGATTCAAATGAAGTTATTCAATGGATCATGAAGTGCCAACACGAGTCTGGTTTGTCAAGAACTTGACTCTGTTCGCTTTCATTAATTACCGATCTCATTTATCTACTCTTACACTCTCACATATTCTTCATGCAACTTGAAAGATAAATAAGTAAAAAGATTGGATCTTTACAGTAACATGGGTGGTGTTGCCTTTTGTTATGCAGGTGGATTTGCTGGTAATATTGGGCATGATCCCCATTTGCTGTATACCCTTAGTGCTGTACAGGTTTTGGCCCTTTTTGATAAGCTAAATGTTCTGGATGCTGATAAAGTTGCAAATTGTATCCTCATTTGCTTTTCTTTAGTGACCTTTGAGATTGTTTGTCCTTTATTTGAGATTTTGCTTGTTAGGAACCCATCACTCATTGCAATTTAGTTCACATAAAGAGTAAGTACATTATAGTATGGCAAATGCATTGTGTTGTTTTTCATAAATAGCAGTTTAACTCACTAAAGTACCAATTGTGTGAAATTTCATGTTGTCCTTGCTTTTTTTTTATTGAATGAACATTCATTTTTGGGGTCGATGACTTTAAAAAAAAATGAGGCTAACAGAATTAAGATATCAAGCATACCAATTCAACTTATCATAGGCCATCCATTTCTTGGTTTACTCAACTTCATGCCAGATATTAGTGGGCTGCAAAATGAAGATGGGTCGTTTTCTGGGGACGAGTGGGGAGAAGTAGACTCCCGGTATTCTTTCTACCAGTCCCTTCTATCTGAGCTAATCAGCTTCTCATGCTTTTAGAATGAATAGTTATACTTGTAAGCATTCACTCACAGGCCATTTCTTTTCCTCTTTTTTTCTAGGTTTTCATATCTTGCAATATGTTGTCTGTCTATTTTGCATCGTCTGGATAAAATGAATGTGGAGAAGGCAGTTAATTACATCGCAAGTTGCAAAAATGTGGATGGTGGATTTGGATGCACTCCTGGTGGAGAGTCTCATGCTGGCCAGAGTATGTTCCACATCACACTTGGAATTTTAATCTGAAACATAAGAGCAGAATTTTCACCCTTCAGTTTTCATAGTCTTGGGTGACAATTAAAACTGCATCCATGATCCACCATGTGAACCTGCATCGTTTTCTTTTTGCAATTATTTGCTAAAAGAAGTGCCTGTTGAACACCAACATTTTGATATTTGTACCCCATCAAATTATCTAATTTTGCAATGGAAGGTGAGGCTGTCATAAGCTTTAATTAAAATGAGGTGAGAATTAGCAAATAGTCTATTGATTTCTCAAGTTTTGTTGAAACTCCATCTAGGTGGGAGCTAGTGGAAGAGAAAGACAGCATGAGTAATTTTAAGTGAGTGACTCTGGTATTTGGAACAACTGAGTTTGTGTAGACCACTGCATGAAACTTCATGCTAACTGCAATTAAAAAAATTCCGAATCATTCAATGAAGTTATGTTCTTGAAGACTGAAAATTGTAGCCTGGCCACCTTGAATTTTATGACGTTGCATGTCTGAATATAATTTAATTTTAAGTATGTTAAATTTTTTCTCTTCTTTGTGACTGTAGTTTTCTGTTGTGTGGGTGCTCTTGCTATTACGGGGTCTCTGCATCATGTTGACAAGGACCTCCTTGGTTGGTGGCTATGTGAACGCCAAGTCAAATCTGGAGGTCTAAATGGTCGCCCTGAGAAACTTCCTGATGTGGGTATTTCTTCCAAATACAAGTTTTTTTGTCCACCAAGATTCTTATATATTCTTCTGATTATGACTATTTAATCTCTTCAGGTTTGCTATTCATGGTGGGTTCTTTCTAGCCTGATTATGATTGACAGAGTTCATTGGATTAACAAGGACAAGCTAGTTAAATTCATTTTAAACTGTCAGGTCAGTTTTGAACTGAATGGACAACGGTTATGATTACAGAATAATCAAGAGAACCATAAGATTTTTAATGTTCTAATGAAGATGACTTTTGCTACTATTTGTTTGTTGAAATTTACAGGACACAGAAAATGGAGGAATTTCAGATAGACCAGAAGATGCTGTTGATGTATTCCATACATATTTCGGAGTAGCTGGTAGTTTAATGGCTTTTATTCCCTCCTTTTTCATTGCAAACATTTCTTAAAAGCCACCAGGGCTACTCACTCTACCTTAAATTCCTGAAGTCAGCATCATGGCCATCTCTTCTGGTTATGTATTTTGTCTTTTCTTCATCCTAGCAAGAGGATCCATGTAGCTGCCCCCAACTAGTTTTCGATTAAAGCTTCTAGTAGGACCTTTTGCAAGAGAGGTGAAAAGCTTTAGGCTGCAAATTTTATCTAGAACTTTGAGGCTGGATAATAATATAGCCTTTGAATTGCAATTAGAAACCACCTTTTTCTTTCCCTTTTAAATTAGGATAATTTAGTCTCCCACTAAACTCCTCCCTGATTGTTGATATCCAGTAAAAGAATTGGCATACTCATCCCTTGTAGAATAGCACATCGTGTATTTGGCATGGCCTAGCACAGCATAGCAAAGCAGGGTCAATTGCTTCACTTTACTTTTGTCATATCCCTGGTTTAATTTTTTATTTATGCTGCAGATGTCATGTTTTAACCTTGTCGTTTTCCTGTTTATTGTGATGCAGGACTTTCGCTGCTTGAATATCCAGGATTGAAAGCCATAGATCCAGCTCATGCTCTACCCGTTGATGTTGTAAACAGGATTTTCTTCCAGAAATAGTTATGGCAAAACCATTCAACAAGACATGCTGATATTACTTTCACTGATCTTTTCACATCTGAAGTTCTCTTCCATACGTGCCTCCTCTATTCTCGTGCTATTCCTAATAACTCTCGGATCTTCAATGGAACAATTTTGTCATCTTCTCACACTTCATCGCAGGATGTTTTTCCCCTTATCTTGTATATAAACAAGGAAGCGTCACAAGTTTGTTGGAAATATGAAACTTTAAAGGTTAACATGTATGCTTCGACATTTTACTTCATTTTCTGCACCATCCAACCAATTGAATGAGCCCACTAAAACAATTTCGAGGCATGTATTTTGAACCAAGACGATAATATAAACTGGAGATCGTCATTTATTCTTGGGTTTCACATTTTTTCATGTCATTCGTTGGTATATTTCTCCAAAGAAACTGATTAAAAACCAACTAAGATGAAATACTGAATTGCCATTCAAAGATGAAATCTCTAAAAGTCAAGTTTAAGCCTTACGTATGGTTACCTTTTAGCTCCTTATCTCTCTCTCTCTCTCTCAGTTCCCACAGTTTGTCCAAAGCCCAAGAAGACAGGAACCCCAGCAACCTCAACTTCAAACTATCAGATTGGTGCACACATTTACGTTTGGTTACCTTGTGGCGCCTTATCTCTCTCTCTCTCTCAGCAACCTTCCAGTTTCCACAGTTTGTCCAAAACCCAAAAAAACAGGAACCCAAACAACCTCAACATTCACAACTTCAAACTGTCAAATTGGTGTACACATTTCAACTGTTACTTCAATGGCTTTAAACCATAACTTCAATCACATATTTCCCATATCCTCTTCATCCTCGAAACATAAGCACTCTTTAACTACTACACTCCCGTTTTCACTCAAAACTCACACCAACTCACGCTTCTTCAGCACTAATATTTCTTCAAGAATTCACAACCTTCAAAACCCACTACCAACTTTCACCAGAAGACTGTTTCTCCCTTCAGTTTCTGGCATATGGGATGCCTTAACAGGAGGCAACAACAATCCCCGTGAAGCTGTTATGGCTATTAGACGTGGAATGCTACTCTTTAGACAGGTTAATTTTGAGTACTTTATCGTTATGGTTTTGTTGTTCCATTCTAAAATGTTTTGACATTGTTGTTAAGGGTGATGTTTTGGGATCCTTAGTGGAATTTGACAAGGCAATTGAGCTGGATACTCGTCAAAAAGCATGTAAGTTTCTAGGTATTTTGATTGTTTGTTTTCTGAGGGTTGTTGAGAATGTTGATTTAATGCGTATAATGATGAAGTTATGTGGTGGTTGTGATTTAGATCTTTGGCAGAGGGGGCTATCACTTTACTATGTTGATAGGTACTAATTTCTTAATGATTTTTTCCCCTTTATTTCTTGTTTGGTTGCTGAGAAAAATATGGATAGGAGAAGGCAATCTCATTTTCGACATCAATTTGGAAAATTACCTCATGGGAAGGCCCAATTCAATTAGTTGGCCTCGTAATTTTCCTTTGCAATTTTCACCAGTTTCCATGGACTCTATTAGGAGAGTGAACAGCTTCTTTCTTTGAGCATCTGAGATGAATTTGAAGGGATTGAAATGTGGTGTCCATATCAATAGGTTTGAAGAAGGGGCAGAGCAGTTTCGAATAGATGTTGCACAGAATCCAAATGACACAGAGGAGTCAATATGGTGCTTTCTCTGTGAAGCTCAATTGTATGGAGTTGATGAAGCAAGGAAGCGATTTCTTGAGGTAAATTACTCTTTGAATGTTAACTGGAGAAAATCACCAAATTATTAAGATGAGTAAGATGGTAATCAAAGCTTGCTACAAGGAAACTTTTCTAATAAATGGAATATGCATAAAAATGGCGTTTAACTTTACCATCTTCCAGTGGATGCTTTCTGATACATGAGAAGCAGCATATATGCATGCTTTCTGACCAGTTGTTCTTGTAGTTGTCACAGCAATATAATTTATACTATGAAGCATGTATAGGTTTTGTTTTATAATCAATAGTGGACGTAATTGCACTTAGTAATTTGGTGATCTTATACCAAGGGCATCTATTCACATGTTTTCAAGTGAAGCAGTCAACGCAATTCATTCAGTTGCTTACTAGCTGAATGCAGGTCGGTAGAGATCCAAGACCTGTTATGCGGGAAGCTTTAAGCATGTTTAAAGATGGTGGTGACCCAGAAAAGGTGGTCGATTTTCTTATTCTTTTTTTTTCGAGTTTTTATCTTCTAGGATCTATCGGATTATAAACCTCCTAGAGTGATAATGCTGAAAACTCTTGATGATGAATAATTATATTAGAGATTCCTTAT
Organism: Salix viminalis; assembly: GCA_029228465.1. Lineage (NCBI taxonomy): Eukaryota > Viridiplantae > Streptophyta > Magnoliopsida > Malpighiales > Salicaceae > Salix > Salix viminalis. Next base: position 13,233,912 of record CM055438.1, on the reverse strand, counting down.
CGGTTTTTATTTCCCACCAATATTCTCTATTTTCTGCATGTGGACATGCTTGCATTTGTTTGGACTATTGCATTGACTAAAGCATTGGAATTTTGTTTGCAGTTTGCCACTGCATTTTCAAATGGACAAGAGAATGAGTATTTTTATGCATCTTTATATGCCGGTCTATATCATGAAGCTCAGGTTTGTCCTCAACATGTACATATAGCGTCCCTTTTATCTGGTTTTTGAAGCCTGCGGAAATTATTTCAGTTTTATTATGAATTGAAAACATTAGGCAGCTAGAAGGGTGCCTGTGATTCTAGAAATATAGCTTCCATATTTTCAATTACAAAATTATAAAATGAGAACTTCCAGTGCCTGACTCATCACCATTCTATTTTTACTCAGAAACTATGAACAAACCTTGTGTTGATCTTGATTTCAAGACTGATTAGTCAAGTCTTGCATTGGCAGTAACGGAGATCAAAAAACAAAGAAACCCGCATTTGACAGCAGTGGCCTCTCTCAATATGAGCTTCTGGACGTCGAAAACTGATGAGAAATCTAGCTTTTCTCATGATTTTTTGAAGCAACCCTATTTTTCCATGTCTCTTTAAAGCAGTTTAAATGGGACTTAATTCGTTATTATTTTCTGTAAGATCTTTGTTTCGATCCTATAAGACAGCAAGAATTAAATCATCATTATCTGATTTTCGTTTAAACTTTTTTGCATTTGGACTTTAATTGAGGCTCTTGAGATTTAATACCAAATCTTGAAACATGATATAGTGGCTCATGTAATTGATGATTTTATACTATACAAGTGTGTTACTTGCTGTTGGGAGAAAGCTTCATCATTTCATGGATATGTGCAACTAATGCTCACTTACACCTATACAGAAAGAACCAGAGGCAGCCAAAGTTCAAATAATTGCTGCATGTAGGTCTCCTTATGGACAAAGGTATGAATTCTAAATCCATCTACATTTACTAGCACCTCAAAAGTATAGCAGCTTAATTCATTTATGCATTTCTCATTCCAGGTCTGATGATTATATGGCGTCTCTTGCCAAGGTTCACTGTTTATGTCGAAACTGGAGCAGTGACTGAAAAATATTTAGTTTGATTTTGATTTTGTAGCAACTGGAAGATCAATGAACACAGGATTGCACATATATTGAGACCATTCATATTAGTTTCTTGTAGTATAGTTTATACTTGGAATCCTGCCAAGTTGCTGAACCCTGCAGAATTTACGATTTACATTTCCTTACATAGGACAAGTCTAGGATGCCTATGTTTCTTGCTTTGTCACCATGTCAATACCTATCAAGACCACTGGATTTGCTATTGCATTCACATCTAGTGGTTCAGATGGGCATCGGCAATGTGAAGATAGGCGTTGTAGCAACCCCCTTTTCATAATAATTCCCCATCACTAGTACTTTTAAATTGTGGAGTAGTTTCATGGTTTGAAAGAGAGGTATCACAGATTTGGAAAAGGCTGAGTGGTTTCACTGAATATTGGAAGTGAAAGTGCTGTAGATTTCTATTCCTGGTCTGGTTTAAATGAGTTGTTTGCAATGGATATGACTGGGTAGTGTTTGGTTATTGTTTTGAAACAAAAAAGATGAGAGACGTGGAATCAGATGATACATATTTCTTGTCTTTTTTTTTATTTTGAAATGACAGAAATTTACTTCAAATTATCTTGTTTTATATCTATGTTTTCATCTCTCAAACCAAGCATGTTTCTGTTAGAAATTAAATCCACTTCTTCAAATTTATAAAAAAAATAGGACATTTATTTCCGAATTAAAAAATTCAACAGAAAATATCTCCCCCACTATATCCTCATAATTGAAACCTGATTGACTAGATTGGAAGCATAACCAGGTCAAATGTTAAAACTTTTAAGTTTTAGCAGGTGGAGAGTTTTGAACAAAAAAGTAACCTGTAAAACATATCATTCCTTTAAGCAATTCCATTGGACAAAATGTTACCAACCTGTTGCTTCCTGTTCTTAAGTTTCTTTATTTAGACTAAAGCATAATCTTGAGAATTATACCTTTTATCATGAACCTCCCTGAACCACAGAAAAATAACCAGCAGATAACCATTCTGCTCTGCTGTCTCAATCATTTCCAGATAATCTAGCCGTGCACGGAATTTTTTCCTCCTGGATTTTTTTCGAAGAGAAAGCATTTCCCTTTTTGAATGGAATAAAGAATCAAGATCCAAGTTCATGCTAGATGCTATTAATGCCATATTTAGACTTAATTTAATCCAAGTCCAGGTGGGTTTTATTGAATTATAGTAAATGAACTAATGGTAGGTCCATTTTTTAGCATATTCTTTTGAGTTGTAAGCACAAAAGGTTGGATATTCCAAGGGGATTCTGCCGTAGTATATGCCATATGCAACTTGAATGTCTTTCAACTTGTCCGGGCAGGAATCCAAACATGGTCTCCTTTACCAAACTACCCTCACTTCCTCACCTCATTCATGAGAAAAAAACCATAAATCATGATGAATGGGAAGGTTCAAGCTTGATTGCGCCTAAAGCATTCATGGCTAATCCAGGTATCCTAGTCCTTAATTTGGAGAAACCTAAAAATTATTGAGACCCTTAAAAACATCCCGTGACGATAGAACTCACACAATCTCCACATAATCAACCTCTAAAACTGCCACAAACACAGAACCTTAGCAGCCTTAAATCATAGCCAACACATGGCACCATCAAACAACAAGTTTGACAAAAACTATATGCCACAGGATTAACCAGATCACAAATTCGGTCCTGCCTTTGACTTTCCTGGTATACAGAACCTTAAAAAACAGGTACCCTTAAAAACACGTATAAAAACCAAGAAAACAGCATCTCTTCTTTAAACAATTCATGTTCTTTTACACTAACAAAAAGATTGACACAAACAACAAAAACCCTTCTCTCTATATTTGTCTTTCTGTAATAATTTGAGGGTGACTGGAAAAGGAAGGAAGTGGAGGGTCTTGGGGTGAGAAGAAGAACAGGTGAGGGATGTCAACAACAACAGAACCACTGTTAGCAGCAGAAACTATGCATTCTGATAATGTTCATGCAAATTTGCACCCATCTTATTCATTCAGGCAATTCCCTGAACCAGGTTGGATTTTTGATGAATTGCCAAAAGCAACCATTGTTTCTGTCTCAAGACCTGATACTGCTGGAGATTTTAGCCCCATGCTTCTGTCTTACACCATTGAATTACAATACAAACAGGTATGCAGCTCTCTCTCCTTTTCTCTCCTTTGCAAGGCAGTCTTTTGGTTTTAAAATTGTGGTTGGTGAATATCTTATACATTCTATTTGGTTAAATGTCGTCGGTAATTGGAATTGGAAAGCATGAGCAGCTGTTTTTTGAGGAATATTGTCATGGACAGTTGCCACTGACATGACCATGCAATATAGAAGACAATTAAATTTCCAGAGCTGTTTTTCTTGCTAAAATAATAGTTGGTTGTGTCGAATTTAATGAGAAGGAACAAGGAGGTTGGTATGAGTGGTGCAGGGGGATGACAGGTCTTTTTCAATGGAAAAGGGAGGACAAATGTGGTTAAGAACAGCACTAGATTAATTATCAATAGGTTATCCAGGCCAGGACTAAGGAATTCACTAGAATTTTGTATCTCATAATCAAGGCTGAGGTTGTTCAAGGAATGCTAAATTTATTGCAGTGCCTGAATTCTCTCAAAATCAATTGAATAAATCTGCAAATTGTAATGCTACTGACAATATTTTTGTTAGCAGTTCAAGTGGCAGTTACTGAAGAAAGCATCACAAGTTCTCTACTTACATTTTGCTTTGAAGAAGCGAACACTTATCAAGGAGCTTCATGAGAAACAAGAGCAGGTTTGGTAGAAAGCAATAAGTCATTTCTTTTCCAATAGATGACATTTCCATCACCCTTAGGCTTTTTCTATTTTTTGCACTGTTTAATTATATTGTTTAATGCATTTGATCTTTATATATTTCTTCTTTGAAAGGTTAAAGATTGGCTCCTCAGTTTAGGAATAGTAGATCACGTATCAGTCGTGCAAGATGCTGACGAACCGGATGACGGTGCTGTTCCAGTTCATCATCAAGAAGAGAGTGCTAGAAACAGGTGATAACTTTGTTCAATTGGTAGGCATTACATGCAATTCCATCTAGCATACATTGTATTTGACGTGGTTTTATAATCCAGAGATGTCCCATCCATTGCTGCTTTGTCATTTCTTCGCCCGGCACTAGGAGGGCAGCAGGGTATCTCAGACAGAGCAAAGGTGGCAATGCAGAATTATTTGAATCATTTCCTAGGAAACTTGGATATCGTAAATTCTCCCGTGGTAAGACAATTTGAATCCAGATGATTTTTCATTGCTATGCATGAATACACTGGACTTTAAATAAGTTGGAATCGGAGAAATAATCTGCATCCCTTTGATCTTTATGCCGAGATACTTTTCTTCCACTTGTCAATGCTTTCCTGTTCATCTATCCATGCCACCCTTTTTGACGTAGGTCTGCAAATTTTTGGAGGTCTCTAAGTTGTCCTTCTCGAAAGAATATGGTCCAAAGCTAAAAGAAGGTTACATATTGGCAAAGAATCTTTCAAAAATCTCCAAGGATGATAGTGATATAACATGTTTGCCCTGCCAATGGTTCGGTTTGTGTGACAACAATTGGCAGAAGCTGTGGGCTGTTTTGAAACCGGGGTTCTTGGCCTTTTTGAAAGATCCTTTCGACACAAAAATCATAGATATTCTTGTTTTTGATGTTTTTCCAAACTCAAATGACAAAGGAGGAAACCAAGTATATCTAGCAAGCCCGGTAAAGGAACACAATCCTTTGTATCATGCATTTAAGGTAAGCAGTTTTATCTTTAAAATCGAGTCCAAGCAACTATGTGATACTAATGTAAGGTTTATGGTTTGAGCCCTTTGCTTATATTTACTAACAAATCATGGAACATGAAAGGTTTCTGTCGGAAATCGGAGCATAAACCTGAGAAGCAAAAGTGGTAGTAAAGTTGAAGAATGGATTTCTGCAATCGAAGATGCTGGTTTAAGGCCTCGCGAGGGGTGGTGTCATTCACACCGCTATGGTTCCTACGCTCCTCCAAGGGGTTTAGCTGAAGATGGGAGTCAAGTTCAGTGGTTTGTGGATGGGCATGCAGCTTTTGAAGCAATTGCTTCTGCAATAGAGAACGCAAAATCAGAGGTTCATTTCTTTCTTTTTTTTGCATTTGACGAATTCAAGTTCAACAATTGGCATGAGTTTGTTGATCAGAAATTTATATGCAGATATTTATCACAGGCTGGTGGCTTTGCCCTGAGCTGTATCTAAGAAGGCCTTTCCAAGATAATGCTAGCTCCCGGCTTGATTTTTTGCTAGAAGCGAAAGCTAAGGAAGGGGTTCAGGTGCATAAGAAAATAATTCTCATCAAATTATGCATTATGCTTTGATTATTACCTTTTACAGTCTGCAATGAAACAGTGTTAGTTTTAACTTTGAATTTGAATGGCTCTGCAGATTTATATCCTTCTCTACAAGGAGGTTTCTATTGCTTTGAAAATCAATAGTATGTACAGCAAGAAAAGGCTTCTAAACATTCATGAGAATTTGAAGGTTCTGCGCCATCCTGATCATTTCTCAACTGGTGTCTACTCATGGTATGTGATTTGCTGATAATGTTCTGCATGGAATTTTATTTATTTTGTGATTGGATTAGAGTTATCAAGAGAAAATGAAAGAATAAGAAAATCTCATGTCAATATCCATGTGAATTACTTCGTATAATTTGATCTCTTGTGCATGCTCATTGATAATCAATCATGTCACATGAAGGTCACACCATGAAAAACTGGTGATCATCGACTACCAGATTTGCTTTATCGGAGGATTAGATTTATGCTTTTGGCCGTTATGACACTATTGAACATAGAGTTGGTGATTGTCCTCCCGACATATGGCCTGGAAAGGACTACTATAATCCAAGGTATTTTTTCTTTCTTCAGAAAATTAAACTGAAATGACAGTTATGGTTCAACTACATTTTCGGTACTATGATGTTTCTTGAATCATGCAGACTGCTATATTTTTCTATCCCATATTTGATGACCGGGGAAGAATTAGGGACAGATTAGCATCGTCATATGTAGGATGTGTTTGGCATTGCGATTGTGGTTGAAAAAAAATAGTTTTAAAAAAAGCGCTTTTACTGTGGTGCAAAATAAGCAGTGAAGTGTTTGGTTAAAACTGTGGTTGAGTTGGAGGTTGAAAAAAAAGCAGTTTTGGGTGTTTGGTTACCAAACTTTTCATATTGCTTTTAACTTGTGAAATTACTTTAAAGAGTATAGACATATACACACACATTTATTTATATACTTTTTTATTAAGTTTTTAAATTTTTACATTATTTTTAGATTTTAATTAAATATCTTTTAATATTTATTTATATTAAGTTTTGTGAGAAATGGTCAGGGATTTATTTATTTATTTATCATCATTATTTAATATCATTAGTTTTACATTATTTATTTATTTTAATATATTATTAGTTATATATTACATTATTTTAATATCATTTAGTTCTACGATGTATATATATTGCTTTGTTTTCTTTTCTTGTTTTTTTCCTTGATTCATCTTCTTCCCTCTTTCAACGCCTCTCCACTTCCCACTTTCAACACCTCTCCACTTTTCTTCTTCCCTTTTTCCTTGATTTAGCTAGACGGGTTGGTTTGGAACATCAAGCAAGATCTACCAGCAAAAGGTAAGTATCTGAAGACGTGATCCAAGGTTCCATTCTCCGTCCTCTCCTCCTCCACCATCAACCCATCGCCTTCCTCTCTAGACTCTCTCGTCACAGACCAAACTATCCCCCCATTCCTCTCCTCCTCGAGACCCCTCCTCCCTCTCCTCTGCTTCTCTCTCCGTTCAGCCCACCCCCCAGACCCCTCACCCTCCCCTCTCGCAACCCAACACAGACATCACTGGTATGGGCTCAATGGTTTTATTTAGTGAAGGTGAGAAGCTTGTTCAATGGGTTTATTGGATGAAGGGGAAGGGGATTCTGGTGAGGGTTTATTTGGGAAACATTGTTAACGGTAATATTGTTGTCCCTTGGAACACAATCGGAGTAATTCATCTCGACCCGAGATGCAAGAAAAGCACCTCATAGCTGCTTTTTTACAATCGGCGTTTTGGTGATTTTTTTAGGTGGGCCCCATAGTAAAATAATCTGTTTTGTGCATTACCAAACACAATCGCAGATCGCACCACAATGTCAAACACCTTCGTAATAGATATGGTAGCTTGGAGGCTTGTTTACAAAATTTTGGTCTAATATTTCCAAAACATTGCTTTGCTAGAGAATCAGAACCAAATTCTTGGGAAGACGCAATGAAGGATGAACTGGATCGTAGAAAATATCCTCGAATGCCATGGCATGATGTCCAATGCTCTCTCTGGGGACCGCCTTGCCGTGACATTGCCAGGCACTTTGTTCAACGCTGGAACCATGCTAAGGTTAACTTTATGATTCCTACCTCCTGTTTCATCGCTCTACTCCGACTCTCGGAAAGCTTAGTTTCTTATATGTTTGAACTCTTCTTAGAGAAGCAAAGCACCAAATGAGCAAAAAATTCCACTACTGATGCCTCGCCACCACATGGTTCTTCCTCATTACATGGGAAGAAAGTATAGATATTGAAAGTAAGAATGCAGAAGGAAACCAGAAAGACATCAGCAGAATAGATTCCTTAGCCTCAGTTGTCTCCAATCCGAGATATCCCTTTGCTTTTACCTCAGGAAGCTGATGCAACAGTTGTTAATGGTGTTAATCACAAGTTAACTGCCAAAAACATGAATAAAGATCATCTTGATCAATCAGCTTGGCACGGCGATAGTTTCTCATTCACTTTGCAGAAGTCCAAGGATGAGAAATTTGGCTCAAGATACACTAGTGAAAAATCCTGTCAGTGAACATGATTTTGTGGATCTTGAAAGCATGATGCAGATGTCAGATCGATCATCAGAAACATCTGAAAAGGATGATCCTGATGTTTCTGCCAGTGAATGTGGACAAGTTGGGCCACGTGTCTCGTGTCGTTGTCAGGTTAAATTACACCCTTTGAAGTTCATCATATTTGTTCATAACATATTACATGATCATGTTCTTTTATCAAGAAATAAATTTATTTCCTGTAAGTGTGAGCAAATATTGCATCTGCAGGTTGTCAGAAGCGTCAGTCAGTGGTCAACAGGAGCAAGTCAGCCTGAAGAAAGCATCCATAAGGCTTACTGTTCTCTCATTGAGAAAGCCGAACATTTTATCTACATAGAGGTATCTAAAGTTCAAGATTGACCATTATTTTTACCTTCTGGTCTTTGTATAAATCCCTTGATACTCACTGCAGAGGCTTTATATTGCTATTTCTTCTGGTTGCTTGATTTGCAGAATCAGTTTTTCATATCAGGACTTTGGGAAGATGAGATTATCCAGAATCGTGTTTTGGATTCAATATACAAACGTATTCTTCAAGCTTACAAAGAAAATAAGTGCTTTCGAGTCATCATTGTCATACCACTCTCACCAGGTTTCCAGGTATAATAACTCTTGGTGATACTTATAAATTCTAATTTTAAGCATTGAATACTTGGCCTTTATCATGAGCTGGATAATTCATTGCCAGGGGGGTGTGGATGATGGTGGTGCAGCAACTGTTAGAGCCATCATGCATTGGCAGTATCGGACCATCTCCTGGGAGAAGACTTCGATTCTCTACAATCTCAACACATTGCTTGGCCCTAAAACACAAGATTACATTTCTTTTTATGGTCTGAGGACGTATGGTAGAACTTTTGTGGGAGGTCCTTTGGTCACAAGTCAGGTATTTTCTTGCATCATTTGTCTAGTATATTCCTTTTTTTTCATCCCTCTAATAGATCATTTTGCATACAGGTTTACGTGCATAGCAAAGTTATGATAGTAGATGACAGGATTGCGTATATCGGATCATCTAACATCAATGATAGGAGTTTGCTTGGATCGAGAGACTCTGAGGTATTGCTTGTTGATAGCAGTACAAGGCACATAGCAGTTTCCTGATAACCTGGAAAAATGCCATTTTGATTCAAGTTGCTATGCTTCCTGATCAGCTGACTAAAACCATTGTTTCAGATCGGGATAGTTACTGAAGACAAGGAGTTTGTTGACTCATCAATGAACGGGGAGACTTGGAAAGCTGGAAAATTTGCTTATAGCCTGCGGCGCTCGCTGTGGTCTGAGCATCTGGGTCTTTCTTCAGGAGAGGTTAGTAACAGTAAAGGTTTGATCCACGTGAATAGTTTAACCATGCACGCCCTTGTTAGTACAAATCATCTCATAAAAGAGGTTCTGATAGATTTTAAATCAAATTTAACCGGCATAGTGTCCTGAACTCCTGATCATTTCATTGCAATCAATAACAGAAACTATATATTCTTGCTTGCTTCAGATAGATAAAATCAGTGATCCTGTAGCAGAGACCACATATAGAGATTTATGGTTGGAAACGGCAAAGGTGAGTGGAAATTTATGCTTAATAAAGTCTGCAGAAAAAGAATAACATCGTTGTCATTTACATTATTTCTTTCATATCTTTTCTCTTCTATGCTGCTTCGGCATGTGATCGAAATGCTCTAATTTCGGACAGGAAAATTCAAGGATTTACCAGGATGTCTTTGCTTGTCTTCCTAATGATCACATCCACTCGAGGTAATTAAACATGAAACATGGCTGTCTTCCCTTCTTTGCTTAGTTCCACAAAATGTTCTTATACGATTCCATCCAATGCAGGGCTGCACTCAGACAAAGCATGAACTATTGGAGGGAAAAACTTGGTCACACAACCATTGACCTAGGGATAGCTCCTGAGAAGATAGAATGCAATGAAAATGGAGAGTCTAAGATGGTGGACCCAATTGAAAGACTGAAATTAGTAAAGGGCCATGTTGTTTCCTTTCCATTGGAATTCATGTGTGAAGAAGATTTAAGACCAGTATTCAATGAGGGAGAATTTTATGCATCCCCACAAGTATTTCATTAATTATCAAGTAGGAAAGTAGAAGATGAGGATAGGATTAACAGCTAAGGCATTAACAGAAAAACTGATCTAAACTAACAAGATGTAAAGATTAAACATTTGTTGTGAGGGATTTGTCTGATAAGCATATTGGCTTTGATTTATATGATTTTCCATATTATTACATAACAGCAATAATATGAACAGGAACACAGACAAAATATATGGAGTCCAGTGGTGTTAACTGCTAAGTATGATTCATTCGCAAAGGTATTATCCAACCGTGTTTTTATCAACCTTGGACTGTTCAAAGGATTAGCTCTCTCGATCTAGTTTGAAAGCTGAAAATATTTTAGAAATTATGACGCGATGGAATCAATTGTTCTTATTTAATGTAAGTCACTAATTTTAGAATTCTAACCAAGTATAAAGCAAGAGATAATGTTATCGAGGAGTTAAACCGTCTTCTCCTCTAGGTTTGTTTTCTTTTTTACGAGATCCACCCTTCTCGTGTCTACTGTACTGAATTAAATTCTTAATCCCAAAACAAGAAATTTTATATTGCTCAAAATAATAATTATTTTATTTAACAAGAATAAAAATGGAAACAAAAAGAAATTTATAATCATAAAAAGTTATTCCATTAATATTAAAAGTTATTAAACATGGCTCTTTGCTAAAAAAAATTTTATATATATAACACGGTCATGATAAATTTATAAAGTACCATCTTCCTGCAAAGGCCTGTTTAAAGAAATTCACTGATCTGTTAACAGCACAGACCCAATAAGGTGTTCGGAGTTATTATAAAAATGTTTTTGAAAACGTCGAGGAGTTGTAGTTCAGCTGACATTCAAAACGTTTCGATTTCGAGTGTCATCACTTTAAGAAAAAAACCAAAGGGATGATACTGGCATGGCATGAACACCTTTTTTCTAATCAACTAGATTGAAATATTCAGGTAAAATGAACAACGAGGAGCAGCTACAGTAACCTTGCTCGTTTACATTTTATGATCGATCCCTATTTTGGTGTGCTGACAGCATGGACTTGTTGAGATTGAGGGGAGGAGTGGAAGAAGAGGCAAATGGCTGATATATCATCCATGGCAATCCCTTTCCTTATGCGTTTCCAAGCCTGGACAGCAGACTGAACAAGACGCTTAGCTGCCTTTGCCCTATTTGGTGTCGAGGACACAAGTTTGTACTGCTGCTTGATTGGAGATTACATCCCATACCTACAGAATGACAGCAAGTATAGCAATCTTGTTATGGTTCTTTATAGATTTTCATTAAGATTTTGGACGTTAGATATTGAAAACCAATTCTACTTAGCAGGCTACTTGTGCATACCCCATCAGTAGCCAGGATAACAAATTGATCTTTGCTAGTTAGATGTCTTTGTAACACCTCAGGCACGGAAATAAGCCCGAAATCCTTTACACAGTAATCGCCGAAGGCTCTGGACATTGCCAGTCCAGGTGATTCTGCTTCTGGCTGCCAAACTCTGTGCACTCCTGGCTCATCATCTAGACAGAATACACGTCCCCCGCACTGAAGTATCCGTTCAGTCTCCTCTGCAGTCAAGAAGAACATTGCTGTAAGAATGGGTTGTTTTAGATTGCCTTGCTGAACAGAATGAAGGAGAGGAACTTACGGGGTAAATTCGGCTTGAAATCTACAGTAAGCTGAACCGGTACCAAGCTTCCATCATCATCTGATGTGGTAGCCAATACAGCGCGAGAGTCGCCAACATTTGCTACAAAAATGTGTTCACCCTGGAAAAAAAAACATGATCCGACACCTTATAATCCTAGCATAATCTTGAGCTACAAGGAGATCTTTTCCTGTTAGCTTCTCCCCATTATTTGTTCCATATAAAGGCAAGCTAAAATGAGGGTACAGAATTTATAAGCATTGCATAAAAACAATTCGAAAGGAATTATGAACTTGAATTACCTGTCTAACAATTGTTAGGGCAGTTGTTCCACTATAGAATGAGTCTATTTTCCGATGCTGTTCTAGCTCCTGATCAACAACAGCGCAAGTTTTTAGGTAGGATTGTTTCCACATATTGAATCTTTGATGCTTTTTATCCGATTCCAAATCAATATCCGGATCAACTGAACATTGAGCAAGAGTCTCCTGCCAATTACACAGAAGAGATGTAGCCATCGATTCTCGGACTTTCTTCGCTACAAAATGGCCCCATTGACCATGGCCATCAAATATCCCACAAAATGTCATGTCTGCTTGACCCCCAAACTCCTACCATACAACCAGAGACGACATTATAACACACTTGAATCACATTTAAAGAATACATAATAATCAATGTTCCATGCTTACCTGCCATACAATGCAGCAATCTTGATTCACTCCTTTCTCGCCTCTCCTTGAGAAAACTGAGGCAAAGTTTTTCAAACCATCAACATTTATACAGCCAGATGATCTTAAAATCATTTCATTCTTCTTTGCATCTTTCGCCATTGCCTCTGCAGCTTCTCTTCCATCACCATTTCCATTTCCATTGCTCTTCACTTTTCGTATTGCAAATGACTTCGCCAATCCATTGAACATTGACGAAAAGTGTCCCATCGCCGTTTCGACTCCAATGGCAACCACAGACCACAATATGGTACGGTTCTCTAGCTTTTTGTAGACTCGAAACTCTGAACATTCAAACAAAAAAATATATAAATATATTTAACACATACAGCCATGTATGATGATCACGAGAAAGAAGGGAAATTATAAAGAATTCATCAGAAAGCAAAGCTGTGTTATAGTATTCTTGACTCAAAATTCTTCGCTAAGAATCAAAAGTGGTTAAATACTTGAATCACATTGAATTAGTAGAGTCAGTGATGCGAAAGAGGACATTATCTGACTCGGAAAGCTAAAGAATCTTACAATTTAATACTGTAAAACCAATAAAAATACTTGAACCTGAAGCGCATCAGTACATCACATAGAATACTCAATCTGACATGGAATTCCAACATTGCTATTTGCATCTAGAGTTTGGTAGAAAAGCCAAGAATAACAGAACAATAAACAAGGTATAAAGAAGCCTAACTAATAAGCAACTTGTCATTTAACTTTCCAGGTTAATCCATTAATGTTTATGTTTTCTTGAGAAGAAAATTTAACCAGAAGGGTAAATTTTGAATTTTATCTCGTCTAATATTTTTTATCATCAGCAAAATCCCAAGATAATACTTAACAAAGATCAATTTGCACTCGCATGAACCTAGCAACTTAATGTCCATAGCTATATATTTGGCATTTGCAGGAATCAGAGAAAACAAAAGGAAAAAGGCATCACACTTTTTCTCTTTTTATTCTTCAGCAACAAATATAAAGAATGAACCTTTGGCTAGTTTTCCAAGGAAATGAGGGAAAAGGAAAGCATAAACTCGTCATTAATCTAGCTTCTTAAATCTGAAAAAAAGGCTAACATGAAAGAATGACCCTTTTTGCTTAATTTTGACTTGAAATATTAATGATAAATTCTCATCTTTACAGCTTATGTCAAATTTTAGGTATATAGTTAATTAGCAGCACAAACCAAAGCATGAACCTTAAGATTCAAAATCTTAAAAAAAAAAAATCTACCACTTTCTCAGAAACCAAACAAAACCCATGTGAAAGTTTCATAAAAAAGAGAACAGAAGAAGAAGAAGAAGAAGTTCATTCAAGCTTCTTAAGTCATCCCTTTAAGCTTTTTGTCCATGAAAAAACAAAGCAATGAAAACACAGAAAACACCAAATGATGAAGGCTATCGAGCCCTTCTTCAAAACCAAACAAAACCCTTTAAACCGTAACTAAAGAACGAACAAAAACAGTACAGGACCTTGAAGCTAAAGAAGAGCAGAGAATAACTTAGAGAAGAGGGAACTACTGATGATGATCTACATGTCGGAAAGATGACATCATCAGGCGGTAGTTGATGCAAGAAATGGGACTGGATGAGCTGAGAATTCGTGAGAGAGAATATAGAGATAAATCACAGTCCATAATCCCCTTCTCTCTTTTTATCTTTGGAGAAGATAACACAGACAGACACGGAGAAAGAAAGAATCCTTTTGTTGCACGTACAATCACAGAAACAAAACACTGTTTCTGCTTTTGGAGGAAGCCTGTTTTTTCCTTGTAAAAGACTTTGATTTCTTTTTCTTTATTTTTTTGCTTTTGCTTTTTCTGTTTATAGAATTTCTGTAAAGTAATAGTTTTCATGCATTCCTTTTATAGTGTATTTTGTATTTTATATCTGTGAAGTGGAAAAAAAATTATAGAATAATATAAATAATATTTTAGTATTTTATTTATCAGTTAAAGTAGTTTTTTAACATAATATTAGAGTTTTATTGACTCAGCGATCACGAGTTCGAATCTTATTCTTTCTATTCTATTTGATAAAAAATCAAGTATAGTGTATGAATTTTTTGATAATAATTTAGCTGGATTTTTTAATTAAATTGTTGTATAGGATTAGCTAAGGTATGAATTATTGAAAATATTTTAAAGAGATGATGAATTCTGACTTTTTTTTTATTTTATTTTATTTTATAAAACATTTTAATCTCTGATTCTGATTATGACAGAAAAGAAATTTTGGATTTTCAATATTAAATTGAGGCGAAGATATTCCGTGTTTTACTTGATGATTGAACTTTTGGGTTTATTAGTTAGGTTCTGTTCGTGGAATATGTTGAATACTTAATTATTATTAAAATATTATTGAGTTGAGTGTCTGAAACTTAATATACAATTCATATTTGCTATACCCTTAATATAAAGATTCAAGATATTTCAAGAAATTCCTATTCATTTTTTAAAAAAAAATACTTTAAAATTATATCTGGTTTGCGTCTCATGATAAAAATCGATAGATATAGAAAATATATAAACTCGTTTAGTTAATATAAAAATAATTTTTTATTTGTGATAGTCTTGAAATGAATTTATTTTTAAAAATTAAAAATAATAATAATAATAAAAAAAAGCGATTCCTGAATGAAATATTTGGTATCGGTTTGGAAGTGTCTTAAATGTTATTTTTGAAAGTATTTTTTTCAGAAATATATTATAATAATATTTTTATTTTTAAAAAATTATTTTTGACATCAATACATAAAAATAATATAAAAATATCAAATTTTATTAATTTAAAATAAAATTAAAAAAAATCGTTTTTTTCAAAAACAATTTTAAAACACATTACTAATTCATGTAATAGATAAGCATGTAGTGGGCCTAACATTGAGGGAGACACACTTCTTTATACATAGAAATTAATCATGATTAGTAATATTATTTGGCTTAAATGAAATCAAGGTTTGTCTACCATCCAAAGTCTATTTTTATATTCTAATTGAAGAGGAGACTATAATTTCTTAAGAGATAAATCAATATAGTTTGATTAATCAGTGTATCTTAACATAAATAATATATATATATATATATAGACATCAATTATTAAAACTTTTTTAAAAAAATCTAATCAAATTATTGCAAAATAAAATATGAGTGACGTTCGTGATTCTTCTGCCAGCCAAAACATTATTTTTTATATATAAAAAATCAAGGCTGCTAGGATATTGAGATAATTTGGCTTATAAATACAAATCTTTGTGCAGACACAATAAATAATACAGCTCCTTGTATTTCTAACCGCACACGTGGCTAATTATAAACCAGCTGCTTCCATGCTGGACCAGACATCTACTTTGAAATAATTAAACTAACCATCCTTATTTATTTAAGCTACTGTTGACGACAAATTGAATGTTATTAAAAAATTCAGCTGCTGATGACAGATAAATTGTCTTTGACGAGGTCCTGGTGATTTGCCATCTAGGACAAGCCAACCATGTCAGGCCACCTATGCATGGAAAATAGAATAAAGGAATAAGAAATTAAAATGAAGATGAAAAGGGATATTTATTGAGTTTATCAAACGATTGCTTTGTTGTATTTATTTATATACTTCAAAAGGTTCCGCGACAAGGTTGGTGTACGTGATATATTTTTTTTCTTTTTCAGACTATCATAATTATTAAATTTAATCCGTTGGAAGATCTATCTAGATATAACCAAATAAACACGAAAATCATTCTATAATTAATCTTATTTAATTAAATCAACTCATAATATACTCAACTCTATCAAAAAAATTAACTATATTTGGAGTGTTTTATTTGTGAAATGTGGTTGGATATGTTCCTAAGAGGCGTGACGTAATGGTAAAGAGCTTGAGATCTGTACAACAGGTTTCAAGTTCGAGTCAGGACACACGTCTCTTGTAAGAACCTAAAATAATTAAAATTTTACTCGCTCATCTAGACTCACAAAGTATGTTTTTCGGGAAGTAGGGTTTCCTCTAATCTAAAAAAAATGGTTGGCTATTCTCAAAAAAAATGAAAATGAAATATCATAATGTTCTAGCATTAAAAAACGAAATATAATTAAAGATAAAGAAAACACGTCTTATTATCCTTTTGAAAGGATATTTTGAAGAGTCTATTTTTACCATTTTTCAAATAAACATATCTTTTTCTTTTTTTATATATCTCCATTATGTTCTAAGATTATAATCAATAGCAACCTGAAAT
This sequence comes from Salix viminalis, assembly GCA_029228465.1. NCBI lineage: Eukaryota > Viridiplantae > Streptophyta > Magnoliopsida > Malpighiales > Salicaceae > Salix > Salix viminalis. The sequence goes on along the minus strand of CM055438.1, from coordinate 13,217,221 downwards.
TTCGTGGACAGCGTTCGTAGGGCATTAGGATAGAGTTACCAGCCCAGTAAAAGACGTTGGGAAAACCGCGAAAAAAAAGGCCAGACAGCAAAGAAAAGTCTCTGAAACTCCTTGTCGTGTATGGGAATTTGTTTGGAATCATTTTCGAAAAAAATAAAAATATATTATTTTAATATATAAATAAATAAAAAACATGTCTCGTCATTACAAAACGGCTTCAAAAAGATTGGGAGCCATACCGTATCTACCTGTGTGTGTGGATCTCATTGATGGAGTGGTAAGAGGTCGTGAGATGACCTAACCCCGCACCAACCTACAATACGATCATGGTGTCTTTGACTGTGCACTCCTTTCACCTGCACATTTGAAGACTTCTGTGATCCGGTGGGGCCGTGGAGGAGAGTGCCTTTGGATTCCGGCATGTCGGCACACGTTTTGATTCAACGGTGGCGGTCTAAGCCACTAAACCCTCCGGCTGCTTGTTCATAGGACCGACATATAAATTGTCCTACGATCAAATTAATATCTTGAAAGGTAAATTAATATAAGTCCTTATGTCGTTCCCGGAAGAGGTTTTCTCACAATGACAAACCACTAATTAACCAAGAGTATTCTTTTTTTAAAAAAAAAATTATTTTTAATATTAATATATTAAAATAATTCAGAAACATAGTTTCTTAAAACAAATTTACAAGTCTGTAGTTGGACCGTAGAGTAAAACACCCTCTAATCAAATATATATATATATAGATCATAGTCAAAATTCTGAGAAGGTGAAATATTTTGGTAAAAGTCATCTTCACCTTAGGATGGACAACACGTGTCCAGCTGCCAAGGTTTGGTTCAGCTGTCATTTGCAACTCACTGTCACTCTTTGCTTTTGATATTCACTTGTGATCCGTATTACTGTCCCCCTGCCCTGCTGCATCATCACATGATAGATAGCCTGCTCTCTCTTTCTTTTTCTTTTTTTTTAAAAAAATAATTGTTTATGATTTTTAAATCGTTTTGGTATTTTACTTTTAAGAATAAATTAAAAAAATAATGATATATTTTTAAATAAAAAGTATTGTTAAAAACAATAGCCAAGTCGGTGGACAAAAGGAGTGATTGCATGGTGATAGATAGTGATCAGGTAGGGACCACTGATTCGACAACTAAGAATTTGCCACGTAGCATTAATAATCACATGTGAGGCTGTCCACTGGATGTAGACATGCAAGTTTCCGGTGAACGCGTCAATGGAGGGCTCTCTTTTTCTTATTGGTAGGTGAGGATGGAGGACTAAAGTCCATGTAGTCTTTGTAAGTTTCTCGAATTATTGCCGTTAAAAACAGCCTAACCTAGCCCGTTTGTTACTGTATTTTTAAAATTGTTTTTTTTTAAATAAAAAATTAAATATATATTTTTTTAATTATTTTGATACATTTTTGAATGAAAATTATTTTCAAACAGATCCTTAATATCAATTAAAATAAAATAAGTATTAATATGTTTAACTCACGACTAAATCAACATGTTTAAAATATGATTTAATCTATTTTTAAAAAATATTTCATAAGATTAACCTAGTAAATGGATCATTGTTGGTGTCAAGATCCACTGATGAAGACAATTGTCCAATAGAATTTGAAGATATTGGTTTTGGTAAAATGGAAAGCTTTCCATGGATCTACAAAGTAACATGCGAATCATTTCTTGATTAAAATAATAAAAAATAAAAAATAAAATCAGCATGTAAAGATTTTGCATGTCATTTAGAGTGAGGGTCACTATCATAGGATTTCACGAATCATTAATCTGCTGGTTATATGTTTGTGAAATATTTTATTTGAAAGGGTATTAGCAAAAAGTGTTTGAATTTCCTTTTTCACAAACCAATTAAAATTTGCCCCACTTGGTGTGCTTACTTTGCCTGGGCAACACGGTTTTCTCACAAGAAGAAGTTTGAATCTTCAACGACATACCATGATACAATTTTATTCTATTTTCATGATGAAAAACTATTATTGATAATCAAGATTGGATAATTTTAAAAACACACCCTTCAAACAAATTCTTTTAAATATTGGTCAACGAAGAGATATTTTATAAGGTGTAAACCGTCATAAGTAAACAAAGAATTCTCTTATTATGCGAGGTAACTACATTCTCTTGAAAACACATTTTACGGGCTCAAATGAATGAGTAAAATCACGATTATTTCAAACCTTTATAAAAAGCGTACATTATAATTTGAATATGAGATCTACTGTACATATTACAAGATTTTTGTCATCACATCATGTCTATTGGAAACACAAACAAAAAACCCCTTTAATTGAAATCAATCGAAAGATCATAGCATCATATAAGTCGGTCGATGTTTCTTCAGTAAGCACAAAAAAATGAATTTCTGTAAGGTCACAAAGAGTAAATAAATACCGCAAAGATCATCGGAAGATGGAGAAAGGAAGACATTATTATTACGACTAAGGAGGATGGGTGCATGTACAGGCACGTGTGAAGATGGAAGAAGCTTTATTTATTTCAAGGTAAAGGAGTTGGGCTTATAGTCTTGGGCTCGTGTTGATCCAACATCTATGATTTTGGATTGACAACATATTAAATTAATAATTTTCTATTATTATTTTTATATGATTTCGATACGGTAATCCACGATAACATTGCTTCCGTTTTTTTTTAAATCACTTACCAAACAAAAAATATTAAAAATTAAAATAAAAATGTATAGAATTCTTACCCGTACAATTTAAAACTCAACCCAGATTAAATCTCGAGTTAATAGATAATTAAATTTAAATGCTTTTAGCAGATAATGTTTTTTTATATATAAATAAAATTGATAACATTGTTAATTTATCGCGTGGGCATGTTTTTGTCTAGTGAGTTGGCCCGAGTCCACAGTTTGTGAGCAAAATCTAGTCCCAGTGGCCTTAATCCAGCATGGACTAGGCCCATTTGTTCGATTTGAGTGTCGGAAGAGGCAACTATTTATGCCTTTTTATGTGTTTTTTTTATGTTTTAAAATTATTTTTATGGATCGATATGAAAAATATTTTTTAATAAATAAAAAAATATTATTTAAAAATAATTTTAAAAACAACTTTATTATCCGCTGAAGAGGCACCTAGTCTTGATCAAAAACATGATTGGAGGGATAATTGAAAAAATCGTGACATGACAGCGTGTGTGGAGCAGGGATGATTGAAGACAGCTTCGAAGACAAGGTTTTTGATTGATAATAAAAATGATTGAAAATAATTTATCGTCTTCTTCTTGTGATAGAGACATTTAAATAATGTCTTGTTTGCTTACAGACACGAAAATAAAAATTGAGGCAATCTTTATGGGTGCTATCCCACAAGAGAGGGGAACAATTCTCACTTCTACTTTATCGTAATCTTTTCAAAAATATTTTTTATTTTATTTTAAATTAATTATTTTTAATATTTATAAATTATTTTCATATGTTGATATCAAAAATATTTTTTGAAAAATAAAAAAAATATTATTCTGTGTATTTCTAAATAAAAATTACTTTAAAATACAACTCAAACCACATTTTTAAAAAGACACTATACATGAAAATAATATATTTTCTTTTCTTCTGTTTATTTTAATATCTCATGTATTTTTTAAATAGTTTCTTTAGAAATAAGGTTTTAAATAATGCTAAAAGGTTATATATATGATAATCTTATCTCGCAAACCTTTCTTCATAGATACATTAATGATACGAAAAATAAACTTATTATACATCAAAAACATTACACTCAATGTGTTACACTTACACAAAAAGAAGTTTGAATCTTCAACGACATACCATGATACAATTTTATTCTATTTTCATGATGAAAAACTATTATTGATAATCAAGATTGGATAATTTTAAAAACACACCCTTCAAACAAATTCTTTTAAATATCGGTCAATGAAAAGATATTTTATAAGTGTAAACCGTCGTAAGCAAACAAAGAATTCTCTTATTATGCGAGGTAACTACATTCTCTTGAAAGCATATTTTACGGGCTCAAATAAATAAGTAAAATTCTGATTATTTCAGACCTTTACAAGAAGTGTACGTCATTATTTCATTATTATTACGTCTAAGGAGGATGGGTGCATGTACAGGCACGTGTGAAGATGGAAGAAGCTTTATTTATTTGAAGGTAAAGGAGTTGGGCTTATAGTCTTGGGCTCGTGTTGATACGACATTGGCTGGATCTAGCGTCCCTGTGATTTTGGATTGACAGCATATTAAATTAATAATTTTCTATTATTATTTTTAAATGATTTCGATACGGTAATCCACGATAACATTGATTCCGTTTTTTTTAAATCACTTACCAAACAAAAAATATTAAAAATTCAAATAAATTTAGTAAATATTAAAAATTAAAATTAATAACACCACTACTCAAGCGAGTTAGTAGATAATGTTTTTTTTTATAAATAAAATTGATAACATTGTTAATTTATCGCGTGGGCATGTTTCTGTCTAGTGAGTTGGCCCGAGTCCAGAGTTTGTGAGCAAAATCTAGTCCCAATGGCCTTAATCCAGCATGAACTAGGCCCATTTGTTCGATTTGAGTGTCGGAAGAGGCAACTATTTATGCCTTTTTATGTGTTTTTTTATTTTAAATTAAATTTATTTTATGTTTTAAAATTATTTTTATGGGTTGATATAAAAAATATTTTTTAATAAATAAATAAAATATTATTTTAATATATTTTTAAATATTTTTAAAAACAACTTTATTGCCCGTTGAAGAGGCACCTAGTCTTAATCAAAAACATGATTGGAGGGGTAATTGAAAAAATCGTGACATGACAACGTGTGTGGAGCAGGACGATTGAAGACAGCTTCGAGGACAAGGTTGTTTTGAATCTTTTGATTGAAAATAATTTATAGTCTTCTTCTTGTGATAGAGACATTTAAATAATGTTTTGTTTGCTTACAGACACGAAAATAAAAATTGAGGCAATCTTCTATGGGTGCTATCCCACAAGAGGGGAGGAATTCCCACTTCTACTTTATCAAAAACACCACTCAATGTGATACACTTATCTATGAATGCAGTGGATATTTGAGTTTGTGGTAATCTATGTTTTTATTACAAAAACACCACATTAATATTTATAGTGTTTTCAATCATTTTAATGCATTGACAAGAATGATAATAATAACATTTTTAAATTAAAAAAAAAAACACTTCACGTCACAATATTAAATACTCACAAATTAGCAACATAATTAGGCCGGCATCGTCAAGCGAGCATGAAGTGAGAAATTTAAAAAATAAAAGAAGATCATTCTTGTTGCAAACTATACACTTCAGGACCATGGGTTATCTCATTCAACTAAACAACCTGGCAGCTTGTTTTGACATCCTCCATTATTATTATTATTATTATTATTATCCTTCGAGATTAATATATATCAAGGGGTGTGATGACAGAGACTTGCGATCTGCACAACAGATCTCAAGTTCGAGTCAAAACATGTATGCACCTCATGTGATGATAGAGACTTGTGATCTGCACAATAAATTTAAAGTTCGAGTCAAAACATGTGTGAAATCCTTGTAAAAATTAAAATAATTAAGATTTCACTCGTTTATTTAAATTCATAAAATACATAATCCAAGAGGTGAAATTTACTCAAATTTAGGGTCTGTTTGGGAGGGCGGTTACGGTTGCTTTTGAAAGTGTTTTTTATTTAGAAATACATCAAAATGATATTTTTTTTATTTTTTAAAAATTATTTTTAACATCAGCACATAAAAATAATTTAAAAACACCAAAAATTTTTATTTAAAATAAAAAAAAAGAAAACAACGTTTATACCGCGCTCTCGAACAGCTTCTTAGTGTCAAAATTCAACGTCTTCTTCCACTTTCTCACCTGGGAGGGACTCTTCGTGACATTACTTGTGTCATGGGTTTCTTATTCGTCGACATCCTGCCTGCGCAGATTAACTCACGAGCCACCTGAGATTTCTTCAAACTACCATTTGACTTGGATATCCAAGTGGTTTGCTCTCTCTATTGTTATTTTTTATTTTATTTTGACTTGTTGATAAATTATATCTTCTAAATAGTTTGCCTGTAAATTAAAATTAAATTTATCCTCTATACTATTTAAAAAATATTTTTTTCATACCAATTTAGTATATTCAAGGAAATTTAAATGATTACTTTGGATATTAGTATTAATGACTTCCCAAGCTTAATGGGGTTACTATAGGGATAAAGATTTTGAGCTTAAGAGATGTATATTTTTTAAAATTCTTAGTTTGAATCTCTCAATTAATATTTTTTTTAGAGTCATGCTCTCTAGTGTATATATTTTTTTTAGCCATGATCTCTAGTGTAAAAAAAACAATGATTTAATTTGTTATTATGAACACCAGCACATTTTTTTTTAAAATTAACTGATATAAACATAAGTTAGCTCGGATAACTCACATTTAGAGTTTGAATTCCTTTAGTTGTATTTTTGATTTAATAATTTAATCAAGACTAGTAACGTTGAAGCTATCTTGATACAGTAACCTTACTCCCATACCGCGTTTCAGAAATATTTAAAAAAAATAGAAAAAAATTATTTTTAATTTAAAATAAAAAAATATATTTTTAATTTAAAATAAAAAAATATATTTTTAGATATTTTAATGTACTGATATAAAAAATAATTTTTTAAATTAAAAATATAATTCTGATATATTTTTTGAATGAAAAATATTTTTCAGGACAACCGAAAGCCAAACTTATAAAAAACACTAAATCTGGCCACATGGGGTCCATCATCTTAATTATTTTAACTTTAAGTAGTTGTCATCAATTGTTAAAAGCCAACACGCATACATCGAGCTAGCTTTAACAATCTGTAACGGTTGATTTCCATCGTCGATTGAGGTAAATTATACACTAAGAAACAATCTGTAACGGAAGACATTATTATTACGACTAAGGAGGATGGGTGCATGTACAGGCACGTGTGAAGATGGAAGAAGCTTTATTTATTTCAAGGTAAAGGAGTTGGGCTTATAGTCTTGGGCTCGTGTTGATACGACATTGGCTGGATCTAGCGTCCCTGTGATTTTGGATTGACAGCATATTAAATTAATAATTTTCTATTATTATTTTTAAATGATTTCGATACGGTAATCCACGATAACATTGATTCCGTTTTTTTTTAAAATCACTTACCAAACAAAAAATATTAAAAATTCAAATAAAATGTATAGTAAATACGTTTTAAATATAAATTCAAAAATTAATAACACCACTACTCAAGCTGAAATGCTTTTAGTAGATAATGTTTTTTTTTTATATATAAATAAAATTGATAACATTGTTAATTTATCGCGCGAGCATGTTTGTCTAGTGAGTTGGTCCGAGTCCAGAGTTTGTGAGCAAAATCTAGTCCCAATGGCCTTAATCCAGCATGAACACTAGGCCCATTTGTTCGATTTGAGTGTCGGAAGAGGCAACTATTTATGCCTTTTTATGTGTTTTTTTATTTTAAATTAAATTTATTTTATGTTTTAAAATTATTTTTATGGGTTGATATAAAAAATATTTTTTAATAAATAAATAAAATATTATTTTAATATATTTTTAAATATTTTTAAAAACAACTTTATTGCCCGTTGAAGAGGCACCTAGTCTTAATCAAAAACATGATTGGAGGGGTAATTGAAAAAATCGTGACATGACAACGTGTGTGGAGCAGGACGATTGAAGACAGCTTCGAGGACAAGGTTGTTTTGATTGAAAATAATTTATAGTCTTCTTCTTGTGATAGAGACATTTAAATAATGTTTTGTTTGGTTACAGACACGAAAATAAAAATGGAGGCAATCTTTATGGGTGCTATCCCACAAGAGGGGAAGAATTCTCACTTCTACTTTATCGTAATCTTTTCATTACTAATTAAATTTAGGTAGTGTTCTTATTGCGTTTTAAAATTATTTTTGAAAATAAATATTTTTTATTTTAAATTATTTTGTTTAATGTTTATAAATAATTTTATATATTGATATCAAATATAATTTTATATGTTGATATTGGTTATCGTAATCTTCGCATGTTATATATATGATAATCTTATCTCGCAAACCTTTCTTCATAGATACATTAATGATACGAAAAATAAACTTATTATACGTCTAAAACATTACACTCAATGTGTTACACTTATTTTAAATGTAGTGGGTATTTGAGTTTGTGGTAATTTATGTTTTTATTACAAAAACACCGCATTAATATTTATAATGTTTTCAATCATTTTAATGCATTGACAAGAATGATAATAATAACATTTTTTAAATTTAAAAAAAAACACTTCACGTCACAATATTAAATACTCACAAATTAGCAACATAATTAGGCCGGCATCGTCAAGCGAGCATGAAGTGAGAAATTTAAAAAATAAAAGAAGATCATTCTTGTTGCAAACTATACACTTCAGGACCATGGGTTATCTCATTCAACTAAACAACCTGGCAGCTTGTTTTGACATCCTCCATTATTATTATTATTATTATTATTATTATTATTATTATCCTTCGAGATTAATATATATCAAGAGGTGTGATGACAGAGACTTGCGATCTGCACAACAGATCTCAAGTTCGAGTCAAAATATATATGCACCTCATGTGATGATAGAGACTTGTGATATGCACAATAAATTTAAAGTTCGAGTCAAAACATGTGTGAAATCCTTGTAAAAATTAAAATAATTAAGATTTCACTCGTTTATTTAAATTCATAAAATACACTATCCAAGAGGTGAAATTTACTTGTTTAGATGCAACGAAAATTTAGGGCCTGTTTGGGAGGGCGGTTACAGTTGCTTTTGAAAGTGCTTTTCATTTAGAAATACATCAAAATGATATATTTTTTTATTTTTAAAAAATTATTTTTAACATCAGCACATTAAAATAATTTAAAAACACTAAAAAAAATTATTTAAAATAAAAAAAAGAGAGAGAGAAAACAACATTTATGCCGCACTCTCAAACAACTTCTTAGTGTCAAAATTCAACGTCTTCTTCCACTTTCTCACCTGGGAGGGACTCTTCGTGACATTACTTTGTGTCATGGGTTTCTTATTCGTCGACATCCTGCCTGCGCAGATTAACTCACGAGCCACCTGAGATTTCTTCAAACTACCATTTGACTTGGATATACAAGTGGTTTGCTCTCTCTATTGTTAAAAATTTTATTTTGACTTGTTGATAAATTATATCTTCTAAATAGTTTGCCTGTAAATTAAAATTAAATTCATCCTCTATACTATTTAAAAAATATTTTTTTCGTATCAATTCAGTATATTCAAGGAAATTTAAATAATTACTTTGGATATTAGTATTAATGACTTCCGACTTCCCAAGCTTAATGGGGTTACTATAGGGATAAAGATTTTGAGCTGAAGAGATATATATTTTTTAAAATTCCTAGTTTGAATCTCTCAATTAATATTTTTTTAGACTAATGCTCTCTACTGCATGTATATATATATATATATATATTTAGCCATGATCTCTAGTATAAAAAAAACAATAGTTTAATCTGTTATTGTGACCACCAGCACAAAAAAGTTTAAAAATTTAATTGAGATAAACATAAGTTAACTCGGATAACTCACATGTTTGTGAGCACACGTGTTTATTTATGTAAAGTTATACCACATTTAAAATATTTAACATTCAGAGTGTGAATTCTTTTAGATGTATTTTTTGATTTAATAATTTAATCGAGACTAGTAACGTTGAAGCTATCTTAATACAATAACCCTACTTCGATACCGTATTTCAAAAATATTAAAAAAATTTATTTTTAATTTTAAATTAAAATATATATATATATATATAGATATTTTAATATACTAATATAAAAAAATAATTTTTAAAATTAAAAATATAATTCTGTTATATTTTTTGAATGAAAAATATTTTTCAAGACAACCGAAAGCCAAACTTATAAAAAACACTAAATCTGGCCACATGGGTCCATCATCTTAATTATTTTAACTTTAATTAGTTGTCATCAATTGTTAAAAGCCAACAACGGTTGATTTCCATCGTCGATGGAGGTAAATTATACACTAAGAAACAAAATCTTAGATTAGTAGGTGGTTTGTTATTCTGTTTTTTTATAAATATGTTTTTTTAATAATCTTGACAAGTTGATAGTAAAAAAAAAAGTTGACAAGTTATTAAAAGAAATATTTTACACCACAATATCTAACATATCTTTATCTAATGAGAACTTATTCTATCTATATTTTTTAATTAAATTTATACAAAAAAAATAAAATACAAGTTTGATAAAATAAATCATCATCACTGGTCAATTATAAAATGAAAACCGGCATGTAATATTAAAAAATAAAATTATAAATCCAAAAACAATTAAAATAAGGTTTCACTCAATCAAGCTACATAAAAATATAATATAATATAATATAATATAATGGGATCAACGACCGATGAAATTGTCGTCTCTCGCGAAATCACATCGAAACATAGAACAGTATTAAAGTTCGAAAGAATGCCGTTGAAATCAAGCAAAGCCAGAGCGTGAAACGCACGCTCGATCACTGAGCATGGGACAAACCACATTGATTGTGACCGAAACATTGAACTTTGCAACCTATCTTTCACTAGCATTTATGACGCACCACACGCAACTTTCACGCCGAGCCAAAATCACCGACGCTCCATACGAAGCGCGTAAGCTCGTGAAACTCAGAGACACAAAGTACGCGACACGTGGCATCTAGAACTAGCGGCTACATGCTGAAGTGAGCACCTACTTGACAAGACACTTCTCCATTCGGAGTTTGCTTCCCTGTTCCCCTGATAGCTTTTATTAGAGGTCTTTGTCTTTTTGTATGGTCCCTGATTTTTAAATTTACTCGAATCGATCCTTATAGAATACTTATTTTTAGTCAATTTGAACGTTTTTGGCTCGTGAGATTTACAAGTCAAACCCATTAAAATACTATGTACGTGGTTTGATAAGTTCCATGAATATAGTAATAACTATGTTATTTCACATAACAAAATAATTTAATTGGTTGTTTTTAAATACTTTTTTTTATCGCTTGAAATGATGTATTAAATAAAATCAAATTTATAGCATCATGTAATTTATAATAATAATAAAAAATATCCATTCTACTTTTATGCCAACATGTCCCTGGATGTATTTTAGGGTTTATATCCCAGTCTTTTTTTTAAGAAGATTGCAATAGCTATTTTATTTTAATAGATCACATGCTTTGTGATTTAAAATTAATTAAATAGTTTTATTTGATTTTATATTGAAATGTTGTGAAAAAATAACTTTAATACTTGAATAGTCTAGACACCAACTTGAAAATAACTAATTTTAAAGCTAAGCTTAACCAGCATGCTGGTGTTCTAAACTGGATTGTATTTGTAGATATCATTTTGCTAAACTAAATTAAAGGACCCAATTGAGTAAAAATAAAGTATAAAAATTGACATGACTGAGTTTGAAACCCTTAAGGACCTGCAAAGATTTAAATCCGCCTTTGAAAAGCCTGACCAGATAAGTTAAAACTGGATTTAACAAATCACATTTCGCGATATGATGAGATTTTGATGAATCTTATCGTGCGACAACGTTTATAAAGCGAAAGAGACGTAGCGGTACTGACAAGATGCTCGTAATGGTGAGACATTTTTCTGGTGGACCCGGGACTAGAGTGGGGGTAGGAGGGTTACAAATAAAGAGCTAGAGGTCTTGCTTTGTGGGGGCAAAGCTGGGAATGAAAAAGATAGTTTAGGGATTTTGTGAACGCGGGAGAGATCTGGAATGGTCCTTGGTCCTGTGACGTGTTATTCCTTTTCTTCCATGTGTTTTTTCTACTCACTAATCTGGTTTTATTTCATTAAGTAGTACTGGAAGAGGACATTTTTTTTTTCGTTTATAATTTATGTCCGGGATTATATGTTTTTTGGAAAAGTGTTTTTTATTGAAAATTATTAAAATAATATTAGTTTTTTTATTTCTTAATTTTTTAATATTAAGATCATAAAAAATACTTTTAAAAATAGCTATAACTACACTACCCAATAAAGCACGAGTAAATTGCAATCTTAAAAATATAATTTACAATATGAATAATTATATACTTCTTTATTTTACTTTCGGAATTTGATTTGAACATATAATTAAGATTTACAACGATGATAATACAAAAAATAAATTAAAACTGTAAAAGAGAAGAAGAAGAAGAAGATGTGCATTAAAAAAAATACCATGGAAGTTTTTTTCTATGAAACCAAGAAAAAATAAAAGATAAATCAATTAATTTATAAGTTTTAACAATAAGAGAGTGAAATAATACTTTTTAATAATATAAAAGTAAATTAGTTGGTTTTGAAATACTAAAATAACATACTGGTGTTTGTACTTCCAAAGTGAAATTATATGTATATTTTTCTATAATTTATTATGAACACTTGAAAATATCATCACATATCTTATGAAAACTTATACCTAAATTACATTTAATTACTCACAACGATTCGTAACACATATCCCTAATTCTGGTTCGAGTTTTACCAGCAATTAGCCACTGATATTATTAAGATGTTTTATTTGTTATTTTTGTTTAAAATTCATGCTTTATAAAAACAAGAATATAGCAATAATTTAATGTATTTAGGTTTGACAAAATGCTAAATTCAAATGACGTGATAATTTACAATTTATTTTTTTAGCGCAGTTACACACCGAGTCTAGAAATTTACGTGGATCTAGCAAGTTATATATTAGATACATCACCCTTGAGTTTGAGTTCATTTCATGTTTGATTGCATGTGTAATCAACAATCATTGCAGGCTCTATATTAAGTTATTATATTTTATTTGTCGGACTCTTAACATGAAATATTAAAAAGATGAATAATTATCTTTTTATATTTTCATCTATATTAAAATTATGTAAAACATATCTATTTATCATTTATAAATTAAAAAAACAACTACTATTATAAAATTAATTCTCCTATTTATTATATTTTTTTTTATCAAAAACAATTGACTTTATCATCTAGTTATTAAATTCCACTATAAATAAACTATTTTATGGATATTATTTTTCTATCACTAACCATCAGTTTCATGAGCTCTAAAAAACAAAATTAACATAAACATGTGATCACCTATTATCCAAACACTTAAACAAATTTGAAAGTATATTAAATTCTAAAACATTGTATTTATAATAAAAGAAACTCTTGGAGACTAAGCTGTATTTTCTTACGAGGGGCGCCACCAGCATTTAGCCACTGGTCCATTGGGTTTATAATAAAAATAATATCTGGGCTTGCATTTGCTTACGAGATGCGTGAAGCACCTCCTCAACAAACGTACCCTGGGAATTATATATATGTTACTTGCCTTGATTGTGAGGGACAGATAATTTAAAAATAAAACAATATATACTTTTTAAAAAGCAAAAGCAAAATCTAATTCTCTTTTCCATCACCACGTAGTTTTGCCACTAATTAAACCGCTGTTTTGCTGATTTTTTTTTTCATTCTAAATAAAAATATTTTGGTGTTTTTAGATCATTTTGATGTGCTGATATTACAGATGATTTAAAAAAAAATAATAAAAAAACATTATTTTGATGTATTTCAACATAAAAAACACTTCACTGTAACCACTCTCTCAAACTCAAAAAAAGTCAGCCACTGCACACCCATGCGGTGGCTGACTTTTTGTATACTTTATTAATTACATGGAGCTTCGCTCACACTCCGGCTCTTGATATAGGATTGATTTCAGATTAATTTAGTGATGGTTTCATGTTGTGTTTTTTACTTTATTTTTGATATATTTAAATTATTTTAATGTATTTTTAAATTAAAAACATTTTAAATATCAGTTTCAACTATATTTTCAAACAAAACTCTTATTTGATAACCGATAAAAACGCTACATGGTCGATCAGGTTAAGTGTTGGTATGCTGTTACTGCATTTGCATAGTTTTTATGTTTTCATATCAATTAATCCTTATACAAAAAATCAATAACTCAGATATCTGAATTTATTTATTTATTTAATAATTTTATATTGATAATTTCGTTCAAATATATTAAAAAAATATATTTATATCAATTTAAAATTTATATGTTTTATTGAAAACTCGCGCCGAGCAGAATTTTTGCACAATTTTTTTATCCAGCTCAAATTTACCGTTTAATAAAAAAAACTTACACTTTTAATATTTTTTGTATTAAAAAATTATGATTACGATCGACAAAACAAGGATAAATAATTAGTTTTTTATAAACCACAAATCAATACATCTTTTAAAATTTGACTTTTTAAAATCACAACAATAAAAACTACACCAAACACACAGCCTAAAAGATCGCGATATATTGCAGGAATAGATAGAATCGCGATAAATTGAAATGAAAAGCGAAAGCGACAGTATCATCGAATGAGGGACCGACTGGACGTGTGGAACGAATATTCACTAGATTTGAATTTCTGGTTTCGAATCCGGCTCGCCACTTAATTTACTTATCAAGAGACGTAGATACGCAAACATATAAGCACAACAACCGATCAGATAATCTATTGAGCTTATCACTGATAGGTCAGTAGAAAAAGAAAGAAAGACCCCTGTACAAACGCATCGAAGATAGCGAGACCAAGTCTCTTTTTATCTCTCTCTCTCTCTCTCTCCCTCTCCCTGTCTCTCTCTCCCTGCAGCCTTGAAACCCTAGAAGTTGTCTCGATTTCCGAGCTCTAGAGCCTTAATTGAGCTCTGAAGTCACTAAATTTAGCTCAATTAAGCTTAGATTTGGTGGTAATTATCGTGTTTAAAGAACTGATTTGATTGATTGATCGAAAGAAAATGTCGTCTTTGAGTAGAGAATTGGTGTTTCTCATACTTCAGTTTCTTGAAGAAGAGAAATTTAAAGAGTCTGTCCATAAGTAAGCCTCTGTCTCTTCCTGTATGAATATTTGTACGTATTTTTTTTTGTATGTATTTGTATTTGTCTGTGAAAGTAGTGGATTTTGAAGCGTTATCGGTATGAAGTCTCGTTCTCTGTATCTTTCTGTGTGTATTTGGTACGTATTTGTACATATTTATTTGGTGCTGTTTTTGTGTGTTATGTGTGCTCTTTGTGGATTTTGAACTTTTGTTATGTGGGATGGATTTAAGGCTGTTGAGTTATAGGTAAAATGCTAAGCAGTTTTTGTTAAGCTTATTTAAGTGGTTGGTGGTGGTGTTGGCTGTTTGTGGAAGTTGAAAATTTAAAAGTTGTGAAAAATATTCTTCTTCTTCTTCTTGTTTTTTTTTTTAAAAGAAGCTTTTATGGCGTGGAGGAAATCAGGGAAAAGAAAATTTTTGAGTGATTTAAATCTTTAGTTTCTGATAATTGTTGAATTATAAGTTCAAAATTTTGAGCGGGGAAGAAAAGTTTTTGAAGATTGTCCTCGTTTTTTGAAAGAAGAAAGATTTTGATTTAATTTTTTTAGTAGCTTGAATTTTAGCTTAATGGAAAGAGAAATGTTCAAAGATTTGTTTTTGATTATCGAGAAAAGAAGGAAAGATCTCAAGTCCTACTCCTTTGCAATTGTTGAATTTTATCTTACAAAACTTGAACGAGGCAGTTGAATTAGATGTAGATGTAGTTGAGTGGTTTAAAGGTTTTGATTTATTGAACTTCGAGTGATGAAAGAGTTGGAGTTTAGCTGGCCTGAGAGTCGATTTTTTTTTTGTTAGGGTTGGGGTTATTTATTCAAAGTGTAAAAGCTGAAATATCTGCGTTTTGGGTAGTCTGTTGGTTTTTAATCTGTTTCTTAATTGATGGAGAAATTTTGATTGAATGCAAATGTTGTGTTTTAGGCTTGAGAAGGAATCTGGGTTTTATTTCAACATGAAGTTCTTTGAGGAGAAAGTGCTGGCTGGAGAATGGGATGAAGTTGAAAAGTACTTAGCGGGTTTTACCAAAGTCGATGATAACAGATACTCAATGAAGATATTCTTTGAAATCAGGAAGCAGAAGTATCTAGAAGCACTTGATCGGTAAATTGCACATAGATTTATTGTGGAAACTTTCCGACTCTAATTTGGAAGAACTCTATTCATTTTATTTTTTGTATTTGATTCCTACTCACAGGCAAGACAAGGCGAAGGGAGTTGAAATTTTAGTGGGTGATTTAAAGGTGTTTTCGACATTTAATGAGGAACTGTACAAAGAAATCACTCAGCTTTTAACTCTTACCAATTTCAGGTACTTCTCTCTCTCATTAAGCTATATGGGTTATGTAGCAAGGTTTGATGTCATTACCCACTTCCCTTCTTGATCAGTTTGGTTACTGAGTGTTGGGAAAATATTGAAACTCATCATTTGGTTGACAAAATGGTTTTGTTAGATGGGCTTAAAACCTGCTCATTTTCAACTATTATTCATTTCTTCCCTGCATTTTTTGTGAAACCAGTGAAAATATGTGGTACTAGGTGGAGGGGTTACATTCATGGAGTCTCTTTCTTATATGAATCACGGAAACACAGAGGACTCTAATTTGTTTAAATGACCATCCTTTCTCTTCGTTATTGATGCAGGGATAATGAGCAGCTGTCCAAGTATGGTGACACTAAAACAGCTCGTACCATCATGTTGGTAGAGCTAAAAAAGCTAATTGAAGCAAATCCTCTCTTTCGCGATAAGCTTGCATTTCCTACCTTGAAGTCATCTCGATTGAGGACTCTAATTAATCAAAGGTAAAGTTAATATAGCATTGGCTGATTAATGAACATTTGCCTTTTGTTATAAGGGCATTTGGTTTATCATGAGGGCTGATTTATGCTGTACTTGATTTATTATGTTTGGGTAGTTCTGCATTTTTCACATTCTAACGTGTTGAGGATGGCTTTTATTTATCAGATAACATAATTTATTAAATTAGCATGGCTCGAGTCCCCATTTTACTAATATTATCAACTCAGGAGATTATTTGAAATTATTTTGTTTTTCTGAAGCTTTCAGCTGAAATAGTTAATATTTTGACCATGTGCATGCAGTGATGTATGATTTTCTTTGAACAAAAGGAAATCTTTCAATTTTCTGTGCTCTTTCCATGCTGCTATGATTTCCATGATATTTGCCATATCAATGTTTACCATTGCATGTGACTATTTGGTCATTGCAGTTTGAACTGGCAGCACCAATTATGCAAGAATCCAAGGCCAAACCCAGACATTAAGACTTTGTTCATAGACCACACATGCTCGCCTACAAATGGTCCTCTTGCTCCTGCACCTGTCAATCTTCCAGTTGCTGCTGTTGCAAAGCCTGCTCCTTATACATCTCTTGGGGCTCATGGTGTATGATATCTTAAATTGTCTATTTTTCTAACCCAGAACAGGCTTTTGATCGTGAGGTGTTGATCACTGAAAAATTCATTTCATTTTTTTTTGGTGTATAGCCCTTTCCAGCTACTGGTGCAGCAGCTAATGCTGGTGCTTTAGCTGGTTGGATGGCAAATGCTTCTGCTCCTTCATCTGTTCAAGCGGCTGTTGTTACTGCATCATCAATTCCTATTCCTCAAAATCAAGGTTAGCAATTTGATTGAGTCTTACCTCACTCTATAGCAAATTCATGTCACTTTTAAAAAGTAGTGATAACTGATAAGCTGAGGAACTAAACACACACACAGAGAGATAGAGAGAGATAAGCTGAAACAACATCAAACTTATTTCTGACTGCATCAATGACACATGTTTACTTGGTACAAAGATCCAAAATGGTCACATTTATTCCTTCTGATTCCTCTGTTTTGTTATGTTTTGCGGGAGAAGGAAGGATGTGTTGGGGATGGGGTCCATGAATTCCTATCATTTCCTATCTATTTCCAATCTCTGTTTGATTCCACCTCATTTTAGTTAACCAGATAGTGTAATATGGGTATATGGTTACATGGGAGTTGGGAAATGATGATTAAGAGGTTGACTCATGGTTAACATACTCGTTTGTCTCCCAGTTTCAGTCTTGAAACGTCAAAGAACACCACCAACTGCCTCGGGTATCATTGATTATCAGAATCCTGATATTGAACTAATGAAACGTCTACGGCCTGCCCAATCTGTTCAAGAGGTATTTTGTGCTAATTTTGCTCCATGCATGCAACTTGAGGATAATTCACCATGTTTTTTGTCATTGTGTTTACTGTTCTTAAAATTTAGGTTTCATTGCTTCATTGCTAATTCTAGACAAGCTCACCTTTTCAGGCTACATATCCAGCATCTAGACAGCAGGGATCTTGGTCTCTGGAAGACCTGCCAAGGACAGTAGCTTTTTCCCTGCATCAAGGGTCAACTGTCATGAGCATGGATTTTCATCCTTCTCACCACACATTGCTTCTTGGTATATATATATCGATAATACATGTCAATGATCATATTGGAATACATTCCTGCATTCCTGCCCCTCTAACTTAGTGTCATGTGAGCAGTTGGTTCTGTTAATGGTGAAATTACACTCTGGGAACTAATCTCACAGGAGAGATTGTTTTCGAAGCCCTTCAAGATTTGGGACTTGCAAGCTTGTTCATCACAATTTCAGGTCCTCTCTGATATCCTTTTGTACTGCACTTGTATTGATATATTTTCTTCACATCATTGCTTTATTTGCTTTGATTGTAAATGAAAACCAAGACCTTTGTTGTGCCATCAATGTGGTGGCATTTTTGGGTTTCACTGGACATCTTTGTTGTAACTTGTGACATATGGGACTTTGAAGCAACTATTTTGTGGGCCTTATATGTAGTTTCCTGCAGGATGCTGGTTTCAAAGATGCATCAATTTCTGTCACCCGTGTTGCATGGAGTCCTGATGGGAATTTTGTGGGTATGTGACAGAAGTTAGATAAAGCATTTAAGGTGTGCTACTGGTATCTTAATGTTATTATTGATACAGGGGCTGCATTTAATAGACACTTGATTCACTTGTATGCATATAATGGACCAAATGATCTTCGCCAACATTTAGAGGTGATTCAATCTCTTGTTGCTTGGCTATTGAACCAAAATCTGTAACTATAGCATTGACTTGCCTTTATCACCGCAGATTGATGCTCATGTTGGTGGTGTTAATGATTTGGCTTTTGCTCATCCAAACAAACAACTATGTGTGGTCACCTGTGGAGATGACAAGCTAATAAAGGTAAGTGAGATAATTTGTCATTAGACTTTTTTAATATTAAATTAGGGTTCCAATGTTCTCTAATGGAAGAAGTGAAACAGGTGTGGGATTTGACAGGGCAGAAGCTGTTTAATTTTGAAGGTCACGAAGCACCAGTTTATAATATCTGTCCACACCACAAAGAGAACATTCAGGTATCTCAAATGGAAGAAAAAGGGCTCAGCTGTTTTTCCTTTTGATTTCTCTGTTATTGCTGCTTGGGAAGCTGAAGACAGAGTACCCTCTGGAAATCAGTTTATTGACTTGATTCAAAATAGTCTCTACAGCTTTACGATTGAAAGGAAAATGAAATTAGGAACCAAATCAGATCATATATTGCGAGTGACCCCTACTTTTATAGGAGTTGATTAATACCAAATGTATTTTCTAATCTATAGACAACCTAATATAGAATCTTCTATTTTACAACAGACGCAAATTGCTAACTGAAAGCTATCTATTTTCTCGTAATTGATGACTTCCCTAGAATGGTGGTTGTGCTATCAGTATGCACATTCAAAATATTTTTGTACTATGTTGATGCCAGTCTATCAAGCATTCAGCTCTGCTGATTGTTAAACCGGTTTCTATTGTTTGGAATGTGATTCAAGTGCTATGGTGACAGTCATATCACATCTACAAAATTAATAGTGTAGCATTGTTTATCTGGCACTGACTGTTGTGATTGCATGCTTGCAGTTCATATTCTCAACTTCTATTGATGGGAAAATAAAAGCCTGGCTATATGACAATATAGGATCTAGAGTTGATTATGAAGCTCCTGGCCGCTGGTGTACTACAATGCTTTACAGTGCTGATGGTAGTAGGTAAGTTAACCTTACTGTACATTTGATCCGTTATTTTTCCTGCCACTTCATTTTCTACAGTCTTTATGAGGTCTGATGAAATCCACTCTGAGCATTGTTCTTGTTTGATCTTTCTTCTTTCAACAATTGTTCATCATTTCTTTTCCTTTTTCCAGGCTGTTCTCGTGTGGAACAAGTAAAGATGGGGACTCCTATCTAGTTGAATGGAATGAAAGTGAAGGATCGATAAAGAGGAATTTTCTTGGGTTCAGAAAGAAAATAGCTGGTGTTGTGCAGTTTGACACTACCCAAAACCACTTTTTGGCTGCAGGTGATGATGGTCAGATAAAGTTTTGGGATATGGAGAACATCAATTTCCTCACAACCACGGATGCAGATGGGGGACTACAGGTTATTTTTGTCAATGGTTTTTATCTTTTATGGAACACCTCTACTTTTAACTGTTGCTTAATCATATTAATTGCAACAGACTCTTCCTCGCCTGAGATTCAACAAGGAAGGAAATCTTCTTGCTGTTACCACTGCAGACAATGGATTCAAGATACTTGCAAACACTGCTGGTCTCAGATCATTGAGAGCAGTTGAGACTCATTCTTTTGAAGCATTGAGACCACCTATGGAACCTGCTGCAATCAAGGTTACGTCGATTACTTTTAGCAAACTTTTTTTTTTAAACCATTAATGTTCTAAGATCTGTTTGGGACTTTTTCTTGGTCATCGGTCAGGTTTCTGGCACTTCTAGTACTGTAAATGCCAGTCCAGTGAACCTTAAAGTGGAAAGGAGCTCTCCTGTCAGGCCTTCTCCAATTCTTGTATGTCAACTACATGATTTAAATTCCAGCTTTGATTTATCTATGTTTTCTTCAAAATTTGCCTTTCTACTTTCAGGGCTTGCAGAAGTAATCGAGTTTATTGTTTGCCTGGCCTAAGTTTAACATGTTACACAGAGGCAGTGTTAGCTGTGGTTTTAGTTAATTAGCAATTACATGGTAGAGAAGATGGAGTCATCTATTTCCTTCATTTTACAATGTTCTCCCTTTCAAGTCACCATGGACCCTGCATTCTTGAACAGGATGTTTGCTTAATTCTTTTTGCTTAGTGAACAAAGTCATCTGTTAAAGGCTGTCCTGTTTATGATCTTTTTTCTTCCATAGATATCATGTCTTTTTAATTTTTAACATAATTGCTCATTAACAAATGATTGAGACTAACATTTTTTTTTGAATTTCCTGTTTAAGAATGGAGTTGATCCAATGAATAGAAGCATGGAAAAGCCAAGAACTGTGGATGATGTGATTGATAAAACAAAGCCCTGGCAATTGGCTGAAATTGTAGATCCTGGCGAGTGTCGATTAGTTACCTTGCCTAATAGCACAGATACCTCAAGCAAGGTGTTTTAAGTTTCTTCTAATATTTGTGTTTTATTACCTGATTTTCTACTGTAATAATGTGGCAACTGTTCCATCTTTCTATCCAGGTTGTTCGTCTTCTGTATACAAATTCTGGTGTTGGCATGTTAGCACTAGGAGCAAATGGTATTCAGAAGCTTTGGAAAGTGGCCACGCAATGAACAAAATCCAAGCGGAAAGGTAATATCTGGTTATAAATGAGTTTATTTATTTCTTCTTTTTTCTTTCTCTAGATTTGTTTATTTTTTACCTTTTCTGTCATTGAATGAATTTCTGAAGCTGGTTGGTGTTTATAAAGGCCACTGCCAATGTTGTTCCTCAGCATTGGCAACCAAACAGTGGTCTTCTTATGACCAATGATGTCTCAGGTGTCAACCTTGAAGAAGCAGTCCCATGCATAGCTCTCTCAAAGAATGACTCATATGTAATGTCAGCCACTGGTGGGAAGGTTTCACTATTCAACATGATGACATTTAAGGTTTGTCTGCACATGCATGACTTGCATATATGGTTACCTTTATAATTTTTAGTATTTCAATAAATTGGTTGGTCTGCAGGTGATGACAACATTCATGTCTCCTCCCCCTGCTTCAACCTTCCTAGCATTCCATCCCCAGGATAACAATATCATAGCCATTGGAATGGAGGATTCGACTATTCACATATACAATGTCAGAGTGGATGAGGTGATTTCTTTCTAAAAATCTACCTGTTGATTTTTGTTCTTGCATCATGATTCCTCTCTCTTAGCTGGATCTAATGCCTTTGCTTTGTTTTTCCAGGTAAAATCAAAATTAAAGGGTCATCAGAAGCGAGTAACTGGTTTAGCCTTTTCCACCAATCTTAACATCTTGGTTTCATCAGGTGCTGATGCTCAGGTAAATGAGAGAAACGCTGCTTGCTTTTATTCAACCAGCTTTTGATTGAATCTAGTCTAGTGAAACACTTGGCTATTTCGTGAGAGTTCAGATTTTGGGTTAAAAATTTGTTAGCTGCATGTGCACTCGCCCCCCAGAGACGCAGGTTTGGTATATTCACCACTGTTTGAGGGGGCCTTCCAGTGGATGCTTATTGTAGCTTAACCCATTTATACTCTCCACTAGGGTGGATTATTTGCTCCATAAAGAAGAAAACAAAGATAAAGCATGGATAATATGCCTTTTATTTTCTAGGTCCTACTCCAAACCCCCCCTTTCCCTTTCATCTACACAAGAGTTGGGAAGGGTTGATGTCACTGTAATCCATATCATTGATATGAAAAAATTAAAAAGTTTCAGGGGAAGAACTGGCCATTTTCCAGGGAAGGTGGAAGATAATTTCCGAGTGATCACCTGGGGACTCTAATTTGTGGACATTAACAACCAGCACTCAAATCACTGTCTGAGCATGTTATTTGGTTGTCTCCCAACTATTTGAGATCAAGTGTTTATCTTGGCGGATAAATTTCTTTGCATGTCCTATCTGTACTTGCAAAAATGTCACGCTATTGAAACCCTTTATACCAGTTGACCATGCAATCATTCATGTGTAAAATAGCTTCTGTATTCGTGGCGCCAGTCAACTTAATAAATACTTTCTGCAGCTTTGCATCTGGAGCATTGATACATGGGAGAAAAGAAAATCAGTTGCAATTCAAATTCCAACAGGAAAGTCACCTACAGGTGACACCCGTGTTCAGTTCCACTCCAATCAGACTCGTTTGCTTGTGGTTCATGAGACCCAGCTAGCAATATACGATGCCGCCAAGATGGAGCGTATCCATCAGGTACGAGGTTTGAAGTAAATATTTTATTTTTGCTCGCCGTAAGAGATTCATTCAGTGACAGCATCAACATTCTTTCGATTTTCCTTTGCAGTGGGTACCACAAGATGCCATTTCTGCACCCATATCTTATGCAGCCTACTCTTGCAACAGCCAGTTAATTTATGCTACATTTAGTGACGGTAACATCGGAGTGTTCGACGCCGATAACCTGAGGCTTAGATGCCGAATCTCACCCTCGGCATATAACGGGTATGTTGTTTTTAGGGTGCCTCGTCCTTGAGTTTCCAATGCCACCTGCTATTTCTCTCGCAACTAGCAGTGCCATCTTGATCCTTACACTAACCCTTGGGTGCATTATTTTGCAGGAGCCAAACTGCTCACCCACTAGTTGTTGCCACTCATCCACTCGATCCCAACCAGTTAGCCGTTGGGTTGACGGACGGGTCTGTTAAAGTTATAGAACCTGCAGAATCAGAAAAGAAGTGGGGAACGAGTCCGCCTGTAGATAACGGGGTGATCAATGGTCGGACAACATCATCGTCTACTACAAGCAACCACACACCAGATCAACTGCAAAGATGAGTGCTCTTGTATTTGCTTAGGTGGCATCTGTAATTCATCAACATAGAATTTAGGTTCTTAGTCCCTCATATGTCCCTTCTCATATGTCCCTTATCAAAGGTAAGATCGGACATTGATGATGCGATACACATTCTTGTATACTTGTCCAGTCAGCTGTAGTTATTTGATTTTTCTTCCCTTTTACTTTCACCTCCTGGTTTGCACTTTTGAACAGTTCTTGTATCTATTTTTTTTCTCTTAATAAACTCGATTGTGATTGTGACCATGGTTGATGTGCATTGTCATGGAGGGGAGGGAGAAAGAAATTCTTGAGAAGTTTAAACCATGGTACATATGGATGATTTTAAAAAAAAATTATGGTGTTTAAAAAATAAATACAAGCAATTACTTTTTATAGATTCATTTTTTTTAGAGATTAAATTTCAGCAATGGCAGAGCCCCCCCTGTTTCTATCCATCTCTTCAAGAATAAATACAAGTAATTTATGGTGTTTGACGCATTTGCTGTTTTTAAAAAAAGTTTATTTTATCTTAAATTAATGATGTTTTTAGATCGTTTTCATGTGTTTATATTAAAAATAATTTTTAAAAAATAAAAAAATATTATTTTGATGTGTTTCTAAACGGAAAATATTTTCAAAAACAATTTTAATCACACTCTCAAACTAGTGACTTTAATATTATCAAATTTCATGTTAATTCCAAAATTTTATTGACTCAAAATTTTAAGCATTAAGAATCTTTTCCTATTTAAAAAAAAAATATTCCTCATAATTTCTTAACGTATGATGGTTGGTCACATTCAATGTAAACTTGGCCCATGAGACAATTTCTTAAACTTTTGTTTTGCTTTGAGTACTTAGAAAAAGTTTGGTTTGGTTTTCGTGGTATCTTTTTACTTTTACATTACAATGTATATATAATTATATTTTAAATTTTAGTTCTGTAGAAATTAAAATAATATGATTTTTCATAGTGAAAAACCTGTTATTTATTTACTATATATATATAAAAATTCATTCCAGAGTAATAATATGTATTCATTCTAAACTGTAATTAAAAATATCTCTTTTAAAATCGCAACTCAAAAGCTACATCATGTACAAGTATTCTCAAGTGGGCCTACATGTTGATGGGCCCTATTCTCTTAGGGCTCTAATCTCACGGCCCTTTTATGAAAACGCACCGTCTCTCCTCCTCCTTAACATAATACTCTCCCCTTCCTCTATAATCCTCACCTCCTTCTAGTAGGGTCTCTGTTTACATTTCTGAAAAATCTCCACGAAAATTCATCAAAAAATCCAATGGCGAATCGGACAGATCCAACAGCGAAGAACATAAGAGGGACCAACCCACAAAACCTGGTAGAGAAAATCCTGCGGTCCAAAATCTATCAACACACGTACTGGAAAGAACAATGTTTTGGGTTAACTGCAGAGACTTTGGTCGATAAAGCGATGGAACTCGATCACTTAGGTGGTACATACGGTGGCAATCGTAAACCGACGCCGTTCATGTGTTTGGTCATGAAGATGTTGCAGATTCAACCTGAGAAAGATATTGTTGTTGAATTCATAAAAAACGAAGATTACAAGTAAGTTAAATTAATCTGCTCTCAATTTAACTGTTAATTACCATTTGGGTTTTGTTCTAAATTGATTGAAAATGCGATTATCAGTCTCTATTTACTATTTAGTGTTAGTTACCTTTTTGCTTGTAATTTAAGTGTGGTTATCGGTGTATTTAAGCGTTATTTACCATTTCCCTTTGATAATAACTCATTTTGGGAAAGTTTAAAGCAAAAGTAACCTGGGTCTAATAAATTTTGGTGTGGGGTGTTGTTGTTGTTGTGGGGTTGAGCTAACTGCTCTCTCTATTTGTGTAGATAATCGAATTCGAAAGCAAGATGAAATTTTGGGTTAATTTATGCAAGAAAATGAAATGAAGCCTTGGAACTTTTGGAATTGAAAAAAAGAAGAAAGAAGATTTAAATTGAATGTATGTTTCTTTATCTTCTATGGTTTTTGTTTTGTTTTCTAGTAAAAAGGAATGGAATTAAATGAACGGAGATAAGGTAACAGAGGAAAAGATTTAATATCTGTTTGTTTGTTGAGATACTGGTGATGAGAGGAGAGATTATAAACTTCTTGTTCTTAGTGTTTGTCTTAGTTTGTGTACTCTTTAGGTTTTCTTACAGTTATCAGATTTTCTACCTGATTCTAACTGGATGTTTCCTTGCCTTGGTGTAGATATGTGCGTGTGCTTGGTGCTTTTTATCTGAGACTTACTGGGACTGATATTGATGTGTATCGTTACCTAGAGCCTTTATATAATGACTATCGAAAGTTGAGGCAAAAACTAACTGATGGAAGTAAGTTCTTTATACCCTTTGCTTTTAATTGCGTTCTTGATGCAACTTTTCAAAGTATTTTGTGTGTTGCTGCTGCTGTTTAGATGAATTTACTGACTTGTTTGTTGAATTCTGTTTAACAGAATTCGCATTGACACACATGGATGAAATTATAGATGAGCTTTTGACAAAAGATTATTCTTGTGACATTGCTATGCCACGTATTAAGAAAAGGTAAATTTTCTAAAGCTCACTCAAAGGATTTTTTATTATCTGGTAATTCTACAGGGCAGACAAAATTTGAGACTGCTCATGTTCTATTGCCTTATCTATAACTCTTGAACTGATAAGTGAGCTTTTGTTTGTGTAATTTTAGTCACAATTTCATTGAAATCCATATTTTTGCTTCCATAACAATTCTACGGAGATGTGTTGCTGACCTTTCTATGATCATCAGATGGACTCTTGAGACACTTGCTGCACTTGAACCTAGAAAGAGTGTGTTGGAAGATGATTTTGAAGAAGAGGAAGAGCGAGAAGAGAATGAGCAACTTGATGGATTGGACAATGGTGCTGATGAACGGGTATCCTTCCTTCCCAATTTGGGCTATATCTCAACTTTGCTTTCTTTAATTTCTTTCTTCCAGATCACATTGCATACTGGTCTTATTTGTCAATTTATGAATTACTTACAGGACCACTACCATGAGAGAAGCCCTGCAAGGGAAAGGGATCGAGATCGGGATAGGGATCGGGATCGGGATCGGGATAGAAGACGTGATAGTCACAGACATAGGTAAGTGGCTTGCTCATTCTGGCTCTTTAATTCTCTTAAGAGTGTCACATTTTTTTCTCCCTAGTAACTTGGTCATTTATTATTCTTTATCATGGAATTTTTTTATGTAACTTATTTGGTTTCCTTGTGAATCGCAAAGATGTTACGAGAAATGGGCATATACATGCAATGAAACATTGATATAGGACTAAAGATGGTGGTAGCAATGAAGATCTGGTGGCATGTAATAGGAACTACATTGTTTATTTGTTTCTTGGGAGAACTCCATAGAGCCTTGGAACTTTAATATTGAGACTCTTTTTTACATGCTTGGTTTCTCCTTACTAAAATGCTGCGATTTTATATCAGTATCAGTATATCATGGCTGAAAACTTTTGGAGTTTCATAGCTTTCTTAGCACATCAATGGATATGAGGCAAAATTAGGAGTTTTCCTCTTTGTGAATCAACTAGAGAACCATTATGGAAGCTGTTGTCTAATAATTAAACCAATACATTCACATGTAAAATAAAATTTAGCTCCATTTTTTCGCCATGGCATTTAAAGCCATTGCTGGTTTAAAACAACTTCCAACAGTAAAATCAAATGATCCTGCCAGGTTTCTCTGCACTGACAGTGTGCAGCGAGAAGTATGATGGATCAGACAATCTTATTGTAATTGCAATTTCATTGTCGTTGGTGTTCATTTTCATTTGATGTTCAGCTGGTTTTCTGCTGAAAATTAAAACGTTCTGTTTTGTTTTATATGCCAGCATATTGACACTTTTAAACCACTCAGTATGAGAATAGATTAGAGTTTTTCTGCTTCCAGTTATAAAATTGGTTGCCTTTATAGTTAGCTGGTTTTGCTTATTAAAAATGCCATGTGATTGCTTGCATCTTCACGAGCACTTTTGAATTTCAATAACCATTACAGCTATTGGAGCATTAGTGACTTTGTATTTCCCCATTTCTAATTGAGTGTGCTACCACAATTTCATTTTTTTTATTCTGGCCGTTAAGAATTACATTTCAGATTCAACTTCATCCATCTGGAAAAAGGGTAAGCTTATGCCATTTTTATTCACTGTTTATGCAGGGATCGTGACTATGATAGAGATTATGACAAAGACTATGATAGGGAGCGTGGGCGCGGAAGAGAGAGAGACAGGGATAGAGACAGGGATCGCTATCGTTTGAGAGATGAAAGAGATTATGGTCATGACCGGGAGCGAGAAAGAGAAAGGGAAGGCAGGGAGCGTGAAAGGCGAGATAGGGACCGTGGCAGGCGGAGGAGTCATTCAAGGAGCCGAAGTAGGAGTCGGGATCGTAAAAGACATGCCCACAGCAGTAGCCCTAAAAGGCGTGGAGATGGAGCAGAAGAGCCAAAGAAGAAGAAGAAGGAAAAGAAGGAAAGAAAAGATGACGGTACAGACCACCCTGATCCAGAGATTGCTGAAGCTAATAAGCTCCGAGCATCCCTTGGGTTGAAACCACTTAAGTGATCCATGCTCTTTAGTGGCTGGTGCAGTTACTAGCATATGTAAACTCTGGTAACTGTAGGTTCAGATTTGCTCCCTTATATTTGCTTGTGTCGTCTTATTAATGATGCGTACTCCATTGTGTAATGTGCATATTTTAAAGGGGATGGTATGGCATCCATTTTAATTGTTAATTCAGACTTTCTTAGGGCAAGACAGTTTTTTGTTGTTCCTTGGCCATTGAAGTCCACTTTCTGATGTTAGTGAGTGCTGCACTACACCAGTTTTGAAAAGGATATAAACATGAGAAGAAAGTAAATCAGCTGATCCTGTGGCACAAAACAAAGTTCTGTTTTGAAGCGCGTGATAACATGCAACTAATTTGGTAAACACGATCATAGAACATATGAGTTTTGAAACCCATTAAATGAAACGAACCCTAATGAAAGAACAGACTGCTTTCCTAATCCTTACCGCAGAAGCATCTCCGGCAACAAAATGCCGTCTTCATCATAATGAAGGGAGCCAGATAAATTGAGGGGCTTGCACTTCTCCCCCATCAAAATCCTCTTTTTGCACAACTCGTCACCACTTTCTTCTCTGCTTTCCTCCCCGGCTTGTCCTGGTTTTCCTCCGATTTTGCTCCCTCGTACTGGGTACCCTTGATGGATTCCTAAGCAAGTTACCGCTGCTTTCCTGTCTTGCAGCTGGAGTCTCCGACATGCGAGCACCACTAGCCAGGTTATGGCTAGTTCCCTGTCTTCTAAGGACAGTATGATCAGTGATGGTCTTTACCTCTGAAGAAGTTCAGACCGGTATACTTTGTGAAAAAACTCAAAAAAGGAAATGACACTTTTAGATACATATCCGCTGCTCTGCTTGGTTTGTTCTCTCTCCTTTCTATCGCTGCTGGCTTCCCATTCTCTCTCTCCTCCTCCTCCTCCTCTTCAATCTCCAGAAGATGTAATGGAGACTTTGGTGCAACCTCAAGAGGCTGATCTCCGTCATGCAAACCACCATCCACCACCGCCACGTCACTTTTATAACCGTCTCCATTTTTGTGGACCTTAGAGGAAGCCTTGGGTGATTTCTTCTTGCCAAATACACTAGAGAAGAAAAGGCCAAGCTTCTGTGGAAGAAAGCTTTTAGGCTGAACAACCCTTTCCTTCTTGGCCCTGGTGTGATCATCAAGGTGATCAGTAATGCAATCATCATCGCTTCTTCTCTGCATTGTCTTGGCCAGCAACTTAGGTATTCTGATTCTGATCTTTGGTTCAGGTGGGGTGATGCTAGAGACATTACATCGTTGGGAGTGTGGCGAGTCATTGCTAGCAATGATATCTCTGCAAGTGTTAGGGTTTTCTTCTTTCTTTTTGCCTTTTTGAAAGGCATTACCTGCCATTGTTGCTGGCTTTCCGAAGAAATGAAATGGAACTCAAATATGGTTTTAAAAAGTGGGTACTGGAAAGAGGGAAACGTGGCTTGAGAAGCTCCTTCTTTCATGGGATTTCCTGTTTTCCATTTTCCATCTCAAAAAATGACCTGATTAGTCAGTGAGTTAGAGGATCAAACTGGTGAAAACTCATTGCCACTAGCCCACTACTCCTAGTGCACATCACTATGGCAAGGCACATAAATCTTTTAGGTCCAAAAGGTTAATCCCTTCATATAATTCAAGTGTTGAAGTTGAATCAATGAATCACTACTCTAATTTGTGATAAGTGAAAGATAACTCCCCATGATAGACAAGTTTTCTTGCTTTTAGAGGACGATAATAGAAAATATGCTCTTATATTTTTGCTATTTTTACCGATTTTCTTCTCTTTAGCAACTTAATTTGGAATGTAACATTAAAATTTGGCTTAACCTTGTATGTTAACTCGATGAATCCGCTATATAAAACTTGAATTGAATAATATTTAAATTTGAATTAATTTTAATATTGACTCAATTAAATATATAAGACTTAACATGTTAATCAAGTCAAAATTGAGATTTTTTTAAAAGAAAAAAAATGTTATTAGAGATTTTGAGTTATAAGACTATGATAATCTTATAGAAAACAAACTAAAATAAATTATGAAGCTTAATTCACTATTAAATCAATGTTGAAGTGTGGAAATAAAATGCCAACTAAAAAAAAACAAAAAAAAACTTGATTCAATTGAATTAAACTATCAAATCCTTGCCCCAAATCATGATACTAAAATAACCTCATAGAAAAAGAAAATATGAAGTATAATTCTCAATCAACCTAATGTTAAAGGATGACATTAAAAAAAAAAATCAATTGAAAATAAAATAAAAAAACTCAAGTCAACCACATTGGCTAGTCAAAACTATAAACTAGTTACGAGACTGAGTTGATTATGTATAAAATAAACCACAATAAACTATAAAATTTAATATATAGTAAACTAAACATTAAAGTATAAAATTAAAAAAATAGCTTTTGGTGGACAATAAAAACACCAATTGTTTTAGTTTATATTGTAATTGTAATGTGATTATAAATATGAGTTGATTTGATTATCTAAGTTTGTTTTTAGGTCAAACCCAACTCAAGTTTGAAAAACTATAATTTGGAAACAAATCGGTTTTAGAGTGAAAAATTAGAGTTAGAAATCAATATTTACTAAATGGCCTTGGTATTTCACTTCAAAAATGAATAATGATATGTGAAAGTTTTTTTTTTTTACTTTGGTTCTAAAAATGTTTTTAGGATTTACTTTTTATTTGTTTTAAACTTGGTTTTTCTCTTTTTAATTTCATCATTCAACATTGAGTTTATTGAACACTGAACTTCATAGTCTATTGTAATTTGTTTGTTATAGATTTATCTTGGTCTTATGACAAGTTTTTAGCTTCACATGTCAACTATGACCAAGGTGATTTTTTAATTATTTTTTATTTATTTTTCTGCTATCTTCATCCGTTAATATTGAGTTTGATTGTAAATTATAACTTATAATTTTTTTACTTGATTTTTTATGGAGTTATCATGGTCTCTTATATCATACATGATTAACCTAAGTCGACTCAAGTTATTTTTTTTACTTAATGTTTTGATATTAAGTAGTTAATTTTTGTCATACATGTTGAGGTGATTCATCATATTGTGTAGTTAATTTTTGTTTTTAATTTCATCATCTCTCAACAATACTAGGTTGCTTGAAAATCAAGTTTAATCTTTAAATTTTTCTTTCTTTTTGTAAGGTTGCAAGAGTCTCATAAACAATATAGTGAATTTAACAAGTTATTTCTATTTTTTTTTAAAATCAATCTAATATGATGTCATTTTAATTTTAAAACAATTATTATCCTGATTTTTTTAATCAAATTATATTTTTATCAGTACTTGAAATGTTTTTGGACTTATTACATCATTCAAATCACATCATATAAATTCACATGTAGTTTAAATTCTTTTTTGTAAAAATAATTAAAACTTTTTTTTTTTCACTTTCAAAATAAGAACTTTGATGCGACCTGGGCTAGTACATTTTGATATTAAAAATGGGTTGGGTAATAGATAATTTTATTTGGGTACGGTCCATGACAATTTGACTATGATATTTGACCCAAAACAATTTAAGTTGTACAGCTGACTTAATGGGCCGACTATAAACTTGGACAGTTGACTTAATGGGCCAACTATAAAAAGAGCCCGTTGCTTGTAATTTCGCACACTAAAACCCTTTGCATCATCTGCTACCTGGAAAACGCTATTGGAGGAGAAAGACAAAAGCGGCCAGGTATTCTTCCCTTCGCTTATCATCTCTTCACTCTTCATCAATTTCTACACTGATTTCTCTGTACGTTTTGCCTACGTTAATTGAGTTATTTTTTTTCCTCTGGATTGTTTGGTTTTCTCTTTAAAAGATCCTCTTTTTTCTTGCCTTTGTTTGCTTAAAGTTTCGATCTTTTGATTGAATTTGACGCATTAGGTTGTTTAGAGGTTGGTTTATGTGTTATCGGAAGTGGGCTCTTTCGGTTTTGGTTTATAATGAGATGATTGTGCGGATCTTTGATATATCATAGTGGGCTTAGTGATTTCTTACATCATGTGTTATTTTTTTGGTATTTTTTGTTGAAGATGTCGGTCGTTTTTATGTTGATAGAAGTGTAAGAGTTTTTGATGTCTCAAACGTAAATTTTGTTTTTTGCTTTTGGTTTATGATTTTCTTTTTTTTTCTTTCTCTGGTTTCTTACCTTTTTTATTTGGTCATTTAAAGTTTGATACTTTATGTTGAATTGAACAGGTTGAAATATTTTGATTGCATCATGTCGACTTTTGCCAAACCGGAGAATGCATTGAAGCGTGCTGAAGGTGAGTGATGCGTTGTTAACTGTCGATGCCCTTTCTAATGCATAGCTTTAATTTGCTTGGATTGTTGTTTAAACCTGAGAATTTAATATATATCATGTTTTAAGCTCCAAAACTTATGATCATATCAAATTAGTTTTATGCTTACATGCTTCTCATTATTGGCAATCTCTCAATCATCATGTACAGTTTTTGTTTTTTTTTAACAAAAACTCTTAGCTGTTTGTGATTTATATTTGGCCTCAATGGTGAAGTGAACAACAAATGTAGTTGTAGAAGAGACACTTTGTTTTCCCAAAGAGGCATCACTGGACTTAGCTCCAGATGTAGCTTTAGTGTAGTTATTTTGGAAGTAGGGAAATAGTCACATGCCTTTTAGTTCCCACTTTGTAGTTGCATGTTTGTATATGAGATTTTCACATATATGTGATACTAGCAGCCTAATTTCCATGGCATAGTTTTATTGAATTTTCATGGTGTATGGCTGCAGAGCTGATAAATGTTGGGCAGAAGCAAGATGCATTGCAAGCTCTTCATGATCTGATCACCTCAAAGAGATACCGAGCTTGGCAAAAGCCACTGGAAAGGATTATGTTTAAGTATGTAGAGCTTTGTGTTGACTTGCGGAGGGGCAGGTTTGCCAAGGATGGTCTGATTCAGTACCGTATTGTTTGTCAACAAGTGAATGTCACTTCATTGGAGGAGGTGATCAAGCATTTCATGCATCTGTCCACTGAGAAAGCTGAAGAAGCTCGTAGTCACTCACAAGCCCTTGAAGAAGCTCTTGATGTGGATGACCTGGAAGCAGATAAAAGGCCGGAAGATCTGATGCTTAGCTATGTCAGTGGTGAGAAGGGAAAGGAGAGGTCTGATCGTGAACTTGTTACTCCTTGGTTCAAGTTTTTGTGGGAGACATATAGAACAGTACTTGAAATATTACGGAACAACTCGAAGCTGGAGGCGCTATATGCGGTAATTCCTGTTTTCAACATTAAATGTTTTGGTGCAATACATGGTCCTATTGTATTGTCAGCATCCATCTCTTTAAATTTTTGATATGATGCACATATAGAACATAAGCAGACACATGCAGCTTTTTATGGAAAGAACATCTCTAAAATCGTAATTTTTTTATGATCAGTGTGCATCTAATATGTGACCATCAAGATACTTGTAATTCACATGCGGGTTATGGAAGAGGGCCAGCGTGTAAGGTTTTTTTAACCTCTGTTAGCTGGATGGACCAAAAATTATAAATGGTTTATAATGTTATCCCTTTCTTTAACTATTCTATTTTGAGTTTCAATTTCTTCTTAGATAATCAGCATGCAATCAGATGATGAGAACCTGAATATTGATGCTGGCCAACCTCTTCTCATTGTACTTTTGAGTTTTTCATTCTGTCCTATTGGCAATCAAAAGCATTTGGACTTTTGATGATTGGGATTTCTCCTCCCTTTAAGTCCTCTTCTCATATTTTGTTGACCATAGGTTGCCCATCAATACCATGTGCGCATACTTCTACTATCATTCACCATTACATGGTGCATGACTTGGTTGGAGGGTTGTGTCTATTCTGATAACCATTAGTATGAAAGTCCCAAAGATTATTATATGGCAAAGCAGAAACTGCATCTTACTGAATTCAAGCTGTTATGTGTAGATGACAGCCCACCGTGCCTTCCAATTCTGTAAGCAATACAAACGAACAACAGAATTTAGGCGATTGTGTGAGATCATCAGGAATCATCTAGCGAACCTCAACAAATATAGAGACCAAAGGGACCGACCTGATATTTCAGCTCCAGAGAGCTTGCAGTTGTATCTTGATACACGATTTGAGCAACTAAAAGTAGCTACGGAACTTGAACTGTGGCAGGTATGCATATTGCTTTATATATTATGCATAAACGTTAGTTTTGTACCTGTGATGTCCCTTTTAGGATGCATTATTAAATTCTATTTCACTCCATTGGAACTGACTTTTATGAGCAGGAAGCTTTTCGGTCCATTGAAGATATTCATGGATTAATGTTCATGGTAAAAAAAACTCCCAAGGCATCCTTGATGGTGGTTTATTATGCGAAGCTAACAGAAATTTTCTGGATTTCTTCAAGTTATCTTTACCATGCTTATGCATGGTTAAAGCTTTTCACACTTCAGAAAAGCTTCAATAAAAACCTAAGCCAGAAAGATTTGCAGATGATAGCATCATCTGTTGTCTTGGCTGCTTTAGCAGTGACCCCTTATGATCACACATATGGCGCATCTCATTTGGAGCTTGAAAATGAGAAAGAGCGGAATTTGCGGATGGCTAATCTTATAGGTTTCAATCTAGACCTGAAACCTGAGAGCAGAGAAGTGGTAATGCAATTCTTTCTCTTGCATTTACTTTCGTAGTCTATCATTTATTAGTTTATCAAATGGCTAACAATCTCCTAATGTTTTTTCTGTAGCTTTCAAGACCATCCCTTCTTTCGGAACTGGTAAGTTTGAAGTCATGGTTTCTTGTTATTCATATATGTTGTTTGTGCTCACTGGAAAATGACTTCTTGATAAATAATTCTTTATTTTATTGATAAAAAAGATAGAGATAGGAGTGCTTCTTTTCAAGAGTGGTTTTCTATTGTTGAAGGTTGCAAATATAATAATGCTAATTTTCCCTTATATCCATGAGCAATCCAACTCAAATTCATGTACCACAACTCTGCTTTACAGAAAATTGTTATACCCTGGGCTTTGAAACAGCATCTGCTATATGCCTTGTTTCCTGTGAAAACATTTGAAATGTCTGATTTCAACGTCATTTTCAGGTATCCAAAG
Source organism: Salix viminalis (assembly GCA_029228465.1). NCBI lineage: Eukaryota > Viridiplantae > Streptophyta > Magnoliopsida > Malpighiales > Salicaceae > Salix > Salix viminalis. The sequence continues at coordinate 13,181,625 of CM055438.1, read as the reverse complement.
GTGTAATGAGCTGTGTAACTCAGGAAGTAAAAGATCTTTACCATCTCTTGGAACACGAGTTTCTACCTTTAGATCTCGCGGCAAAGGTTCAGCCTTTGTTATCCAAAATTTCCAAACTTGGGGGCAAACTTGGCTCAGCTTCTTCTTTGCCCGAAGTGCATCTCTCCCAATATGTTCCTGCCCTTGAGAAGCTTGCTACCCTTAGGTTGCTTCAACAGGTACTCAATTTTTTCTGCTTTACCTTTTCTTTTGGAGTTTATTTCAATATTATTTATTTATTCTCTGTTGTCACATGTGCTCATACATGCCTTTTTTTCAGGTGTCTCGGGTGTATCAGACAATGAAAATTGAGAGCTTGTCTCAGATGATCCCTTTTTTTGATTTCTCTGCTGTGGAGAAGATTTCGGTCGATGCTGTGAAACGTAATTTCATAGCTATGAAGGTTGACCACATGAAGCTTGTTGTATTGTTTAGCACTCCGGTATGCTTCATTCTCTATGCATTATTTCTATTGATGCATCATTTACTCTTTCTCTCCCACCCAGATTCTCCCATCTGCATGCCCTTTGCAGTATTCCACTTCTGAACTGTTGACATCATTTCCTAACTCGAGTCCCTCTGTATCACTTCTAAGTTTCTGTCTTGCTTTTTACACTTGGTTCTTGTCGTGCTGGCGAGAACACCATAGCAGAGTTTGACTGCATTCATTTGACTCTTTCAGGGTCTTGAATCTGATGATCTGCGAGATCACTTGACTGTTTTTGCTGAATCCTTAAATAAAGCAAGGGCTATGATTTATCCTCCAACAAAGAAATCATCAAAGCTGGGTGAGATTTTACCCGGACTAGGGGAGATTGTTGATAAGGAACACAGGATACTTCTCGCTCGGAAATCCATTATTGAAAAGAGAAAGGAAGAACAAGAACGTCAACTTCTGGAAATGGTAGTGACATCTGAACTGTTGCCTCAGTACAGCTTACAGATTGATTGTTTATTATTGTCCTCAATCTTCTTATATCAATTATTGCCTTCTAGGAACGAGAGGAGGAGTCAAGGAGGCTGAAGCAGCTGAAGATTACAGAAGAGGCTGAGCATAAGAGGCTTGCAGCTGAGTATGAGCAAAGGAACAGACAAAGGATCCTCCGGGAAATTGAGGAGCGTGAGCTTGAAGAAGCACAAGCTTTGCTTGAGGAACAGGAGAAACGCAGTAAAAGGAAAGGAGGAAAGAAGCCCATCTTAGAGGGAGTGAGTTTAGATCTTGTCTCATTTACTTTCATTAAATAGGGAGCTGTGCCTGATATGACAATTTTATCTCTACATAGGAGAAAGTGACAAAGCAAATTTTAATGGAAAGGGCTTTGAGTGAGCAACTCAGAGAGAGGCAGGAAATGGAGAAGAAATTTCAGAAATTGGCTAAAACAATGGATTATTTAGAAAGGGCGAAAAGAGAGGAGGCGGCCCCATTGATTGAAGCTGCTTTTCAACAACGCTTGGTGGAAGAGAAAGCACTTCATGAACATGAACAGCAGGTATTCATTTAAGTTTTTTTCATAAGTCCTTGAAAAGTCTTTTTCCTTCCATATCATTCCATATAAATGTTTAATTCTCTGCCCTTGTCCTTCACATATTAAATTGCAGCATGCCTAAAAAAGAATGTTTCCACGTAGTATATTTGTCTGCTTTAGCTCACTGTGGCTGCTGTTTAAGTCAATGCTAATCAGTGTCTACATTGCAGCTAGAAACTGAATTGAGCAGACAACGCCATGATGGAGACCTCAAGGAGAAGTATAGGCTGTCTCGGATGTTGGAGAACAAGGTCAGTGTCCAATATCTCTGTGATTCCATGTGTCATTTGGCGAGCTACTTCATCTGAGGAAATAATATAAGGATAAATTCTCCAGGCCTGGATATTCTGTGGGGCTATGTTTCGTCAGTTGCTTTCAACATTTAAACATATTTGATTTTTGTTCTCTTTGCAGATCATATTTGAGGAAAGAGTGAAGAGCCGTCGAGAGGCAGAATTCAACCAAAGGAAAGCCGAGAGGGAAGAAAGGATCAACCAGATTATTCAAGCTCGGAAACAAGAGAGAGAAGCTTTGAGGAAGAAAATATTCTTTGTTAGCTCTGAAGAGGAGAGACTGAACAAGCTGCGTGAAGAGGAAGAAGCTCGCAAACTTGAAGGTTTGATACCCACTACATTGAATGGACAACTTTTTTCCTCTCAATACATGATCCATATTTTATGTTCAATGGGTTTCCATTTCTCCATTTCTGAAGTTTCTCTACGTTTTATTCCCCAAAGTTGTTGCTTGCCCTGCCCCATTCAACTATGTATTCACACACCGTCTCCTCTCTAAGCATATATAAGTTTGTGATTGACCAACCCGTGTTCTATGTATTGGTGTTTTCAAACACAGAGGCTGAGAGACGCAGGAAAGAAGAAGCTGAACGCAAGGCGAAGTTGGATGAGATAGCAGAGAAGCAGAGACAAAGAGAACGTGAATTAGAAGAAAAGGAACGGGTAAGGAGGGAAGCTCTCTTGGGAAGAACAACTGATGGACCTCTTAGGCCTTCTGAGCTTCCTGCTGGTCCAGATCCTGGGGCTGCTGCTCCAGCTGCTGCTGCACCAGCCCCTGCAAAGTATGTGCCCAGGTTCCGGCGAGGTGGAACTGAAGGCTCAGCGCCGGCTCCTCCAGAAACCGATAAGTGGGGTGGTGGAAGCAGTAGGCCAGCCCCTCCTCCAGATTCTGACAAGTGGAGCAGTGGTGCCAGGCAGGCCACTGCAGATGCAGACCGGTGGGGTGGTGGTGGTCGCTGGGGCAGTGGTGATAGCAAGCCTGATGATCGGAATCCACCTGGTGATAGGTGGGGTGGAGGTTCAAAGTCCACTTGGTCATCATCTAGGCCTCGTGGTCGCTGATAATCCCAGAGTCTACATGAACATTTTAAGGTGACCATTTTTGTCTTGGTTATATTTGTTGAATGAAGGGCAAATGCATCTGGGAAAACCTTGAGGAATAATTATTAGGTAATTATAGTTTCAAATTTTGTAGACCTGCAAAAATTTAAAGTGACATCCTTGACTTTCCTTTTTCTTTTCTTGTATGGTATTATTGGGAAATGTTTATTGTAATTTGGATCTGTCACTTTCGAAGAGTTGTTTATTCTCTCACTTCCGAGTACGTGTAACTTCTTTTTCTCAGTTGAGATTTTCAGTTATCCCTCTTGCCCGTTGCACTGTACATTTTACTTCAGTTTCAAGCAAATCATCAAGCCCAAGATTCGTCATCCATTCTAACCATGTCAGGAAATCAGCAGAAGATACTCAGATTGAAACAGGAGATATGATACTCAGATTAAAATATCAAGTTTAATTGCATGTAAATAATTCAGCACTAGACAATTAGATATGGTTTATGTGAATAACTTGTCCTTCATGAATGTTGGACAATATGAATACTGAAATCTACAGCTGTACAGTCTATAGTCTATACTGCTTCTCAATCAAACTAATCATCCAACTTAAACAGGGTTTAAAGTCTTACTGTCCATTCCCATAAAATCTTCTGATCCATTCATTTCAACTGTCTGATCAGAAGATTTGACTACACAAAAAGGGATTAGAAATAGACAAGATGGAACTGGGAAGGAGTTCGTGACATATACAGGCCACCCAGAGAGATGCACTATCTCAATTTGAAATGACAGGATCCACTGTCTATTCACAAATCAATCATCTCCTTGTATTCTAGATGCCTACAAAAATTACTGACCGACAAAAACGTTGTAAACCATCCACCAATCCAGCAACATCTTCATTCTAACCCTGGGCGAGTTGTGGATTCCAGACAGAATACTCGACTCCTGGCTTCAGTGCTTTGAGAGTTTGCGTTAATCCTCGGCCCTTCATCAATGTAAAGACAACAAGTCTCCTCTGTGAAAGTCATACAGGACTATGGTGCCTGCCTGCATGCAAGAAAGAAGGGCAACAAAATATTGAAGAAGCTGATAACGTGAAATACATACGTGAAGTTTCCTCTGATAAGGGCAACACCAAGGGTTGCATTTTTTTTTTTTTGAATTTGAAAACATTCCACCCTCTAGAAAGTACATTTTATGAGCTGAGATAAGCGAGTAAAACTTTGATTATCCCACTCTTACAAGAGATGCATATTCTGATTCGAACTCGAGACTTATGATACAGATCTTCAGTCCTCTTAAAAACATGGGTTGCACGAATGATAACAAGAAAACAGAATATTGACATTCACAATCACAATAAATTATTTATTAATGCTACTTGACAATGATAAAAAAAGAGAAAATTTTTATTTTAAAATAAATTTTTTTAGTATTTTTAGATTATTTTTTATATATTAATATTAATTTCTTAACAAAAATAAAAAAATAAATATTTTAAAATAAAATTCACTCAAACTGCTTATTAGAAAGATTATTCATCTATTCCTCCAAACTACAAACAATGAAAAAAAGAGTAAAAAGTGTTACGACCATAATAGTTGGGTAGAAACGGCATTTCACCTGCTCTTGGGGACCACCTAGTCCATTAAAGAAAACGGGTTAACCCGGAATTGAGTCTCTTCTCTCTAAGCTAAAACCCTTCTTCTCCCCTTCTAAAACCTCTGTTTTCATTTTCAAAGTTTCCATTTTTATTCAGTCGAAAACTTCTCACTGATTCCTTTCGCTGAAAATGGGTTCACTCGTTCTCAGGCTTGCCAAGCTCTTAAAAGTCCGTTCTCCTGTTACTATGCCCATCTCTTCTCAAGGTCTCTCACTCTCTTTTAATGTTTAAGTTCGTCTCTGAGTGTGTATATGCGCGTGCTATGTATTATACTTGCAAAGGTGCAGTATTTGTTGTTTATCATGCAATTGGCATTTTGGGTTTTGTGCCAAACCCACTTCAAAGAACTTTATGTGGTTGAATGTGGTGCTTTTGAGATTTTTGTTCTTAAGAGGAGTTTTATCAAGTAGTTAAGGGGAATTATTGAGAGTGTTTGTAAAGTGCATATTTATGGAAATATTGAAGGGTATGTGCGTGGATGGATTGTTTGACGTGATTTTATGTGTGATTGTAGGGGTAGGTTTGCAAAGAAGCTTGACGTCTTGTTACTCCACTGCGTCATTTAACAGTGACAATGAAGAGGGGAAGAATGATAAAGTGGAAGAGGAGTTTGATGATTTGCTTAGCGATAAGCGCGAGACACGGTTCCAAGGTGTGGATCCTAGAAAAGGATGGGAATTTCGCGGTGTGCACAGGGTACTTTTTTTATATAAAAAAGTGTTCAATGAGTGACTGTGAATGCTGTTGTGGTTTGGTTGGATGTTTCTTGTAAATGGAATGATTTTCTGTGTTTTAAGTAGAATTGGAAGAGTAGAATTGATGTGCTGTCCCTGTAAACTGGACCCATGATTACTACTCATTGCATCAAATGACAACGTCGCAACTTTGTTCGATGATGTCCGTGTTTCATATTGTAAATGCTCGTTTGGGTGGTTGGAATTCTGTGAAGTCTTGCATATGAAACATAAGGAGCATTTCAGCTTGCTTTGATGGTTTTAATGTCATCTCATCTTTTCGTTCTTTTTACTTGGATAAAAGAATTGTAAGAGAAGAAATCATAATGATGCTGACTCTTGAGATTTGCAGCTTTTCCATTTGGATTGATTTACTTCGAGGTGTTTTGATCTAAATATTAAATTATAAAGAATATCTTAAATTTCAATGCGGTTAATCTTCTACAGTGTTCATTTTTCTTTGTTCTTTTCAGTTTAGGAAAAGTATAATTAACTCATAGTATTGTTTTTACAGGCAATTATCTGTGGAAAAGTGGGACAAGCCCCTGTGCAGAAGATCTTGCGAAATGGGAGGACTGTAACCATCTTTACTGTTGGAACAGGGGGCATGTTTGACCAAAGAATTATAGGATCAAAAGACTTGCCAAAACCTGCTCAGTGGCATCGAATTGCTGTGCATAATGATTCACTTGGGGCATATGCTGTTCAACAACTTGCCAAAAGGTATATAGTTAATCTTTATAGAGCTCCCTTCCAATTGGATAGAGAAAAAAAGATAAATTTCCTCTATTTTTTTCTCTCTCTCACGAATGGATCTTTGGTTCAGTTCTTCAGTTTATGTTGAGGGAGACATTGAAATTAGAGTTTACAATGACAGCATCAGTGGCGAAGTTAAAAACATTCCTGAGATATGTGTTCGTCGTGATGGTATGTCTACTTCTAAGACCCCCACCCCCTGCCCCTTCCATTATCTCATCCAAGGTTGTTAAAATCGTGATTTTGACATGACATGGAATTCGCTTTTAAACTTGGATCGTAAAATTGCAGCTAAAATCGTGTAGGTAGAAAAATCATAAGTAAAATATTTACGAATACAATTCAACACAATTATGGCCATAAAACTTCATTAATTAAGGTTCATACATGATTTAAAATAACAAAAAATACATTACAAAACAATTATGTCCATAGAATTTTAGTAGGTAAAAACTAATAAATTTAAAACAAATATTCAGCTAACATGCAATGTAAACTAAAATCAGCCTCATTTTCATTTCCTTCGCTATTTCTAAGACTTGCATCATTGACATCACTATCGAAAGGATTATTAGTATTACCACTGGTACCATCACCGATATTGCTAGTACTAGATCCGATAATATTTCAATCCAGATAATTCTAGGAGTTAAATACTGTTGGATCTAGTACTAGCGATATCGGTATTGGTAGTAGTACTAATAATCCTTTCGATAATGATGCAAGTCTTAGAAATAGCGAGGGAGATGAAAATGAGGCTGATTGTAGTTTATATTGCACGCTAGCTGAATATTTGTTTTTACCTAATGAAATTCTATGGACATAATTGTTTTGTAATGTATTTTTAAATTATGTATGTATCTTAACTAGTAAAGTTTTATGACCATAATTGTGTTGTATTGTATTCGTAAATATCATACAAGGATTTTTTAAGTTTTATGATAATAGTGACAAACTCAAATGATATGCTATTAAAAAGTATCTGGCCCCATTGAGCATCATGGGGTTACTGCTCTATTGTCTTTTGTCTGATCATGTTACATTTTTTTTATTCCAGTACAGCGTGTTGCTAATTTGTTATGTTATCAAGATGAGATGGGAGGATAGAGAGATTATTTGGTTACTGCAACTGTGGGCTTTCTGAACAAGTGGTGTCCTTTTCTTTTACAAACAACTTATAAAATTGATTGCATGAGGGCGTGGAGATGAGTGTAAATGTCTATCAAGATCATAGCATCTGATGAAGTTTTGTGAATGGCCTTGAACTCAACCTGGTGTTGAAGTTTTGGGTTGGGGGGAGATATATATAATATAATCATTATATTTGACTAGTAATTTTGCTTTTGGTGTATAAGTGCAAGTCAGTACACTGAAAAGTCCCCATTTTTACCTTGCAATTTAACCTCTGCAGGAAGGATTCGCCTTATAAGGAGTGGAGAAAATATAAGCAATATTTCCTTTGAGGATCTGAGTAAGTTCTCTCCCTGCCACTTTCTAATGATGACATGGTCCATGATTTTGTATTAAGTGATTTGTTTTTGACTGTTGACTGGGATATGATATTTTCATCATGGAGATGCAATTAGTTTTTACTTTGTTGAGGAGATGCCATTAACACTTGCATCCTTATTTGCAGGAGAGGGACTGTTTAGCTGAAATTCATTCAATACTGTGTTAGTCTTCCTTAAAAAGCAAGAGTAGCTTTGTTCCCCTAACTTTTGTAAGAAATATGGTTCCAGCTAGGCTGAATGTGACAGGCCTAGACAAATAGCCTTTGTTTCGTATTGCTATCCTTGACTTGTTTTGTGTACCCATTCTTTTTTCCTAAACTCTGTGTGGGTGGATGAGGGTGGGCGGGCGGTAGTGGTGAATACAATTTTTATTTTTATTGTAGAGGTTATTTGCTTGATGGATTTTTTTATATGAGAATCATGGGTATGAATGAAATTAATATTCTGAATTTACCATTCTTTAACCTTATTAATTTTGTCATTTGATTGTGAATAATTCTGCCTTTTTGTACTGTTCATTTTGTGGTGTCTTGGTACGTTTAACAGCTTGTTGAGCCTATGCACTGTCAAAGGTTGCTTGATATTAGAATTGTTGGGACGAAGTGTTAGAGACCTTGTAAAATTGAAAGAAAGACAATTGGTCATCCTGAAATCACCAGCTTAATTCCCAGATTGATTTATCTTTGAAATATCACGTACGAACTTCCCTAAAAAAAGAAGAGGAGGAAATATCATCTATGCTATAAGGAAATATCGTCTTATTCTTAAACTGTTTTGTTGAGCTGCTTAAATTTGTGTATACATCTGTTGATATGCAATTGCTGGGAATTATTTTTTAGTTTTTCAATGATCTTTATTGTTACACCCATATTTTCAGTCTTTTAGATACAGCAAGATTTCTCAAAACCATTCAGGTTGCATCAAGGTCATAAAAGCACAACTGGTGCACTCTGACCTTTGATCAGGCAAACCAGCTGTTAAGATCAAGAACAGATTTGAAGATACTGCAAGGACAATATGTTTTTCTTGGTAGGTCAATATGCATCATGGATTGGCATTACATGCAATGCAATGTAGTTTGTATGCATGAAAACTTATTGGCAATGAAATCTCTGTTGCAATTGAGCACTGCCTAAAACATATTGAAGTTTTATTAAAATCTATTTTGACTGCGAAGTGTGTTTTGCCAATCAAATATCTGGCATTTCAGAGAAATAGCTAAAGATTCTTCCTCGGTAACTCAAAACTTGATCTTGCCTGTTTGTTGTCAGTTCCCCTTTGTTTCTTTCTTTTCTGAGTCATTTGTACTAACCACCACTTGCACTGGTTAATGGTGCTGTCTGAGCATAGTATTTTTTATTGCATTCTAACTATATTTTTATTTTTATTTAGCTTTAAATTATTTTTTGTGTTTTCTTTAAATATTTAAAATATAAAATTTAATGTCTAATTTGTGTAGTGCTGAATTATTTACATGCAATTAAACTTGATATTTTCCTTTTCCAATCTGAACTGGTCTATCGAGAATCTTCTGCTTCTTTCTCGACATGGCTACAATGGATGATGACCACAGAACAATGATTTAAGTACAATATTTGACAACTGAGGGGTCTCAGTTGGGTTCAGCTTGCCCCCAGTTGCTTCTCAAAATACTTTTTATTATCTGATAGAATTAATGTTATATCTATCCTGTAACTACATTTGTTTAAAGCTACTTGCTGATCAGGAGTTTTTTTATGGTACCAGGTAATCATAGTTCGACAGCTGTCCTCTTTGTTATGTTAGATTACTGGGTGCCGTACTAACAGTGTCAGTTTGTCCTTACCACTTTTGATTCAACCCAGAGAAATTTTATAATTTAATATAATCCTCCACTCGAGGAAATGGGATCCCCTTAAAAGGGAAAATGACATCTGATAATTCCATAGAATTCATTTGATAAATCATCACAAGGTGGGATTATGGGAGGCAAGACCAGCTTGCTGTGTAACTTAGCGATGCACCCTTTTACACTGTTTTAATTTTATAATATTATACATGTTTATAATTTTATTTAGAAAAATCATTTTATTATGGTTTTTTAGAATTGAATTTCACAATTTTAAATAATTTAATTTTTAGATTTGAACTAAATTTTTTTTAATTAATATATATATATAGAAAGTTTCGGTTTTTCATTTGTTGCCTGTTATGTGTGTTATTATTAGATTTATGTGAATAATGCCGACTGCATGGCCCTCGTTACTGCATTTTAATACCGACCAGCAATACTCTGCTGTGAGGCCTTACCATTTCTCTCCAGGTGAACACATGTCCTTATAGACTATAGTCATTAATTACTGCTGTGTCATCGAATCATGCTGGATCTCTTTTTTCCAAATTCTTTTATAGAAACTGCGAGCCACATGTTGATTAATCCTCAGTTTTCTGGCCAGTTAGGCCAATCCTTAAATGCATTTTAAATATCATCAGCAATACTCTGTAGTGAAGTTCTAGCATTTCTTGACATGTGTACACATCTCCTTATAGACATTCATTATTGTTGTTGTCATCGAATCATATTTGCTCTTTTTGCCGAACTTCCCATTTATCGAAACTGCGAGTCACAACATGGTATGGACATTGTAACTTCGGCTAATCAGTTTCAAAGTTCATGGAGGTCATAAGAACTTGATGACTATTTAAAATCATTTATTTGGCAAGGTGGCAGAGAATATGCCATGTGTGCAGGCCCCAGATTGCATGATACTGCACTACGGGAAACCGCACTTGTATTAACTACTCCCTGGGAATATTCATGGCTCACTAAGCAGTAGTTAATTAGATTCATGTCTCTTTAAGACATCTACCTGTCATGCTCCATGCTTCACTTGGTCTTTTCTCTTCTCTCCTGTCTCTGAACTCGAGAGTGAAGAAGACAATGTTTCTGCAGGTTGCTGTTTTGCTCACTTTACTATCTCATATGCCAGCCCTTGATGCTTGCCCTAAATGTGGCAACATGGTAGTCCCTTACCCACTTAGCACAGGTGATGACTGTGGAAACCCTAGGTACAGAATCTATTGCAACAATGGTGCTCTAGAGTTCTTGTCAGCTCCAGGAATATACTACAGGATTCTCAGTATCAATCCTGGTGCTTATAAACTTGTCATACGCCCTCCCCTGATAGGAAAAAACACATGTTATTCCTCCGATCTTTCCGTAGGAGGATTGAGACTTGACGAGAACTTGCCATTCAACATATCCGTTCGCAACACTGTTATGTTATTCAACTGTTCTGATAACATTCTTCTGTCTCCGTTGAACTGTTCGTCGACCAGCTATTGTCGGCAGTACGAGGAGATAGAAGAGGGGAGTGGATGCAAAGGAACTCTTTGCTGCCACTTCTTGAAAGATTCATCGATGACTTCGCATAGGATTAGGGTTAGGGTTGGAGGATGCACAGCTTATACTTCTGTTGTGGACGTCAAACCTAAGGATCCCGCTGATGCATGGAACTATGGAATCGAGCTGCAATGGACGTCTCCGTACTAGGAGAGGCAGCATGTGATTACTTGCGGTGCAAGCTTCTGAACTGTATGCTATATATAGTCTATATTGTTCCTTGTTCATCTGCTGCTCCTGTTAATTACTCGTACGTTTGTGCTTTTTCCATCTATATTTTTCTACTTAAGAACTAATTAGTCTAAGCTCCTTTTCCTGTTTTTATTACTTACAACTTCGTTTAATTCTATTTTTCTTTTAAGTAATGAAAATCATTTCAAAAATTGCTCCACCGACTAGTAATCTAATATTCCATGGAAATATCCATCATAAATAAGAACTAATAAATAGACTGATGATATATATATATATATATATATATATATATATATATGTTGAAATGAAAATAAATATATTAAATTTTTCTTTTACTAAAACAACTAGAAATTCTAATCAATAAAAAAACCTAATAAGCCAAAAAAAAAAACCCGCATAAGTTTTCTTTTATCCTTTTGATATTATATATATTATTTTCTTAAAGACAAATGATATTTTTTAAAAAAAAATAAACAATTACTCTAATATACTGTAATTCTTTTGAAAAATATTGATTTTTTCATGAAAAAATGTACCAATATCTATGCTCATTTTATATTTAGAAAACAATTTGTCTTTCATAAATTATAGAACTTAGCAAGTCTTGGATAGTTACAAGGCTTTAACCTTTGGCTTTCCAAAATTTGTGTAAAAAAAATTAATATAAAACTAATTTCTTTTTATAATATTTTGATAACAAAGGATAAGTACTCTAGCCATCCTTGGTAGGCATGTCCCTAACCTTTAAACTTAGGGCCCATCACCCTTTACACAAGTGAGTATTAGAAGGGAAGAATCCTAGACTTCTTGAATATAGAATTTGAAAATATTTTATAGATAATCTAAGTTTACCATTCAATGCAATACTAATGAACATTTTAAATTAACAACTTCACTATTCTATTTTTTATTTCCAATTATGATTCATGGAAACAAATTTGTTCAATGCCTGTTCTGGAACCACACAACAGACTGAAAATTAATTGCCTAAGGCTCTACAGATGCAATTACAGACCTGGAAAGATTGGCATTGGCTATTTCACCTGTGTCTGGTAAGTTTTGCAGTTACAAATTGAAAAGAAAAGAAAAAAACATTTATAAAAAGCTATAAATTTTAGATTTTTGTTAAACATGATCTCAGTTCCATGAGAAACTAGGTGTGTGATTAAGCAAACTCTTTCAAAATTATGGTCAGAAGAGAACAGAACACAAACCACGCCACACCACACTACAAAAACAAATGAGAGCCTTCATTTCCGGTTATTTTTATCTTTTTTTCAAAGGAAACAGAAGTGACAACCATATAGCCATATCAGTGGAAGCTGCTCCAAGTAGAAAATAGCAAAAATTGCTTATCATCCCGTAAAACCAAACAAAAAAACAGACAATTTGATGAACATTGAAACTCGTACATAGAAACGTTCTTGCATATAGTTTGTTGTTCTGTTACGTTGTATCAGAAGTAAATAATGCATGAGGGAGTAAATTTCGAAGTGGATGCAAAGAAGTTGCCGCAACAGGGCATTTAACTATGTGAACTTCATTTTTACTTACAAATTCAAACTGTTAGCAATCAAGCTATCGCAAACTTATCTATTAGACATCATTTCTGTCTGTCGGTCAGTACAAAAGATGAGCACAAACCAGAAATCAATACAAGCAATTGAAAGACAAAAACACCTATTCCCTGTATTTCTACCTCATTTCTTACACATCTATTCCAATCAGTACTGGAAAATAAAACCAAGCATGCTCACACTGCCAGCAAAAATATATGTCAAATATTTACTCTGTTACCAAATAAATTGCTATGCTGTCACTGTGGGTCTGCTCGGCCTTTTGCCTTCCATGGCATCTTTCTTTTCACAACAGTTACTGCAGAGGAAGGGGCCATCCCGTGGCTTTGATCCAGGTGAGAAGAAAGCGCTCGAGTCTACTGATAAACTGTCTCCTGGGGTTTGATCCACTTGGCAAACAGCACATCTGCATAACCTAGAGTTTACGTTCGCAGGGAAATACTTACCTAGTCTGCATTTTCATTGAAACAAAGACAAATTAAAACCACATTTCAAGAGGCAGAGCTTCTCAACTCTCTATTCCCTCTTTCACTTGTTAGTTCATTGTATAAGCAAAAAAAATCAGTTATCATGATCACTGAATAAGAAGATAGGTAAGCAAAGACCATTATGAGAAGAGTTTGCCTCTGACCTCACACTCAAAGGTTTTGCATAAACTATTTGTGAAAAATAATATAAATTAATTTTACAATCAGCATACCGTTCTGCAAGAATAGCAGAACCCTCTTCAAACAGTTCCTCCACCATACCAACAGCAGAAAGCTTTTTTGTTGATTTGCTCACAGAACTCAGTGCTTTATTTCCAAAAAGCAAACTAAACATATTATGCTTCTTCCTCGGTATTGGAGGCAAGACAGGAATGTCGGATGGGATGATATCAACAACAAGGCATGTGGTATCATCCTTCAGTCCCCTTGATCTCAACGCCTCCTAAAGAGCAAAAACAAACAAGTATTAGCAAAAAGCAACAGAAGCACTGTTGCATACATCCAAGAAGCAAGAGTATGCTAGATGCACCTTAACAACCAGCTTTGCAGCAATCTCTGCAGGCAAGCCCCTACATGACTTGGCAGCCATATCAGAAGATAAAGCATCCCAAATACCATCAGAAGCTATAACAAGTCTTCCACCGGCATTTGAAAGCTAAATAACCAGATAAGAATTTTCTGAGCTTCAATTTTTTTAAAAGAAAAGGTAGAAAACAAATCAAAATTAGAAAATAAACTCACTTTCACTTGCTTGACATGAGGTATTGGAACGATGAATTCTCCAACATCCGTGTCACCTATTGATCTAGAAAGACATAATCCACCAGGCCAACAACGCAAGGGACCAACCTAGAAACCATTGAGAGATTGGATGAAAATGATAAAAAAAAAAAAAGAGGGAAGGAGAGGAGCATAAAATACATATCTGAACATGTCCTAGGTGACATAAAACCATTGAGAGATCAGATGAATACGATAAAAAACAAGAGGGAAGGAGAGGTGTAAAATGCATATCTGAACATGTCCTAGGTGGCATAGAAAGAGCGCCATACCTCATTGCCTCCAAAAACATTTAACCTCCCTACTTCACCCCCACTTGCAGTTACTCGCTCTCTCTCTGCAACATTTTCTTCCAGCCTGTGATCAACTGTCAAAATAGAAACCATACCCCCCTGGCTGTCCAATATGCACCGTGAATCCCCCACAGAAGCAACAGTCACAGTCCACTCATCAATTACAACAAATGTCACAGTTGTCCCAGAAGTTTCCCCTGTCATTTGTATCAAACCAAAAGATTAGTCCGTGCCCACAGACACGCACACAAAGAAAATAAATACAAGATGCAACAAAGAAAAATAAAACTACAGCAGAAGAAGGGATACAGATCCAAACCTTTCTGCTGGAATTCTATGTCAGTTTTCACAAAACCAGCAACTAGTGCTTGGGGAAGCGCTTGAAGCCACTCTTCTCTAGTGATATCTTGAGGAATTGCACTCAAGACATTATCCAATAACTTCTCTTTCACAAAGATGGCAGCTGATACCCCATTATGCCCGTCAAAGATCTGCTAGTAAAATGGTAGATAAGAATTCCTATGGATCATTAACAAAATCAAATTTAAGAATTTATGTGGGTTATAAAGTTGCTCCTACTTTACATAGGGTCCACTATATCATGGACTAAGGTTGGAAAACAAAATGGAAATAAATTAAAGATTCAAATCAATAGCCTCCTACTATCTGGGACAGAAGGAGAAATGAGGGTGATTCCTTTCTCTTCTGCTTGAAACTCTCAGACCATGCAGAATCATCTCTTGAATGAGGAAGTAAATAACATGTATAAAAAAAAAAGAGTACCGCGAACACAGAGAATGATGTCGACAAATCCCCAGGAACCCTCTGACAGTCAGGTTTTATGAGAAAGTAATCCTCTCCTTTCTTTGCTAAAGCAGCTTGTCCATACTTCACAAAAGGTTTCTCAATCTTCTCATTCCTAAGCTCACGCCCAATCAGTGTCGCAAGTGGAACAAGAGGAGGTCTCATCCTCAATATTTCGTCCTGGCTCATGGCAGTTTATGTGTCAAGACTTTCCATAACCCCAGTGCCAAAATCCTATTCAATCTTCATAAAGAAAATTAAAGATGCACATGTGACTGAATCATTAAACCCCTACATAACATTCTAGTTCAATAAACACTAAAATCAGCTATAAAGGACCAGTTTTTCCAGGATCTTTGCACCATGAAAAGAAAAACCAAGACTTTTGAGCAAAATGCCATTTAGTTCACACTATCACACAAGTATCTGAGCTAAATTCTCTAAATCACTTCAGACAAAATGATGCACCTACAAGAGAACTAAAATAGCTAATGCAAGCCTCAGTCTTTATTTTACCAAAAAAAAACAACAACAAAAGAAACTCATGACAAAAAACCTCATTTCCATAACTCCAATCAAGCAAGACTAGAGTTCACAATTCATCAACCACCTCAATTTTCCGCTATATTATCTTTTTTTCCCCTCAAAAAACCAAATATGAAAAAATCAAACAACTAAACCCAAAATGTGCAAATTTCGAAAAACGGGTCTTCATTATTTTCCATCAAAACAAGCCCCACTAAACTTCAACAAAATCTCACCAAACTATTCAGTATTACTCAAATCTCAGGAAATGGGTCTTCCTTATTTTCCATCGAGAACCAAACTTGAGTACCAAAAAACAAAAGGAACTGTAAAGGGTCCCCCACTTAAGCTATGAAACGCGACTTTAATAACACAAACACAAAATGTACATAAAAAAGTGGAACACAAGAACATTACAGAAAAAAAAACCCAGAAGCGAAAGAACACTCACAGTTGAAACATGAAGAGGTCTCAACAGATCCAGCATTGACAAGATTTGATCTATTAATTACCTCTACATTTCTGAAACAAAAACACAAGGCTTTTCGTTAAAAACTATGACAAAGATTCAATTTTTATTCTTGCAAAATACCAAGAAAAAATAGAGAGTTCTTTAGAGAGAGAAACAGAAGAAGAAGAAGAAGAAGAAGAAAAACTTACGAGTTCGTGTGATTTGATTGGAAGAGAAATCTAGAGAGATAGAGAATATGAAGAGAGATGCTAGAGACAGAGACGCGCGGTTTGTGTGTTGGCTAGAGAGTGTTAAAGAGGTGATTTTTTTCCCCGGTGTTTTTTTTTATTTAAGGGGTTTGTTTTTAGAAATATTTTTGAAAAAATTTAAATTTTTCTTTTTTAAACTAAATTTATTTTATTGTTGTTGTTTTTAAATTATTTGATATGCTGCTTTAAAAATAGTTTTTTTTTAAATATTATTTTAATATATTTCTAAATAAAAAATATTTTTAAAAATAATTTCAGTCATATTATTCAAATTGTAAATTTCTGTTCGGGTTATAGGAAACTCTAGTTCAGTGATGTTTTTTTGTATAAATAATATTTTTTTAGTTTTTTTTAAGCCTTCCTTTTTTTATAAAGAAGCTTTATTATATATATATATGGCACATCATAGAGATACAATCCCACTAAATTAGCAGATGATGAGGGGCTAAATTGATGGGTTTTTTTAGTGGGTTTTGACTTGAGTTTTTTTCTCATTGAAGGTTTCTTTGCCCCCTCTAAGATAAAAAAAAAAAAAAAGTCGTTGCTAGGGGTTTTGACTTTGAGAAACTGAAAGAGATACATTGAGAACAGTGCTGTATGTTGGCTGGCAATAATTAGGTGGAAGTGGAACAAGAGAAAAAGCAGCTATATTTGATTAATTTAATTTAATTATTAATTATTAATTATTAGTTATTAATTATTACTTTACGTCTTTTTGGACTAAGATTTTCCAGATAGCTGGACTCCATTGCTGGAATGATTTCTCACCTCTCCCTTCACACCCTGTGTAAATCCATTTCCATGGAAATAATCTCTTTCAAAACCATTGCCTACATTGGGTGTAGATTTTATAGCTAAAACGACTTGGATCTTATGATGAAAGAGGCATGCTTTGCCCACCAAAAGCAACAAAGAAAAAGATGGAGTGTGAAAGAAGTGTTAGCGCAGAGTAGCCATTAGAGGAGAATTATTTTGTTCTTGATTTTTATCAAATAAAATGAGAGTGGTGAAATTCGAACATATAATTGTTAGGTTAATAGAATTCTAATATTATATTATAGAATATCTCACCTAAAAACTTAAAAATTTAAATAAAATTTAAAAATATAATTTATATTATTTTTTAACATGAAGTCTCTGAAAATTACAATGGGGGCAACATCGGTGGTGAAGTGGCCAAGCCATTTGATGACGTGGCCATGTGTTATTGGGCCCCGCTTAGGGCTTACCCACTCATCCTGATAGGGTCCCGGCCCCCAGCTGGAAAGGTTGACATGTATCCACAAGCAAGTGGATGTTTGCTGGCCGGGGAGAAAAGCTACGATGCGCAGTAAGTGTGTGGAAAAGCATGCGCTCTCTTTCTGCTGTGGACACGTGGGCTCCTTTCAGGAGCATGACTTACACTTGTCCAACATGTCTAAACCCTGGGGGACAAGGAACGGAATGATAGAGTTCAGATACAGAAAGATTGCAGCCCAGATGAAGTGCAGTTGATCAAGTCAAAGCTAGCTACTAATTCATGTCAAAGAATCGGCCATGAAAAATGAAAATCAGATTATCGAGGTGCATCTAATGTTCTGAATATATTCTTCTCCGAGCTGGCTGGGAGAGAAATTGCGTCCTTCAATTACTTGTGAGTAGCCCTTTTTCATGGTTGATTTTCTGTCTTCAGCAAATTAACAAGTCATGATCCTTTCCTAAACAATCAGTTTTTACTCGTTAATCGTTATAGATAGATGAGGGTTAAGTTTGTTACAGACAAATTGGAGACTTCGATTTGTCTTTTGTTTATGATCCAGAAAGGATACCACTTTAATAGCAGAAGGTGTCAAAGAATTCACAAGATGAACAACACTCGTATAAACAAATTTAAATTGAGATGACGGGACAGCGTAAATCTCACGATCATCACCACAGAAACGCAGGCAACTGAAATCATTGCCATTCAACTCTTTTCTCTTCACTCTATCTCCTTTCTTTACAGCTATATGATAATTACACAAAAATTGGGAAGAAAAAAAAAATCACCAAGCCACTTCCTTTTATATCACTTAGCTTGTCCAGTTTTCCTCTTTCCATCGACAGAAACTAGCTGCCTTCCGGCTTTGTTTAGGCCTGGGCTCACCCCATTTGGTAGTTTCCTTGACGGTGAAGGAATTAGTGATGGGATTAAACTCCTGGTAACAACACCAGAAAAAATGCAGTAAATATTCTGTTGAAGCAAATTCAAAGTGGGAATCCTGAGAGTAAGTTCTAGTCTGGCAAAAAAATAAAGGGCGGTGGGATCTCTAGTTCTAGAGGTTTTACATGTTGCAAGTAATGCGTGCATCGATTCATTTCACTTGACCAGAAATGCTGCTCTAAGAAAAGTGATCAGAAATCAGTGTTCAGACAGCTTATTACCTTGTTTCTGTGCTCTTGAACCCCCTAGGATAAGCAGTCTTCTTTGTTTTAGATCCCAAGACATTGGGGTTGGGAAGGCTGCTCATTCTAGGGATATTAGATTGCCATAGCAAGTCTGGCTCTGAAGAATCACTTGTTGCAGCCTCGAGTTCATCAGACTCATCGGTGGATGCTATTTCAAACCTACCCCTCTGAGCATCACACTCTTGGCTGTCCCTTGTGTTTGGTGGAGATTTGTAGGGTTGTTCCGGGTAAATCTTTGAAGGGTCTCGGGCATAACTCTGATAAAACATCTCAGGCGACTGTCTGCTGTCTACTTCCCATTGTCCTGCAGGATTTTCATCTCTATTTGCACTGTCAAGCCTGTTCATCATGACCTTGTCAACCCAGTCACTAGACACTGATTCTCTGTCGTCCTCCTTTGCACTCATCGAATGACTGGAAGCAATCGGCCATGGAGGTGAATACATTATCAAATCTTGGGGATCCAAGCTTCTTCGCCTTGTTGGAACAGGCAAATAGTTGTTCCTAACCTACAGATCATTAAATCAGTACGTAAATTATGTTTATCAAATCAGATGCATAACCTTGGGAATCAAACATAAATCAGGAGCACAACCTAGATGCTCAGGCAATATTACTCGATAAACAAACGTATTTATAACCAAAAGCAGTGTGCATATAATCAATTTCAGTCACTGCTTATGTTAACTCTTACCTCTGAATTGCCATCCTCTATCTTCCTATGACTGCTTGTTATGCTACCTGCACTATACCAGCTGTGAGAAGGAGAAGGCAAACCAGACTTCATTTTAAGTCTTTCTGGGGTGCTGGATCGAGAATGATGTGAGTGCTCTGACTCTCCTTCCTTCGATGCCAAGGCTGCTTTGAGATTAGCAATCTGAAACCAGACGATGTAAGAGTAACTCGAGGTATTTCTTGTGGAAAGTAAATGAGAGATAATATGGAAGTCGATAAGAACAGAAATAGCAACCTGCTCTTTCAGCTCCTTTGCCTCTGAACCATCTTTATTAACTCGAGCAGCACCGAGCTCAACAGTGGCAACCCTTTCAGCAAATTTAAGTGTACTGATAGTTTCTCCAAGAGCATCAGTCTCGGGACTCATGTGGACAAACATGAGCGTCTTGGCCTGCCCACCTGGTGATCATCGAGAACATGAAAAATAGTTGGAAATGGATTAGATTATAGAAATAAGGGAAATAGATTGTCTTTGGTTAATCTTACCAAGTGAATCTTGTAGTAGTTGCGTGAGTTTGCTGTTCCGGTAGGGAACGTGTGAATTTTTCTGAGCAAGAGAGGCAATCACATCTCCTAATGCAGAAAGAGATTTATTGATATGCTGTGCTTCCTTTAATCGATCCCCAGTCACCTCGGATTTGTCTACCCGTTCACTTCCTGCCAGGTCAACTAGATGCATCGAACCACGGATAACTGTTCCGGATGTCAACTCTCTCCCTTGAACATGAACTGTCAGGCAGCTGCAGAAATGGACCAGTAGTCATGAGCTTCGTTTAGTTAAGCACAATTATTGAAACATGGAACATTCATTCCTGGCACACCTATGGGATCGACTGCTCCGATCATTCATTGCCGTCGCGCTAACTGCACGATTCCTAAGCCCAATGTTCATCAAATTTAAGACATCAGACGGTGATGATACAGTTACAAGACTTGCTTCCGGTACATTGATTCCATTCTGGGAGCTGTTTCGAATTTCTAATGTATACAGGAGTTAAGAATCCGAGCAGAAAGGTAAGCTGGATTGAAGACGAAAAAGACATTGTTTTAATGAAAGAAAAAGACATTGTCATGAAGGATATCTTCTGTTAACACCATCAGTCGCAAGGAGATCCCTCACTTGCTCATTGTAAATCTCAAGCATTTGGACAGAGATATCATAGTGAATAACTTCCTTTCTTTGATCTGAAAGGAGAAATAGATCGCTCAAAGCCCTGTAGTTTACACCTAGACTTTCCTCTGTGAGCTCACTGGGACCGGTCTGAAAAATGTATGAGAAGTTAAATGAGTAACCAAAGGGGTAACCAAAATCTATGTTTTGGTAATGGTAAGTGAATCCTCTCACCATAGTATATGTCTTTCCGGATCCAGTTTGACCATATGCAAATATACATACGTTGTAGCCATCAAGAACAGAACGAATCAGAGGCTGGGTGTCTGCAAATACCTCCTCTGCAGGAAAGCCAGGAGTTGAAAATTTTAGGAAAATTGGTAGGAATGAAAAAGAATCCGAATGAGGCCTCACTAACCTTGAGTTGCCAAAGGACCAAAAACTTTGTTGAAGCTGAATGATTTGCGTCCCTCTTTGCCATATTTTGAAGGGGTGATGATTGTAATATTCCCTTCATCAATGTGATCCACCGTGCTAAAACGACTTGCTTGCCCAGTCAAAAAGGGTCTTACTCGGCAATATACTCTAATATTTCCTGATGAAATATATTCATTACCATTAAATTTAGCGAAGAAACTTAGTGTATGAGTGCAATAAAGCCATGGAATCAGAATCTAAATAACCGATGATACCTTTCAGGTCCTGCACTTGATTGTATAACCTGCGATTCTCCTCGAGGACTCTCTGGTAGCCTGAGGCTGCATGAGCTAGACCATGCAAGTGCTTGCCTGTTTCAAGAAACTAGTGGTGATGCAGATTACTCTCTTCTAATAACCTGGGAATGAGTGCACGGAATCTTAATCTTACCTAAATTGTTGAACTCCTCCATATGTTTCATTTGCAAAAGGAGCATTCCTTCTTTCGTAGAACAAAGAGCAAGTTTCAATTCCTGCAGGCACCATCATTTATCACTGATAACATCCTGTGGAGAGGTAAAAAAGAGCAAGTTTCAA
Organism: Salix viminalis; assembly: GCA_029228465.1. Classification (NCBI taxonomy): domain Eukaryota; kingdom Viridiplantae; phylum Streptophyta; class Magnoliopsida; order Malpighiales; family Salicaceae; genus Salix; species Salix viminalis. The sequence continues at coordinate 13,159,992 of CM055438.1, read as the reverse complement.
TTACCTTAATGTCTTGTTCTTGTCGTTCAACCAACGCTTGCTGTTTCAAAAGCTGGTCTTCTGATTCCTCATGAGGAGTGCCCTTTTGATGGCAGCGTTCCTCTGTATTGATTTGTGTGGAAGTTTCTTCTTCCATCTTGACCATATCATTATCAAAAGAAAATGTCACCCAATTGGTTCCAAAAATTCAGAGCCTTAATAAATGTAAACAGCGTCATTATAAATTACATTCCAAGTTATGCAGGTGCGTTGCATGAGTGAAACATTCATAGTGCATACCCTTGTATCACTTGAAGTTCTTGAAAGAGGCATTTCAGGGCTAGCTACTACTTCCATATCTTTTGCTGTTATTTTCATCTGTCAGATTCGCACAAATGATGAGCCACTTAGATTTCTTAGCGATAATATGAAACGGGGAGAGGGGGTAATATCATTTTAACAAACAAAACAGCTCACCTGCTCATTCTGGCTCACCAACCGACGCTCAAACTCTTCCATGACTTTGTTTAGCATAGACTCTACTATCTGCTTTCCAATCAAAGTGTTATGATTCTCTGACAAGTTTCTTTTGCGTCTACTTTAAAGGGTTTTCTCATTCGGATGAGGATAGTGTTATCATCTAAAAAAAACTTAAGATGTCAAGCATCATAACACTTACATTAGGTATTTCTTCTTGCTTCTTGTTTGAAAGAGCTGCACGGACAAGCACATTCAAGGAACGAGAGGCACCCTGCACAAGCAAATGGACTTATAGTTGCAGCTTACCTTTCTAAAATCGTAAAATGATTTGTTTATTTTTTTGAAAAGTCCACTTACAGCTTCACTGAGGTCATTGAATTGTTCATCAAATGAAGACGGATCACCACTGCATGCCCGAGAAAAGGAATTCATGAAAGGCTCGGAATTTTTTCGCATGAAGGGTTTCCCACCCCCACTGGTTGAGAGTTTCAAATTTCCTCCATATTTCCATGTCCCAATCCCACCACTTTGTTTCCAATCACTATATGATTTAAGTGCTAAAATACAGTTCACAACCCTCGCAGATTTTCCTCCCTGAAAGTTAACGATATAAAAGAATATCACTGCGGGAAGACAACTCTCACAATGCAGTAGAAGATCAGCATGTCATTTTCTAGATTTTTCAATTCTGTCTCTACCTAAACTTATACTCTCACCTGTTCCAAATCAGAGGCTTCAAAGGTTGGAATTCCCATTTCCTCGATAGATACCAAGAAGTTTCTAACATTTTCGAAGTACTGAAATGCCGATAAAGCTGCTCCATCAGGAACTTCTGCAGAATCACCAGGACCTTCCACTACCTATGGAAAATACATATCACCAAAACCAACTGGTAAGTATAATTATCCTCGAAACATAATGAAATAGAAACCAGGTTGGATGATACCTTTGGAACTGCTCCAGGTTGAACCTTGTTAAGGACATTACACAGGATTATCCCACTTCGCAATCCAAGCCTGAATTCTTCTTCAGAGGGCTCAGCTGGCAAATCTTTACCCCCAACAACTCCCACTGTTTTTCGAAGCCACCCAGCTGCTTCATACCTTCTCAAGGCTGCAAACCAATTCAAAAATGTAAAATCACCAAACTTTTCTCTTTTTTCCTTTTCTTCTCTTACAGAAAAATATGCATCGAACCAAGTTTGGATATTTAAAGGCCTCCTATTCTGATTCCAATTTCGCTACTACAATTCCATCTAACCACATAACGGGAAGTCCTCAATGAATAAAAATACAAGGAACAAGCACCATAAAAGAAGTAATTACAAGAAATCTCTAACTTGAAAAAAGGAAGAGCTCAATATAAGATGACCATCAATATAAGATGAAACACATTAGCTCAAATTATCAAGCTCAAAGGAAGAGCTTTCTCAATATTACCACAAACATTTCTCAGGCAACGGAAGTTAACGAATCTAGCCAAGAAACACTATCAATATCAATATATATATGATCACATAATTCATGACAGCTCCTTAAATTCTACAAATTCCAATTCTATGATGTGCATTAATCCAACTTCTACGAATCAACCACCTAATCTATAAAATTCAACAGCCTGAACATAAATTCCTCATAGATCATCAAGATTCCACAAAAATGAATTCAAAACACAGACCATAAGTTGCTCAAGCATCCAATCATCAAAGAACAAAAACAAAAAGGCTTGATCAGATTCAATCAAAATGTTCAGCAAAGGAATAAATGATCAAGGAAAAGATTGAGATAAATATATGTATCATACAAGTTTCTTCAGCTTTTCTTGAAGCCACCAAATCAACACCTCTCGGTCGAGTTCCAATATTTTCTTGAAGCATATCCTCCACAACAGAAGCAACAGAGAAAGGCCAAACTTGCTGTTGCTGCTCTGTTGACATTCTTTTCTTTAAAAATACCACCACCCCACAACAAAAATAATCCAATCTTTCCAATTCTAAAGATTTTACGTCAAAAAACACAGTTCAAGCTTTTCCCATTTAACCTCAAAAAATACCAATGAAAGAAAAAAGTTTGTATATTTCTATGTATACAATGCAACGTGTAAGTATATATGGCTGCTGTTCTTGCTGTATTATTAGAGATAAGACGAGATGTGGTGTTTCTCTGGATCTATAAAGAAGGTTCTCTTGAATTACAAAGAGGGGAAAGAGAGGGAGGGAACGAGAGAGTTTTCCTGGGAAAAAAAATTCTCTCTTTAACTTTCTATGTGGTGTTGGATCCTTCTCTTTCTCTTTCATTTTCTGTTTGTGTTGTTGCTGAGTCTAATATTGAAGAGAAAAGGCCTGCCCGAACCTGGTTCCGAGCCTCCCGGTTTGGGCTGGTTTATAATTTGTGTGGGGGCGTAGAGAAAGTGAAGGGCTAATTTTTACCTTTATATATTTTTCAGAATACTATTTATTATTGCTCTCTTTTTTGTATTTCTTAGAAAAAATAAAAAAAACATTTGCCAATTCTCAATATAACATTTTTTTTTGCTTTGATGAACTTGAGAGAAATCATAGAATTATTTACTTTTCCATGCCTATAGTTTTATATATATTAAATAAATATTTTTTCCCATCAGATTTTCTAAAAACTATTCTTGTTTAAAATAATTCATTTATGATTAAAAAATATATATATTCGTGGAATTCGGATCCATTTTAATAGCGAGGGAGTAAATCTACTTATCATTTGAGAGAAATTTCAAAATCTTGATTTCGTTTTCAAAGAAAAAATATAAATTTTGGCTCTTGATTGTCTTTTGAATGAAAATTTAGGTACACATAATCTCATATTAAACCAATATCCATGCCAATTAAATGATATTTTTTTTTAAAAAAAAAAATCTAGATTTTAATGGATCATGAGTTGATTCACTGAGTTCGATATAAAAAAGCTTGCATTAATGGAGTTACCAAATTAGGATGCCAACTGCTATTGCTCTATTTTCTTGGACAATTATGAATGTCAGCACTGGTATTTATAAAATGTCAGTCATGCATGGCCCTTGATTTATTTGGAGAATTAAAAAAATGCTCTGATAGTTGTAAAAATTGGACAAGATGAGAAATTCGAAGCCATTGCTTCAAGTAATTACTACCTATTTGGAAAATGTTAAACGTGATCACGATGTTTCAAAAGAATTAATACGAATTATATATATATATATATATATATATATATATATATATATATAAAAAAAAACTATATATGATTAGAGGAATGAAGTCAGAAATATAAAATAAATTGATCTTCTATGATTTTGATTTTTACAGCCTTGAATAAAAAGTAGATCAAAGGAATCAATCAATTGGCCATGTAAAGCAAAGAAAGTATAATCTAAACCTCTTTAATTTGATGGAAAAACATAAAATGTTGCTTTCACTTCTCACCTTACATAATTAATGACATGAACTTCATTAGCCTTGCCGAGAGCCAAGACCGGAAGCTCTATCCCTTTTGTTTTTTATTAATAAATGTTTCAAAATATAATATATATATATATATATATATATATTTAAAAAAACTTATTTTTGACATCAAAATAATATAAATACATAAAAAAATAACTCAAATTTTAATTAAAAAATAGGTTCAACCAATGGACCGAGAATATTCCTTTATATTTGCATTGAAAATGCCACACAAAAAATTACAGAATAACAATTCTTCAATGATTAGTGGGTATTTAGTTTTGCGATAATTTCTGCAATTGAGGCTCACCGCAAAGCCAAATTATTTTGTAAAGGAAGGAATCATAATTTTGCAACTTTTGAATCCCATCTAAAATTGAGGTTGAACCGCAGTTTAGTGGTATAAAAGCTAGAATGACATGTGATCACCTATAATTAGAGAGCTTAATCATATTATTAAAACAACATTAAACAAAAGTTATAAAGACATGATCATACAATTAAACAACATGCCGACATTGTACTTGTCAACACATGAAACTTCATCTGTAGAGAATGTTACTTGAAAATGTTGTTGCTTTGCTTATTCTTTGAGCCTTACTCTATTTAGCAACACGATATTAGCAGACATTTAATTACTCTTTTAAGTTTATATCACCCAAAAAAAAATTAAATCTTTGTGTACAATGCGTGACTTTGAGTCTCCAATTAAAGAAAATTCCCGAAAAAAATCCCTTTTTATGAATGCATTTTAGTTTGAATGTAGTTAGTTTGTCCTAAGATGAACTTAGTATTTACCATTGTTCAAGTTGGGTTCAAAATAATCCGGGTGGAAAACTCTCAAAAATGATTGTTTTTGGTATGTTTGGTTCTAGATGAAAAAACTAATTAAATTAAATTTGTATTTAAAAAAAAATATAAATCCAATTAAATTGACCAACTTGTTCAAACCAGCCTATTTAACTATACTTTTTTTTTAATTTTAAAAACTTGTTATAATGTGCTTAAGCTTTTCTAAGCTTACATTGGTTTAGGTGTTTTTTGTTTGCTATGAGCATGAGATGTTTTTGGGGTTGTTTTTTTATTCATATCAATTCACAGCCTAATTAAATTAATGTTTTTTTTTAAAAAATAATGATGATTTAATTTTAAGTCAAGTCCACTTATCCATTATATAACTCAATATTAACTTCACATTTAAAGAAAAGAAAACGTATAATTTTTTTTCCTTTTTTTTCATCTTTTCATAAGTAAAAGAATATCACATTAACAAAAATATTGGCTTTCATCCTTTTTCGGCTTTTTTTTAATTGGACTAACAATTGTAATTTATGTGTTTTTTATTATTATTATTATTATTATTATTATTATTTATCGAAGTTGACATAAACGATGATGTGGAATTCAAAATGATTTTGCTAGTAAATCTAATACGTAACAAGGAGAGAGTGAATCTGATTAAAAATCCAAATTGACCAATGATTTTGTTTTTTTTTAATGAAATTATATTATTTTAAAAAAAAAGTTTAGGCCAATTTATGTGTTTTTATTTCCTTTGCAAAAACTATTCACTCTTATTTGAATTTCTCATTCACTACGTGATTTGGATTTAAAAAAAAACATAATTTATTCAATGGATTATATCTTGAGTTTGTCATTTACTAATTTGCCAATCATGATATCGTTGGTTCATGCAAGTAAAGTTGTAAATAGTCAAACATAACAAGAACTTTAATGTCAATTCAAGCCCCTTGTTCCCTCTAATATTTAAAAAGTATTCAAACACATGGTTCCGACCCAAACCTCAAAGGTTCGGATGATTAATTTTCACAAATGCGTAATCAAGGACCATTAAAATAATAGTGGGCCCCAAAGCGTGGTCCAAGCAAGGGCCCATTAAACCATGCCAGCATGCACTGGTTTACGCCATACGGATACCGGCCCAACCCCAACCCTTGATACAAGTGGGCTCCATTGGCCCGGTAAAAGAACTGCCTAAAACATATCTTATTTTTATTAAATAAAATTTAATAAAAAGCTCACATGAATTCTTCTTTTCTCCTATAAATAATAAAAAATTGTGGGTATTTAAATAAAATAAAGAGGAAATTTTGAACATGAATAAATTTAAATAGGTCTTGCTTCTTCCAAAGGACTGGGGATTAATTTTAAATAAATAATTGAGGTGTTTAATTACATATAATTTTAATTAAATAGGTTTAAAGAAATATGTTTTACAATACACTTTTTCAATTGAAAATTATATCTCCTTATCATATTATCATTCTTTATTTGAATTATAAAAAATTAGCAATCCCAGAGCATGATCTAAGACTAACAACACTGCTTTGCCAGCTCCACCTTCACCAGAATCCACATCTTCTTTGGTTATAAGCGCAGACTGCTGGTGTTTTTCTGCAACACAAAATCACCAGATTCTTATAAAAGAACCAAATCCTATACCACATATGCAAAAGATTAGAGATGCCAAGAGTTTTTCAGATGAAAAGGCTCATCATGCTCTATAAAATCTCAGAAATTATACCTTATAGAACTACTTGGTGCAATGAATCTTACATGAAAACTGTGCTATGTTTCTTACATATATTTCACTTTCAATTAAAGCAGAAAGCTAATTTTAAACTTTCAAAAATCAAGGTAGAACTCTTAAGACAACATTCATTAGACAATTCAATTTCGGTGTAGTGTTTTATTTGGAAATCGATCGCCCCGTGAATCATATTTCAAATTCAATAACATGCAAATACATAAAATGGGCCAGTTAATTAGGTTTCAAAGCCAGACAAGGTACAGACATTTATATACCAGCACAAGGTATTAAGGAACCATCTCACCTAAAAGCTTAAGCTTGTAAGTGAGGCCCCATAATATGATTTATATTATTCTCTAACATACCCTCTCAAGTGAAAGCCTTTTGGGCTTGAAACTTGCACAGGCCCACATCACCTTGTGCTTAGTTTTTTTATCAAATAGAATGGGGTGGTGAGATTCGAACTTGTGACCGCTGGGTCAACAAGGCTCTGATACCATATTAAGGAACCATCTCACCTAAAAGCTTAAGCTTGTAAGTGAGGCCCCATAATATGATTTATATTATTCTCTAACAAAAGGCATACTTACAGATGAGGTTCGAGGACAAAAACTAGACATTCAAAGACCATCAATGATCATGACTACCGGAGTTTAGCTAGTTTTGGTCTCATAATATGTAATAAAGTTGCCCTAAAGGTCCCAGAAATGAAAATGATATATACATCTTTTGCTTTCTATTAAGAAAAGATTAGAGATCAGTAAAGATTTAGTATTTGAAAGCTTATTGAAGCCATCTGTCCCACTAATCACTTTAAACATGCGCCAAAAATCAGTAAGGGGGGGCTCAAATAGATTAAGGATCATATGCTTCTTCTCTGAGTTTTTTAATGCAGAACCTGGCTCTATATAATACTTGAATGGAAGAGATTCAAGGCTTTATTTTGAAGTTGATGTGTGGTTAGTTAATGATTCAGACCTTGACATGAAAAGGGGGGGCTGCTTATTGCAGCAAGTAGTGGATTGCTTGTTGCTGTCAAGGCCAAACACGGCCAGTTTAATATCAAATTAGAAACAAAAGTTCCATCTTTTGACTTATTTTTGTGCAATCAGCTTCTTTTTAGGGCTTCATCATAAAACCAATAAACATGAGCACATGAGCCTAGAGTTTAGGGTTCAGTAGGCGAAGAAAATAAGTCAATGAAACGGGTCCAATCTGCACCTTTTTTGAGTTCTTGGGGTCCTGTTTTTCAAACCCAGTTGGAAAGACATGTCGAGAGTGAGATGCATGCAACTCATTCCCGAGAAATCACGACAGCATATATATGTATGTATGTATGTATGTATGTATGTATGTATGTATGTATGTATGTATGTATGTATGTATGTATGTATGTATGTATGTATGTATGTATGTATGTATGTATGTATGTATGTATGTATGTATATCATTCCAATTCTTTTTAGCTATGTTGCATGTAGGACCAGGTTATGTATGGTGAGGGATTAAAGCCTTGCAAAGAAGCTAATGGTTTCTGGACCCTTGCCACTTTTGAAACAAAAGTTATCATTAACTTAAACAATCCTCAAATTTCATGACACTCTTGTCTGCTCGGTCCAACATTCTTTTAAGATATTTCTCCAGAACCCTATCTGCATTAAAGAACAGATAAAGGAAAAAGAAGAAGAGGTAACATGAACAAGGCAATGTAAGAGGGCATTGTTTGTAGGAATCTTTGTTCAAAATCATGATGTTCAGCCACACATTCTTAACTTTCTGCTTGCAATCTCCATGAACCACCCTTCTTTTCAATGTGATCACTTCATGAATCCCCCAAGCACTTAACGATACAGATTGTTTAACTCCTAAAATTAATCCCTAAATCTTTTTCAATTAGACAGGAATGATGATAAATTATCCAAGTTTTATAGGCAATGTGACAAGTACCGTCGAAGAATCATTTCACCTAAAAACTTAAGCTGTTAAATGAAGCTCTTTTGAGTTTGGAATTTGCACACATGTTCACGTTAACTTGTGCTTGATTTTTATCGAATAGAATTGCGTTGAACTAAATGATACCAATAAAACATAGAAGATAGAGAGTTCTAGTAAAGCTTTAGCCTGATGAATGACTGGTCAAATTATTATGTCCATCCCTTTTATTCACACACTGAATCTGGTGTTAGCAATGGAGGGAGAAAAAAGAGAAGATAACTAAATAATGTTTTTCTTTTGGGAAGCAAAGGCTCTATTATATTATATTATAAGAAGTGATAAACATTATCATTATTATAATCAAGAACGGTCCCCCCTTTTCTGGGTAAGATGTGGTAGTGATGAAGATACCTTTGAGAGACTACGCATATGGTTGTCATCAACACTCCAAGTCATTGAATTGGACAGCTCAACTCTCCTGCAATATTCTTAATTATATGGAAAAATAAAAAAAATAAAAAGCCACTCCCGCCTAAAGATGTCCATGCACGCTAATTTTGGTGGTATGATTGCAAATTTTAATTGGGTTTTTTTTGTAATTATTTTGACGAATAAAGTGGGAAATTGTTGTTGTCATTACATCATTTTCATCTTCATCAGGCATGGTCCCTTTCACTCTCTCAAAAAGACCACTGCAAGGGTCGCAAAGTACAAGTCAAGGAAGTTTCCATGATTCCTTTCAAAGTAAATTTATGAGGGGTGTGATTAAAATTGTGTTTATTTTAATTAACAGTAGCTTTGAGATTATTTAGTCCATTCATATTATATGGTTTCATTAAAAACTCTCTCTTACAACCTTAATTATGAAAAAAAATAGAATTTATTACAATTGTTTTTTTTTAAATACCTTTTCAAACCTAACCACAAACACTACCTACTGAAAATAAACAATGGGGATGTGCAGCAATCCATGTTATTGAGTCATGTTCATGGTGATCGACAATATTAACAAATTTAGAGTATGCCTGTTTTTGTGTTCTCAAATTATTATTTAAAAAATAAATTTTAAAAAATAAAATCAAATATATTTTTTTTAAATATATTTTTTTTAAAAAAAAACTGCTACATAAATATCTAATGGGCTTGAAGAATTACTAATCTTATTTCATGTTCTTGCGTGTTGCCTGTCGGCCAGCCATGGAGTTTGTAAAATCTAGACTGGGCCACAGACTATATTAACAAGTCTCACAATTAGGCTCATCTTAAACTAAAGCCCAAGGCCCAAATCATTAGCAAGCCCAAAATCTCAATTTCAAAGCAAAACTCATGTAAGCATGAGCCGCTATAAATTGTTCTTGCCGGTGCTGTAATTTGTTCTTTATATCAATTGGAATTTCCTCTTTTACCCTCATTAGAAAGAAGGTGTTGGTAATTTCACCATGGTGCGGCGGCTGCTTAGACGACGACCATGTCCGATATTTTCTTCTAGACTCGAGTCACTACGGATTGTACTGCAATAAAAATATGCAAATGTTTTTTTTTATGCGTGTATCGCAATACTAAATATAATATAAATAATAAATCTATTTTAAAAAATAAAATTAATTTTGATCCCATCAATCAAAACCCCTTATATATATTTTTTTTAAAATAAATAATTATTCTTTAAATACCATAAAATTTGTAGGATAAATTAACTTCTCATGGAGCACGGGCAACATGCAAACCGCACCCCCTTATCCAGCTTCCAAAACAGCTGCTAGTCCAATCCACGTGTGGTGCAGATACATCCACCGTTTCATTCGATTAAAATAAACCTAAAGTTTATCCTATCCGTACACGTGTCTTTCATCTCGTCATCGATCAAATACCATGTGTCTATGATGCTCAGTATTGACGGTGCGGATCTCTTCAAGTCCGTGTCCCGCCAACCTAAGCTGTCATTTCTTTCTGGTCAACTTTATGGCTTTATTGTTGAATTGACAAAAGTGAAGGGTGATCAGGTAATTCCATGATGTCCAAATTCGGACGAAAAGTCAAACGAAAGTCTTTGTTTGAGCGAATCCCATGTGGCTTCTCTTGTTTTTGAAAGATATTTTTTATCATTGGTTTTTCTATGAAGAGTAAGTACTATGCTAATATTAGCGGGAAATCATTTCCAGAAATAAAATAAGCTGTGAAATAAATAAATAATTTTTTTTTCTTAACATTATTCTTTTTGAAATTAACGTTTAAATGAGTGTTTTTTTTTCATTTTTTTTATAAAGGCTTCAAATTTAATGAAAACATGTTAAATGCAAATGGCATGGTTAAATATTTTTCCTAACTATTGGGCTCAATCAACTCGATCTCAAAATCTCTGAATTCTCTTAAATTCTAGCTGGGTGCTGGGCTTTAAAAAAATGGAGGTGACTGGAAGGCGAACAGATGAGGTGAGGTTATTTATTTAAAAATATATTAAAAATAATATGTTTTATTTTAATATAGTATATGAAAATGATCTAAAAACACTAAAAATAAATTTAATTTAAAATATAAAATAAATTTTTTTGATTGTTTTTCAAAAACGCTTTGAAACGCAACGTTAAACATGAAACGATATTTCATTAACAAGGAAATGTGGTTGAAATTGTTTTTGAAAATATTTTTCGTTTAAAAATGCATTAAAATGATATTTTTTTTAATTTTTTAAAACTTATTTTGATATCAAGACATGAAAATAATCTAAAAATACTTAAAAAAAATTAATTTAAAAAAAAACAATTTAAAGCAAAATGCTAAGCAAATCTAAACGAGCAAGAAACATCAGCACAAGCGTTGGTATGGGGGTGGTGGAAGACAGGGACTGGCTAGTAGAAAATAAAGCATATCTTCACTCCTAGATTCTCATAGTCATCACTTTTGGTTTGTTCATGATTAAAGATGGAACCAGGGCATGATTTGAAATAAAATAAGATCCTTTTGAAAATTCAGTGTGAGTTTGTGACTGTTTCGGTGATCGCAGTTTTTTTTTAAAAAGAAATCAAGAAATATATTAAAATGGTATATTTTTATTTTATTTTAATATCAACATTTAAATCAATTTTAAAAAATTCAAGAAAAAATGATAAAAAAAAATAATACTGAAACTCCTTGTCAAACACTTTTTTTCGACTTTGATAGCTTTTGCTGCTATAATCTTGTTTAGAAAAAAAAATAAAAAGCTGAATTCCAAGTTTTAATCATAATTTTATTTTATTTTAAAAAAACTTATTTGAAAAAAAAATGGTATTTTTCATGTTTTTTATTTTATAATTTTAATGTGTTGATGTTATAGATAAATTAATAACTATTTTTTATAAAATACATTGCAATACAGTACCAAAACACACAAAATGTTTTGAAGGTAAATGCACAAGGATAGTATTGAAGATTTGTTTTTAAGATTGCTAAAAATAAAATATTTTTGGTTGACACATAAATTAGTTTGAGGATACTTTAAGGTTTGTACATTCAAAAAACAAATACAATTGAAATGTGATTTATGTAATATGGAATTGCACCATAAGATTATATAATTATAAAATGGTGTTTTTCTTGTAAGTAGTTTTCATGAAAGGTCCTCAAGTGACACAACGTAATGGTAAATGATTTGCTATTTATGTAGTAGATTTTAGGTTTGTGTCAGAGCGTGTATTCCTTGTAAAATCTTGGAAGAGTTGGGATTTTACTAGTTTTCCTTGGACCTATAAAATATACTTTTTGGAGAATGAGATTTCCTCACATCCAAAAAAATAGTTTTCATGAAAGATTAAGTATAAAATCATGATTTTTATTCAAATAATTATTTTTTTGAAAAATATATCTTAATCCATAATAATAATAAAAATGATATTAAAATTCTAAATATAATTTGATAAAAAAAAACTATATTCTTCCTGTAACTCTCGGTTAATTCATGCATGTTTCTTTTAGAATAAAAAGTATAATTACAAAGCGAAGAGAAAACCAGTTTTGGAAATAGACTTTTTATGTATCATACATTCATCAAATATACAGTTGCTGCTGAATAAAAAATATTTTTTAAAAATTAATTAATACATTTCAACCTTAATATTTATTAAATTATTTAAAAGCCTATTATCACATACACGCGAGGCACATCATATATATTTTTTGTGATTAATTAAGAGCCAAATCATTCCGCTATGAGCACATTTCAGGTTTTAATTCCTTGTACTGAAGCAAATCAATCTAATCAAGACAAAAGGTAAAAAAATCTGGATATTCTCATCATAAAATAAAATAAAACCTGCCCTTTTTTCACAGAATACGTTTCCATTATCATCTTGATCTAACACAAAATAAAGGTACGCCAAAAAGTCTCCCTTTTTTCATTTTATAGTAAAAGTTATTTTAAAATCAATTCACAATTTCACATATTAAACAAGATCAAAACTTATTAATAATTAATTCTATCAATATAAGATACTTTTCAAAGACTTTTATTTATAAAACATATCATAATATTTTTTTTATTTTTTTTTGACACAAACACATCAAAATAATTTAAAAACAACAATTTTTTAATTTAAAATAAAATAAAAAATTATTTTTTCAAAATTATTTTTAAAACACAGTGTCAAACAAGATCTAAAACTTGAATTATACCAGTTATTAAAACATCAAATTTAACGATTATTATACAAGTCCAACTAAAAGCTAAAACTAAATAATAAATTCATCAAAAAAATTGAGAATTTTGTTTCATGGGTATTGTTACATCGTGAATATAAAGGAAGGTTGTGGGTCGTGGGATTTTTTTTTCTCTCCTGATGAATATGTTTTTTGTTTTTATATAGAAGGTGCTTTTAAGATTTAAATATATAATTTATTCTGGAACTATCACCTTGTATATATAAATTTAGACCAATCAGTATGAGACTAGTTTACACCAAGTTATGGTTTTAATTATTTTTTTAATGTAAAAAACAAATATTTAGATTGCAAGGAACTATTTGATAATGTTATTGAACCCGACTCAATAAATTTTGAATTTTTTTTGATTAACTAGAATTTAAAGTTAAACAATATAGAAGTTGTCGTAACATAATCAATCAAATTAATAAGTTCAATGACAACATGAAATAACCAATAAAAAAATGTTGTTAATGCATTTTTTTAATATTTTTTAGAAATATAAAATTAAAATAAAATGCAGATTTGAATGATATTTTTTTAAAAAATATTGATACGTGACATACTAAATTATATGTATTTTTGTATACTTATAAGTAATATATTAATTAATTTGTTAAATATATGACTTAAGTCATTGTAATGACTCTACAAAAACAGATTAAAATGAGTTATAAAACTTAATTTTTAATTAATTTAATATTGATGGATGTAATTAAAAAAATATATCAAAATCAATATGTATTAAACTATTAAACTTGTAATTTAAATAATAAAATAAAAAGCATATGTAAAATATAATTTTCAAAACAAAAAATAAAACTACTCAATTTGAGAGTATAACTACAATTATTTAGCAATATTTTAGAGTTTTGTAATTCGATTCAAAAAATAAATAAACAAAAAAGTAAGTTTTACACGATTTTTTTCATGTAAAGTCAACAATTGCAGTCTCTTAAGGAAATCCAATCAATCATGTCGTTAGAGCAATTATGGAAAATTAAAAAAAATAGAAACTATTGCCATAAACGTTAACTTTCACAATATCCAGTAGTAATTCATCTATCAAAGTGAATTAAATTTATATAAAAAAACTAAAAAAGAAAGGGAAATTAAAACACTCTCTCTCTCTCTGCCATGTATACGAACAAAAACGACATTATAACACCAAGCAAAACGCAACAGCCGAGCTGGTAATAAAATGGCAGTTTATTATAATTTCCACGAATGACAACATTTCTCTCCTCCGTGCCATCTTCTTCCCTCTCTTTCTCAGGTACCAAACAACCCCTCTCTCTCTCTTTATGTATATACGTTATTTTTCTTATATTAGAGGAAAAATCTTTACTGTAAATTAAAAGCTGTATTTGATTTAAAGTCTCTTTCTTTTGTGGTTTTAGTAATAAAATTTTAGTTTTAGTTTTAATTTTAATTTCAATTATTAACTTGCTCTTATGGGTTCTTTTCAGGGGGGAATTTAATTTATTTATTAGCTCTTAAAAAGGTAGCTAAAGTTTTTTTCTTTTCTTTTTTCTTTTGGTGGGATTTGGTGCTTTTTCGGGTTGGTTTTAAGGCGTATATGAAAGGAATAGTTTTGGAATCTGATCTGTTATTTTTTTTATTTTTCGTGCTTTGTGTTAATACAGATCGGTTATGAGAAATGATTGGTAATTAATGAAGTTTCCTGGCAGGATTTGCATTAATCTTGTTAGCCCATTTGAACCAGGAGATAAGCTAGAAAGAAAGAGAAAATCCTAATTCAAGAATCTTGGGATTTATTTTGATATAATTTGATTTGATGTGTAGATGTGTGGATTAAAAGTGTATTTCTTGGATGAGCGGTTGAAACTCGTGGTTTAATATTTGTGGTTTTTGGTGTTTCCGTGGGTTGTGCAAAGACAGATGGGAAGGGGAGAGCAAATCAATTATAAGAGGAGTCTCAATAAAAGGGCTAGGGATAAAGATAAGGGTTCTGATGATTCCGATGAGGATTATGTGGTTGAGAATGAGGAGAATGTATCAGATGATGATTCGGAGGATTGTCAAGTTTCTTTAGATGGGTATCCATCAGAGGAGAGTTTTGATGGTTTTGCTGAGGAAGAGGAGGAGGGAGAAGGGGAGGAGGAGGAGGAGGAGGAGTTTAGGAAGCCTGTTAGATCAAAGAAGAGGATTTCTTCAGGGAAGGGGAAAATTGAGGGTAAAGCTTCTCGGAAGAGAAAAAGGGCATTTCATGATGATGATGACGACGACGAATATGTTAATGATGACGGGGATGAAGAAGATGAAGAATTCACACCAGATGAAGAAGATGATGATTGTTTGGATGAGGATGATGAATTGACAGTGGAAAGTAAGAACAGAAATGTGAAAGTGGTCAAGAGGAGAGTGCCAAAAAGGGGTTCTGGAAGAGTTACGAAGAGGAGAAATTCTAGGGTTAGGAAGAAGCCTTTGGAAAAGAAGGGGAGAAATAAACGTAGGTTGAAAAAGAAAGAGAGGTGTGAACATGAAGATGAAGATGAAGATGATGGTGAGCTTTTAGCTGATAGCCCAGTTAGAAGAGAAAAGAGCAAGAAAAGCTCAGGTGTGAGAAAGAGGAAATTTTTTGTAAATTCAGACTCAGATCTTGTGTCTAACGGATCATCTGATGATGAATATACCCTTTCCGGGGAAGAGAGAGAGCAAGTGAGGGAAGCCAGTCAGTTATATGGAAAATTGAAGACTAGTTTGAGAAGTTCAGTTTGGAAGAAAACTCAGGAAAACGGGGATTTATGCCAGCAGACAAAACCAGTAGGAAGAAAAGGTAAGGAGAAGGTAAAGGAAGTAAAATCAGAGTTAGGAAAGCAGGTATGTGGAATTTGTCTTTCTGAAGAGGACAAAAGAAGATTGAGGGGAACCCTGGACTGCTGCAGTCACTATTTCTGTTTCACTTGCATTATGGAGTGGTCCAAAGTAGAATCTCGTTGCCCTTTGTGCAAGCAAAGATTTAGTACAATAGCTAAAAGTGGAAGATCAGCAATGGGGGTTGATCTGAGAAATATGGTGATAGAAGTCCCCAAGCGTGATCAGGTATGTCTTCCATGCTAGTTCTCTGTGCCTATCACTTGCTTTGTTCTTTTATTTTTTCTTATTTCGTGTTCGGATTGGGTTATTTTTTCATATAGGTTTATCAGCCAACTGAGGAAGAAATCAGGAGCTACATTGACCCATATGAGAATGTGATTTGTAAAGAGTGCCATGAAGGCGGGGATGATGGCCTCATGCTACTATGTGATCTCTGTGACTCATCTGCTCATTCTTACTGTGTTGGTTTGGGGCGGCAAGTACCTGAAGGCAATTGGTACTGTGATGATTGTAGGCCTGTTGCTCTTGGATCCACAAGCTCCCAAGCTCAAGATCCTTTGCATGATCAATGGAATTCAAGCAACAACATATTTAACAGACCACCACCCGTTTTGAATTTAGAAGGAGGTTTAGATCCCCATCTAGAGTCTTCACCTCGTTTAACCATCCCACAAGTATTTGGGAATCTATCGTCTCCCAGATTTCTGGCTGGAGATAGTCATGTAGCTTCACCAGTGTCTGTAGCAGGGGCATCTACTGTCTCTGGGAGACGTCATCTACACCGTCATATACGGATTCTCCTTTCGAATAGAAATCCATCAGCAAATATGAATCCTGTGGGTAATAGAATTGATGCCATCTCAGCTGCCAGCTTGCGTAGTGATTTTTTAAACTCACAAATTGATCCAGTTAGGGAAACAGCTCTTCAAAATCCAAGGACACAAGAAAATGGGACATCAGAACAGACACCCAAAGAGGAGAGACTGCAGGTGAATGATCATCCCTCTTCTTCTTTTCAAAACAGGGATTCTTTTTATCAGACACCAAATCAATTGAGAAGGCAAACAGTTCAGGATTCAACTATTACAACTGCTGACAGACCTGCCAATTTGACATTATGGCCTGAACTCATGGGGATCAACTCAATACCTGGTTTTGAACAACCCCATCAGTTCAGAAGCCGATCAAGCACTGAGCCTGATGGTAATTTGTCCTCATACCAAGTGAGAGAACAAAGCCAATTCTATGACGTGAAGGAACAATTGCAATCAATGGTCAAAAACCATTTGGGAAGCTTGTCACGAGATATTGAATTAGGTATGTGAAGCTCTCCCTTTTTTGTGGTCACCCTAAGTACTTATTCAGCACTTCTGTTGCTGAGGTCCCCGGGAGACAGGAAGTTGATGGAGAAACAAGCTTCCTCTTCTGGGATGTTAAAATCCCTGTGATGTAATCAGGGCTTTCCAATATTCGTCAAATGCTTAAGAATTCTTAGATTTCTTATTTGTTGGTTGGATGCATGACAATTATGTTGAATTAATCGTTTTTTAACCATGCAATGGAAATGCTTAAAAATGGCTTATTTCGTCAAATGCAGACCATGATACTCTCAAGGATATAGCAAGGAGCTCTACACATACCATACTAGCTGCTTGCGGGCTAGAGCATAAGAGGAGTGAGGTTCATACAGTACCCTTACCATCAACTTGTACACATACTGATAGAGTGGTCGCCGGGCAGACAAGTGTGATGAGAGGCTGTTGCTCGTCTTGTTTTGATTCTTTTGTGAGGGACGTCGTGAAGACGATCATGGACACAAGACCGCGACAGTGGTTGACTTTAGGTCTTTAGGGTTTAATGCAGGGAGAAGCTATTTATACTCCCCTTTTTTTTTTTAGAGTTGGACAAACATTTATGGTTAACTTGTTCATAAACATAAATGACTTGACATTGAGCACACAAAAGCTCCATTCTTATTTGATCATGATACTCATTGTTTAGGCTGACTAAACCATACTGCTGTTGCTTGTTGCCAAATCCTATTTTCTTTCCAAGCTATTAGTTTATTTTGGTGCCTCCTTCCTATAAGTTTCTGCTCATTATAACATTCATCAAAGCCAAGTGGATGCCATGACAGGTACTTAACCATTTCTAAGAATAATGCGAAAATTATAAAGGCCTGTAAATTACCATTTAAAAAGAAGTTGGATAAAAGAAAAATATGAATCAGGGTGGATGGAAATATTCTATCTTCGAAAAGAATTGATTGAATGAAAAGATATTTGTCCGAAAGGTTGCTCAATGCCCAGAAGGTTTGGCAGTGTTTTTGTTTGTTGTTTTGATGTAATTATTATTAAAAAATAAAAAATATTAAAATACATTTCCAAATAAAAATTACTTTATACTGATATCCTGAACATGCTCTTGTCTTAATCTCTCTCTGCTTTTCCACACCCCACCACAACTCCAAATGACTGTCATAGAATCCTCAAGCAGCTGCATCAACACAAGCACACAACCGCTTTAGCCAGGCTCTTGAAGATATTTCTCTCTGGTATCTATTATTTATTGGCTCCTCAAGATTCATTTTTTGGGAGTTATCATTGAAAAGAGGTTTGGCCATGCAGCGGGAGTCATGGTGGTTCAGCTGGACTTAATAGCTAAAGTCCATGGCTTACAAGCAGCAGATAAATAAAGTCTTCCTGATCATGGGAGAGCAACCTTTGAGGTACTCTTTGAAACTGGTATGTGGAGAATAAACATCTGGAGAAGGCAGATGCCAAGATGCACACAACCATTGTTTTGGTAGAGATTCTGATGTAGGAGATGGAAGACAAGGGTATTTGGTGCAACAAATACTCGTTCAAGATCCTATTAAAAGCTTAAGCAGTTTCTTCTAATATTGAGAGAATAGAGAAAGTTCTGATGAATATGGAAGGAGAGTCGGATCAACTGGGAAGTTTACCGTGGCAAAGGTCTCTTCGAAACCCGACTTCTCTGAAAAAGCTTTAGCTGTATTGAAGCACTCAGACCAATCATCAAGAGTAATGAGAGAAGATATGCTAATGAGAATCTTCTCTCTTTGTATGCTAATGTTGGTAACAAGTATGAACTACATCTTTTTTGGCGTTTCTTTAAGAAATCTGCAGTTTTCTATAATTCAGGCTGTCTACATATTATAAGCTCATTGATGAAATCGGATGGCTTAGATGGCGCTGAGGAGGTTTGGGAGGAGTGGTTATCATTGAAGACATTGTTTGACATTCAAATTCCAAATGCTATGTTCACTTGTCATTCCCAAAAAATTTCTGAGAAAAGGCCGAGGCATTTGTGAAAAAGATTGTAGAGAGTGGGAGCTTGGTGAATACACGTTTGATCGTTTAGCAACCAAACACAGTGTCGGTGTTAAAAGACGGGCATGTCAGAATGAAAGTGAGATGACAGTGGAGGCAAATCTGCTCCTTAATAGTTCATACAGGCTAGTCATGATCTGGAATTGGTTGAGCTCAAAAACTTGTTTTCAACAATTGGTCAACCTGTAGTGCCTAGAAGAAATAGTTGGTGCAGTTAGGTGTACTTGTAGGAGATATCTAAGGTCTTGAAGTTTCTTGCGCAGAAGACAGTATCAGTTATTTCAGTTATTTCACATATTCACAATTTGGGGTATTGCTGTATCCCTTGACCCAACTGCCTGACATCTGCTGGTCTGATAGCCAAATTTGACTCTTCTTGTTGTTTCTATGATACTTGAGCTTCAGGTCAACTTCTTCAGCAGAAAACAAGCAACCCAACGGATTGAACTTGATAATGGAACACGAAATCTGTTATAACTAGTGTGTGTTTCTTTACGGACACACCTCATAAACAAACGAATTGTAAATGTCTTTGGGAGCATGGTTTTCTTTGAGAGACTAGTTTGCTGATCAACTCACAATGGAACCAGCCCCACCAATCCACAACACATTGCTAACCAGCTTAACAATGTGGCCATCAAAACAAAGATTGCCAGCAAACACCCCCACAGTCTGCAGCAGGTGGTGGGGGTAAATATGTTGCATTCAAAATAATTTCTTGCAGCTAACTAGGCTGACAGGAGATGCCTTCAATGAGCAGATACGTGTTTTATTCATCAAGATATTTTGTAATTTCAAATAACTAACAAGAAAGTAACATAGAGATGCATTAGCAAATGATTAGGAAGTAATTTTCTTCTCCTTTTCATTTAATCATGACCTGAAAGTAAAAGTCTGTCCAACAACTAACGTTCACAGGCAACATAACTTACACTCATTCCTACATTTTATTTAACACTCCGAGTTTAATACATTCCCATCTTCACTGCAAACAAACCAAGATTGCAAGGCACTTAGCTGGAAATATGGCATTCGATACTGTAGCAGCCAGCATGACCCCACTTCTATAAAATGTCATCAAGAATTGTAGACAGCAACAGCCCTTGTACAAACTCACTCCTTTTGGCCTTCTCTTCCTTATCCTTAATTGACATTGGAGGTGACTTCCTATTTCTGCAACCAAAAACAAAAACATAGCACCTGAATGAGGATAGCCAAATGATTTTGCATACATGTAAATAAATGATCCATCACTTAATGTGGGACTATATTTCAACAACTGCAGCCAGGGATGGATTCCAGTTTGAGTTTAGGGAAGGGATTACAGACTTAGAGTAACCTTGTTATTATGCAAGCACTGACTTCAATTACAAGCAGGACCACATGATTAGTAGCATGATCCCCAAAAGTCAAGATTCAGGTACTCAGGAAAAACAAATCAATAAATGAAACTATAACGAAGAGTGAAACTGTAACAAAGAGTGAAATCAAACAATTGAGCAGCATCCTCCCATGGTACACATGACCACCTAGAGCTCTAATGATCAACTTAGAGCTTTGGCAAAAATGGCTAATTAATTTATGGTTTTCTCAAGTTCTTTATAGTTTCACTCTGTATACTGAAACGCTTTTGGTAACTATTGGTAAATATGATGTAGAAATAACAGAATTGGATAGGTAAAAACTGCAGTTCTTGATACATAAATCAATGGTAATTCCATAAAGCATCCAAACCACATACCCCTTCCCTTTGATCCTATCTTTTCTGAAAAAATCATTTAAACATCAAGGTGGTTGACCAAAATGATTGTGATACAAACTTTAATGTGCTCTATTTCAGCAAATGACCAAAAAGTCATACTTTATCATGCAACAAATATAACAATTAATTTAGTGAGGAAAAAAAAGAGAAGAAAATCTGCAACTTTTTAGCATGGGTGACAGCAAAGAATTAACATGTGTGTGGTGCACAGCTCATTGTGTTTGGGCTAGTTGAAAGCAGGACAAACCTAGTATGAGAAACTTCTGAGATTCTAATCTTTGAAGTCAACAGCATGGTCAGGTGCTTGTTACATTTCTAGTCCACACAGAATCATGTAGCAAAATATATGCACTCCACATTAATTTTATTATCAACTAGTTCGAAGTCTGCAAATTGAATATGAAAAATATGCTACCATAAGAAGTCCAATGGTCAATATAAATTCAAAGGTTAGTGCATCTAAGATCAATTCCCTTTCAACAATATTAGCAAATCATGAAAGGACATAATTTCTCTGTGACAGTGTACTGCAGATGAAAGCGATTAGGATATCCATTTACAGCGCATACAAAGAATCTACTACATGAGTTAAGTAGGACAAAAAAGAGAGAGACAGACTAGAAGAGCAGAATAACATACCGTTCTGAAACATTCCCATCAGCACTTTTCTTGGTCGAATTTGTTTCAGACAAAAAGGAGGGCTGGGAACTCGGGAAATCATCAACCATGGGTAAAATGAATGAAGATAATAATGGATCAGGTGCTGAATTGGATGAGGAAACTACACAGGACGAACCGCCAAGAAGGGATTGTAGATTTCCTTCTCTCAGCTCTTTCCTCAACAAAGAAAGGGTTGAATGAGGTCCACCTCTTCGTGATTTCCTCTTGCGCTGCATGTAATTACTTGTCAAGGAACTCAGCACAAAGGCAAGATCATGCACAAGATTTTTGATACTGAAGCTCAAGTCAACAACAATGAAAAATTAAGTCTAGCTATAGACCAAAAGCATAAGAAAGTAATCCAAGCATTCCCATAATAAAAGCAAACAAGGAGTTGAAATTGGTTTTGCAAGCAAAACAAACACATGATCACCCAAGGAAAACAAATCATTAGAGTTAGTAATAACTCAATAGAAAAGGATATCTTGAATATATTTCCATGTTGTAGGGTTATATGTGCAACCATGTCAACACCCACCCTCATTGCACAAACTGGGCACACCTGTAAATAAACAGCATATATTGTGAGCAAATTTAACCTTCAATAAGATCTCAACATTGGAGCCCCTAACAGATAATCTTGATTTTAAAAAGTAGACACTTAATATGATAGTGAATGACCTCTTATGTTTTATAAATCACGGCCAGTGTAGTACCCTAATTACTATTTTACAGTATTGTACACCACATCATGGGCAGGGGAATCATAATCATACAAAACAAGTGGCTTTGTGGGTAATAACCCCCATTCCTATCATCAATAGTAAAGCTCACTGGGATGGATGAATTCTTAAGTTACTAAGGTCAAGTTTTATCTAATCATTGTCATCAATGTCTATGCCCATCAAGGGATTAGCATTACTGAATAGCACATAAAGATAATACTTCCTCACAAAAATCACATTGAAGAACTCCATGCATCAGTAACTCTGAAGGAGGAAGATTTATTATTGAGCTTGACAAGAACATATAATTGATGCCAATTCAACTCTACAAAAGCTTAAATTCTTACTGAGAAAAAAAAAACTGAAATTTTGAACTCTACGAACATATGCAATTCAGCAACATATATAAAGAAAGATTGTTCATACCCCATTCTTTGATTCAACAGGATGCTCATCATCAATGTGACAACACAACCCAACAATATCAAAATATTGAGGACAGAATGGGCATGGAAACTCCTCCCTTATATCATCATCTCCATCAATTTCTTCAAACCCCATTAACATATCTGCATTTGCAAACATTATAACAATTATTTGAAGTTTAAAAGAAAATTTCCTTAGTTTATTACATTCAGAAACACTTAGCCTCTATTTGATAATAGTCAAATTCAACTCAATCTGTTAAGGTTCATGATTCTCAAGCAGTCACCACTGATATCAGTTTAGAGGGGCAATTCCCTTATCAACTCCCAGCCAAAATAAATAGTTACCTCAGAACGAGAATTTATTTTGAACCTCACCTAACCTCGAAAACAACACTTGACCCTTTATACCCATTTACTCAATAAACAAACACAAGATTTTCACAGAGAAACATTTTTCTTTCTTTTTCTTTATCAAAAAGAAGGAACCTTGAGTTTCAACTTTCAAGTAACAGCCATGTCAAGCTCAGTGAAGTAATCTGTAGTTTCCTTTCAGGGGTTATAACAAAGCCATAATGAAAAACCTTAACACCCCAAAACCCAGATTTCTCATATTTCCCATCAAACAACCTACACAAAACACTCTTCTTCAATAACGAAAAAAAAGCTGGATTCCAAAACCGTATAGTTTCATTCATATTTTCAATGACCAAACAGCTTAAAAACCCAAACTTTAAACACTAACACTTTAAATGACCATAACATTTCATTTTCCAATCATTTCTCAAAAACCAAACCAGCCAATATAAACAAGCAAAAGACAAAGAACCGACTTCGGGGTTTGGTGTAACCAAGCTCAATTTACTTAAAAACCCAAACTTTAAACACCTACACTTTAAATTCCCATGATTTATCAATATCCTAATCATTTCTTAGCTACCGAAAAGACCAATAAACAGGCAAAAGACAAAGAAATGACAGCTGGGGTTGATAAAACTAAGCTCAATTTGCTTAAAAACCCAAAATTTATAACTTTGAAACAATTAAACTCCCATAATACTTATCTTTTCCATTCATTTTCTAAGCAACCAAACAAACCTCATACATGACAAGAAATGATAATTTCAAAAAACTAAAAATCCTGACCAGATCGTGATTGAAGAGCTGATTGGTATCTCTTAGAAGCTGAAGAAAGGCGAGCACTCCATGAATCAGCATCCATAGCTCCTCCTTTAAAAATTAGTTTTCTTTAAAACTCCAAAATTCTCAACCGATCCTCACTTGTTGAAAAATAAAAAAAAGTGGGTTTCCTAATCGAATTTTGAGGCTTTGATCTTGAATTTACGCAAGTGAATACCCTTGAAATTAGGGGTTGAACCAGAGGAAATGATGATACTTGATAAGGTGGGTGTTTTTATTTGTTTTTTTCTATAAAAGGAGTGAGAGATGACACAAGGAGCTGTGTTTTGTTCGTCGAAAAAAAGGGAGTCTTGTGTTTGTTGCGCTGTAGTTTTATAGTATATTTTATTTATTTTATTTTTGATATTTTTTTATTAATTGTTTTGCTGTTAAGTTTGAAAAAAAAACTTTAATAAACAATCAATTTTTGGAAATAAAAATAAAAGAGTGTTACGGTTGTTAATTTTTAAATTTAATTTTTTATTTCTAAGAAACTTGTATTGTACAAAATAATCTTTTTTAGCTATTAATTTTCTAAATCTATCAGAATTTATATAAAAAGACTAAAAAAACTAGTTTAGTGTGATGTAAAAAAATATTAAATAAAACTAGGTTAATAGGATGATGCGGTCAAATTTTAAAAAATATGGATTAAGATTTAATTTTATAATATAGTCAATTAATTAAAACCCAACTATTAACTTATTTATTTATTTATTAAATCTATATTTTTTTTATCAGAGATTATGATTAAGTTTCAAAACTATAAGATTTCGTTTGTTTATGTGTTTTAAGATTTTTTTTATATTTTTTATATTTAATTTATTTTAATATATTTATATTAAAAAATATAAAAAAAATATTTTAATATATTTCTAAATAAAAATATGCTTAACAAAAAAAAACTGCTAGAACAATTATTCAAAGAACCCCACTTAACAGTTACGTAAATTAAAAAGCAAATAAAAAAAAGTAATCCCTCTACTTCATTTTTTTTATTAATTAACCCCAACACCTCCACTGTCTCCCAAAACATTTCCAATTTCTCCGGCCACGTGACCTCCCGCCATCTTCTCCGATCTCGGCACGTGACCTCTACAGCACCTCCAGATCCATAAATTATCGATTCCTGGGAGAAAGAGAGTGAGCCCTTTTTTATTATTTTTTTGCTGATTTTGTTATGGCAACGAGGAATCGGACGTTGATATTT
The DNA here is from genome assembly GCA_029228465.1 of Salix viminalis. Classification (NCBI taxonomy): domain Eukaryota; kingdom Viridiplantae; phylum Streptophyta; class Magnoliopsida; order Malpighiales; family Salicaceae; genus Salix; species Salix viminalis. Next base: position 13,134,761 of record CM055438.1, on the reverse strand, counting down.
AGGAAGTACAGAGATGCATTGAAGAGCGTCAGGGTTCCGACGAGCTCATCTCCGTCAACGAGCTCTGTCAGAGGAGGTGGTGGTGGTGGTCCGGTGATCGAATTGGCCAGCACTTCGCTTCTCAATCCTAATCGGAAATATGCTCCTCTCAGTACTGAAGATCCCGGTAATTCAAGGTAAATATTCACATTCGTATGCGTATACATATACGTACAAATCTTTGCTTGGTGCTTTTGTTGTTAATTAGTCTTTTAGTTTGATTGATTTTGCAATGTGATATGTAGAATTGAGTGTGTTAGCTAAAATGGGATACGAAATAAGAGGTTTTTGCAGTGTGATTTTGTGGAGATTTTTACTGTGTTTTATTGTTAATTTGAATGTCGAAAATGTGTGGCAGATAGATAATTGTTGATGGGTTTTTTAGTTTTGAAGTGAATGTTAGTGGATAGGTATGGAGGTAATGTGGAATATAGCTGCATTGCAGGAAAGTTTCGAAGAGGTTGTCTTTGGCTGTATGTGTTTTTGGGAATTTTGATCTGTTGGTAGCTGTTGGTGAAGCATGATTATCTTCTTGTTAGATTGAAATGGGTGTTGAAAATGTTTTTTGATGATGGGAGAATCGGATATTTTCTCTAAATAGTAGTGCATGAGCATGGTAGAGGTCGAGTCAAGCTGGGTCATATGGATTTGAGATCTTTTATTGCCTGCAATTCTCAAAAATCGGATTGGTTTCTGTAGGTATTTTTAGTCAAAGGCTTTTATGGAATTGCTTGTGAGGAGTGAAATGGTTGTGTTGGAAGGTGGTGTGAAGATTGGGGATGGTTCTACTTTAAGCTAAACGATGTTTGAAAGCAGTTTTGATAGATGCGAGTATTAACTTAAATTACTCTCTAGGTATTTCTTCTGCATTTTAAACACTGATTGTTTTTTACTGTTGCTTCCTAATGGTTGAGCATTTACTGTAAAATTTAATGTTATCCTGGAAGGAACGTTAAGGCTGTTGTCTTGATGCAGTAAAGGAGCACTTACAGTAGGTTTACCTCCAGCTTGGGTGGATGTATCTGAAGAAATAGCAGCAAATGTGCAACGTGCACGCACAAAAATGGTTGAGTTAGCAAAGGCTCATGCCAAAGCTTTGATGCCTTCATTTGGTGATGGTAAAGAAGATCAACTGACAATTGAGGGTCTAACCCAAGAAATAACTGCTCTTTTAAGGAAATCAGAGAAGCAACTAAAAAGACTTGCTGCAGCTGGGCCTTCTGAGGATTCAAATGTTAGAAAAAATGTGCAGGTAAGCCTTTATTTTCTTGCAAGAACCAACTACACACATGAAGTTGTTGCTGATTTATTTCCACTTGCATATGATTTTTTGGTGGATAATACGGCCTAAGCCCAACAAAAAGCAAATTTTAAATTACAGTTATGGGGCTCGCAGCCCCAATAATGTCCTGATAATCTAAAGGAGAAATTCTAACTGATTAAATGGCTCATAGGCCTCTGATGTTTCTCTGATAATTAGAATATCTTCTTGTGAGCTCTTCTGGACCATGCACCTATAACTGCTGGGTGAAACGATTGCTCTCTCCAATTAGTGGCTTGGTGATTCTATTGTTTTGCTCTATGGAATTTTATATGCAGTTAAACATACTTGAGAACTAATGCATTCCTTACATGGTGAATTGTGCTTATGCTGGCATATTTTTATTTGCAGCGTTCCCTTGCCACTGACCTTCAGAACCTTTCAATGGAACTTCGCAAGAAACAGTCGACATACTTGAAGCGCCTCAGGCAACAAAAAGAGGTCCGGGAAGGATTGCTTTTCCTATTAAATTACTGAATAAGTAAGGAATATTTTGACATTTTCTTATAATCATTCTGTTTTGATATGCAGGGTCAGGACGGGGATGATTTAGAAATGAACCTAAATGGTGGAAGATCTATAATAGATGATGACAATTTGGACGACATGGTATGCTTGTCTTAACCTTCTCCACCTTAGGTTTATTGTTAGATATGATGTGTCATGAAATTGTTCGGTAATGCATAGCAAGTTGATAGACAAAACTTGAGTAAGAGGTTTTGTGAGATCTACGTAGCCCACCACCAATCTGATTGGTGGTTCAGGGTCAAAGCCTGCTTGGTATGGCCTATACCGATATCAATCAGGGATTTTTTTATCTTTCCTTTTGGATTTGGGGTCCCTCCCTTCCAGTTACATATATGTGATATTTGGGTGTACAAAAATTCAAAAGATTATGAGAGAGTTTGTGCTTTGTATTTACTTATATAATGTAGTAAATCTCTTCTTTTTCTTCACCTGTGAACGTAAGCTTAGTTTGAACCACATCTTCTGTTTTCTTCATTCTTTTTGTTTGTTTTGTGCCCTGAAGCTATAGTCTAAATTCTCTTTCCATCATTGTATCTATCAGTCATGTCCAGAAACATTATCTAAATAGTTTTGCAAGTTAAATCCTGTTTTTTAGTCAAGATTCTTGCACTGTTTCTTCACTTTTGTTTAGTACTGAGAATATTATATATCAATGATATGTTAGGTATTTAATGAGCATCAGATGGCCAAGCTGAAAAAGAGTGAGGCAGTCACTGTAGAAAGGGAACAAGAGATCCAGCAGGCAAGTGATTGCTCTTAGCCTTTGTTTTTTAATCAACGGAAATTTAGTAGCCTCCTTTATTTGTTAAGACTCTTTATGTTTCCTATTGATCTCTGTAGGTAGTTGAATCGGTAAATGAGCTTGCTCAGATTATGAAGGACTTGTCAGTACTTGTAATAGACCAGGTTAGGAGTTGATCGGCTTCTTTTTTAAATCTGTGAAGTTCTTGTTCAAGTCTCTGATCACTAACTGTTTATTGCCCTCCAAACAGGGCACGATTGTTGATAGAATAGACTACAACATTCAGAATGTAGCAACTACAGTTGAGGAGGGGCTTAAACAACTGCAGAAGGTTCCCTTCTTACCCTCAGCAATCATTTCGTTCTACTTTCAAAAGCCTCTCTCTTTCTCTCTCATTTTGCATGGCATTGTTTATATTGAATGGATTTGGCACCGCAGGCTGACAGAACGCAGAAACGAGGGGGGATGGTGATGTGCGCCACCGTGCTTGTTATAATGTGCGCTGTCATGCTGGTCCTTCTTATCCTGAAGACGATTCTCTTTTGATTGTGAGCATAGATATTCCTGAAGATTTTCTTTTTATTTGCGAGCACAAGTATTCCTGAAGTTCACTCGTTCATAATGCCGCGCCGCTCCGCGCCAAATGTTACACTCTTGTAGATGGCTATAACTTTGCCCCATTAAAGAATGCAAATGCTTTGAATTCCTCGAATACACGTACCATATTAATCGATTACCTTCTTATATTGCTGTTTTTTTTCTTCTACAAAATTTTGTGGGGAGAGAGGGAGAGATAAATGTCCTCAAAGATGTATAGAACTGGCATTGAACTTTGTTCCTTTGTCACGGATCTGCTAGGTTGATTCTTTTGATTTTTTGGGAGGTTGGAGCATGGTGCTTTCAAAATCCAAGGCTCCCTGTTTGTATCCATTTTTGCTCGTGTAATTTCAAAAAAATAGCAATCCCATCTCTCTCGTTTATTTCATGTTATCCCAGTTTTAACTACCTGGTAGATAAATGATAATTCTACCATGCATGGATGAAACTTCGAGGCGATGAGTTTTAGTGTTTCGCCATGCCTGCAAAACCATGCTTGTTTCATAATCTGATCAGACTTGATCATCTGAGCTATTACGTTTTTTTGTGACTGGAAAAAGAGCTAAATGCATTTATTTGGTTCGTGGCTCCAATATAAGATACGCCTTGTAATAGACAGGACAATTTTTTGAAGCAAACAGAATGTATTTGCGTGGGAGAACAGTGTTTACAAATGCTACATGATATAATGTATAATGATATTTCCACATTAGAGAACAACAAGCTCTCGTAGCTCAGTTGGTTAGAGCACCCGTTTAGTAAGCGGGAGGTCTTGAGTTCGACTCTCAACGAGAGCAATCCGCCCGATGACTTTTTCGTCTCGTTTCCAAGAGATGTAAAATGGAGTTGTATAAAGCTAGCCAATACCAAAGCTTCCACTTGGACCCGTTTATTTTTCACGGAATTTTAAAATATTTTATTAATAGGTTAATGTAAAAAATAAATCTATATATATTATTTTGATGTGTTTTACAAGATAAGAGATATTATTTTTTTTAAAAAAAAATTAGGAATCATGTGTAGATCAAGATATATAATCCTGCAAAACAAAACAAATAATCGGTAGTGTTTGCTAATTTTATTTATTAAAATAGTTTATTATTCAATCAAACAATAATAAAAAATAGACATGCATATTAAATTAATTAAATAAATAAAAAAATATGATATAAATATGCACATATTAGAAAATATCATCTGAGAATAAATATTTTTTTATTTATACAAAAAAAAATAAATTTATAAATAAATTCGAAAAAACAACAAATCAAATTATATTTCATTTAAAAGAAGTTCTCAATACAAAATAAAAGAGAGGGTATTAGTCTGATATAAATAAAAAAAATTAATTGTGAAAAACACGTATGAAAAAGTATTCATTTTAAAAAAAATCAGACAACATGCCATCTATATTGTTTGATATTTTGGTTAATGTGGTGGCAAAAAATAGGTTTGATGGGTTTTTTTCAACTCAAAATTTCAAGTTTTTAATATTTTATTTTCTAAAAACACCTAGAAAATATCATAAACAACTTAATAAACTTATCCATGACCTCAAAAAAATCTAAAAAAAACTATCTCAAAATCCTAAATCAACCCAAAACTAAAAAATCTTTATGAAGATCAAATTTGTTTTTCTTGGCAATTTCAAAGTAAAACCCCTCTCCTCATAAAAAAAAATTTGACATTAATCTCCGCTATTTTAATAGCCAAAATTAATGCAAACAAAAGCTCTTATCTCCAGCACTGGATTTCATAGACTTTCTCTCATCTGGGATGTAAGCAATTCACTGGAAAATAAAATACCCTCTTCTTCTTTTTCTACTGCAATGCAAATAAAAACAAATCTACATTTATTCTATTATGGTAATTTGACTTTTCTACATAGCTTTCCGATCACCACTCAAAAGTAAAATCTAGGGCAAGATCTGGTCCCGACAAGAATCTGTAGTAGTCAGCTTGCCATCTACGAGAACTCAAACTCAGAGTTTTTAGAGTTTTGAAAGAAATTCTTCAATGCGTGAATGAAATTCAAATACCCCCTGGCACAAAAGCTTACTGAAAATCCAGACCTTCAATCAAAACCTAAGATATAACTTGTGTAGCATAACAAAATTATAATATTTGAGATAGAATGAGTGATCTGAAAGGCTACAGAAAATCTCATACCTACTTCGTCAATACTCAATACTCAACACATATTGCAAAAGTTATAACTGTGATGTAAAAACATTGTCCAAAATCGGTGTACTTTATAAACAAAAACAGTAAACATAACTAAGCCAGAATTGTTGGAAAAATCATTAACTTCAGGCAGCAGCTTGGGATGCTGCAAGCCTTTTTTTAGCCTCCTCGATGATCGACAACTTAATACCCTTGCCCTTGGGAAGAGAAATCCATGGCTTGGTGCCCTTACCAATGGTGAATACATTGCCCAAGCGAGTGGCAAATTCATGGCCAGTGGCATCTTGAACATGGATTGTCTCGAAAGTTCCCTTGTGCTTCTCCCTGTTCTTGATTACTCCAACTCGGCCTCTGTTTCTTCCCCCAGTGACCATGACAACATTTCCCACATCAAACTTGATGAAATCTACTATTTTGTTGCTCTCTAAATCCAGCTTGATGGTGTCATTGGCCTTAATGAGGGGATCTGGGTAGCGGATGGTGCGGCCATCATAAGTGTTCAGGTAAGGGATTCCTTTCTGTCCAAACTGAATAGACCGAACTTTGCAAAGCTTAAACTGCGAAGCATTAAGAAAACAAATCCAGTCAATAACCGGTGGTTCCACTCTAAGATATGAACTTGCAAAAATACAATTCATTGATCTATAAAATTGGAGCACAATAAAAAAACAAAAATATCACAAATCATACTTCCAAAAATAAAATTCATTGATCGATCAATTTAGTGCATGGTCCAAAAAACAAATATATCACAAATCAAAACAACAACATAGCCAAAAATATAGCAAACCTTGGCCTCCTCATCTCTGAGGGAGTGGAGCCTGAAGCGGCCTTTGGTGTCATAGAGGAGACGAAAGCTCTCATTTGTCTTTGGGATTGACACGACATCTGTAGCAGAGAGCAAACCAAAGTGAGAAACCCAAATGAAGAATAGAATATGTGTTTCGAAGGGGGGATGAAAAGGAAATGATCATATAAGTGAAAGGGGGAGAAACTCTAATGGTTTATCGCACATAATAACCACTTCCAATCTAGCATGACAGAAAGCTGGCAGACAAAAGCTCCTATAACCTTCTACACAGTGATCACTTAAAATATACATTAACTTCTGGTAGATACGAGCACTTATAACCTCCCGCACATGATCAGTTTCCAACATCTATTTTGCTGAATTGCATCCCTCAATTTCTTAATCAAATCATGGCCACCAAGAGATGTGAAAAACAAAATAATTGCAAGTTCATCCATTACTTTCAGCTAGAGGTAAAATGATAAAAACTTCTCCTTACCCATCTAGAATCGATCCCGGGGCATTGAAAAACTACAGAATCCTACACCTATCTAGAATATCCACATAAGAGAAAAAATCATCATAAAGACAGAATTGCACATACCCATGAAACCAGATGGGTAGGTTTTATCTGTCCTGACCTTGCCATCAACAAGGACATGTCTCTGCATCAAAATAGCAATCACTTCACGACCTGTGAGAGCATACTTCAGCCTGTTACGCAGAATAAGAATCAGAGGCAAGCATTCCCTGGACTTGTGGGGTCCAGATGATGGCTTGGGTGCCTACAGAACACAAAATAAAACATTTTAGACTCAAAATAGAAACACCAGGCTCCAACAAACCACAAGGAATTAATTGATATTGCAGAAAAGGGGGTCAGAAATTGTTCACATACAAATGCACCACCAAGTTTGTCAAGCATCCAATGTTTAGGGGCATTAAGCCTCTTCAAATGCTTCTTCAACCCTCTAGCCTGTAACGCAACATAAAGCAGAGAGAACAATTAAACCAGAGCAAGAAAAAATCATCTCGATGACATTTCTAAATCATACCCAGGTAAAAACACAACCAGAAACACGAAAGGAAAAAGAATCAACAAAAGGCGTCAAGGCGTGACAAGAAATAACGTAATCCCATGTTTTCTTTTAAGAAAACAACTACCCAACCACTAGCAAGCATCACTGAGACAAGCTGAAAGCCAGTGAGCTACCGAATCCTAAAAGAACACAAAAATGATCATAACTCAAGAACATAAACAAGAGATAAAATATAAGCTAACCATTTTGGAAACGAAGAGGTCAAGAGTTAAGTAACTATGCGGAGCTGCGCCTCTCTTGTGTCTCCTCCCTTGTTGCGGTTTCTAAAGTCTTGACTGGGTGGGAGATATCCATAGCTATATATCACGGATGTTATTATTGGAACCCTAATTTAGCCGGGTCTGGGTCGATCTATTGGGCCAACAAAATTAAGGAATTTTGTTTGGGCCCAATTATCTGTTCATTAAATCATGTTTATAATTTATTTTTATTTTTTGAACAAACATATATCCTCTACTTGGATTCAAAAGTGTGTTTTTTAAATATATATATTATTTTTTTAGATTTTAATGTGCTGATGTAAAAAATAATTTTTATAAATAAAAAATAATTTCAATGCACTTTCGAGCAAATCCTTAAAAGAAGCTATTGGAGGTTCGACCAGCCTAAGATACAGTTATAGGTGAATTTAAGTTATAATTATTTAAAAAAAACTAAATGATAAAAAAATAACATTATTAAATAAAAAACTATTCAAAATAAAAACCAATCTAAATCATATTATAAATTAATATATCATCAGAATAACAGTTAAATCAGGCCAGGTTTTGCTATCTTTATTCGGCTGCCTGAGATTAAATATTTTTCTTTACAGTTTTAATAATAATAATAATAATAATAATAGCCTTGGAGATAAAGGCAGGCCCATAACTATTTTAATTAAAGCCCATGAAAAAACAAAAACCCTCTCTCGAGATCATCTTCTTAGCCGAAAAGACACCAACTTCACCATTAAGAACACTTTTTGGTGCCTTGTTAGAAGCAAAAGATCCCTCATTTTGATGCCAACTTTTTGATTGATTTCTTTTGTATATTTTTTTATAAGATATATTTCTACCTCAACTTGTTTTTATCACATAAATTATTCATGAAAAATAACCTTTTATTGTGATTTATTTCGAGTCCTCATCGTGGTGCATGCATTTTGATTTGAAAATGTTTGACCAATCAGCACGCACGACGAGCAAACCGGCGAGCACAATCCACATGAAGTGGCTTCCAAACTATCCACACGTACTATACGCAAGAAGGTGGACGGTGAAATCATAAAAATAAATAAATATTAATAGCAATTCAACTTTTCCCTTCGATATAAGAGTTTGAAATAAAAAGGCAGTACATTGTATATATACTAGAACACAGCTAGGAGACTCATTTATAGAAGAAAAAAAAATCTTTGCAACCGACTCTTACAATGTAAAGGAAACACCATCCCAATATTCCTTGAAACTACCAGCTTGGCAATATAAAGATTTTGTGAGTGCCAAAATCAACACTATGAAAAGGGAAGCAGAGATGCTACCATGACGACGACTAGGAAATTAGAAACACTTTAAAAAAAAAAAGACCCCATGTCCGTTTTATAAGACCCCAATTTCCTGGGATAACTACTCCCTTTAAAATGAACTTAGATTTCCCAAAATATTCTAGACATGGAAACCCGAGTTCAATCATGCCAACAATCACATTCATTTCTCTTTCCGCAACGTAATACACTGGCCATAGTAAAACGAAAGCCAGTCCAACACCCTACCAGCCACAACCGAAACCAGAGATAGACCATACCTGACACCAATACACCTGACCTGAGCCCGATCGAGGACCATCTCACCACAATCCTTGAGGACGTTGATGGAGCCTGCAGCTAAAACTCCTGCAATCAATAATACATCATTGGCCCTCCATGCTGATCACCAAAAAGTAGCCTGGGATTACCAGAATTTGAACCATCACACAATTAATACATACCTTTAGCTGAAGTTGAATCCGCCAGAGGGAACAGCAGGAGCGTCACCCCCGAATTGGAAACCGGATTGGGAAGCATCTCCCGGTGGCATTGTCTCATCCTCCTCTTCCAGCCAATATGTCTCAAGAATCTTCACTGCCTTCTCATAAATCTCAGTGTTGTCATGCGACTGCAGATTCTCAATTTTCTCCAATCCTTCAGCATCATCAATCATCTGAGCATAGAGATTTACACCTCCAGTTTCACTCACATTCTTGTCAGCTTCTCCTACCTTTAAGATGTTTTCAAGGCCTTCTAAACAGACTGTTACAATCCTTGGATCTGGGCAGATGAGAAGGTCACACAAGGGCTTGATACAACCCTGGCTGACAAGGTACCTGTAAACCACGTGTATACTCAGATAAGCAGGCTGGTTGATTCACTCTTCAACTTGAAAAACATATTTTCCAGGCTTATAAGATTACTGCTTCTTACTTGATCTGTTCATGGGCACCACCAGATGTAGCATTTGAAATTGCCCATGCTGCCTCTTTCTTGATGTCAAACTCAGCATTTTGAAGCAGATGAACAAGTGGACCAACAAGATTAGCTTCAACTACAGCCTGCAAAATTTCACAAATAAGTAAAACGAAAATCAATACATCGTTCAGACTAAATATCTGCAATTTAATAACTAAAAGCAACCGGCAAGTATATCTGAGTTACCTGGATCTGCTCCTTGTTACCAGCTGTTATATTAGAAATGGTCCAACAAGCTTCCTTCTTAATACTCTTTTTATAATTGTTGGCCAACAAGTTCAAAAGGCAAGGCAGTGCTTGATGATTGATGATACACTACATGGTAGCAGAACAAGTCAAATTGTGAGATAAACAAATCTCTTCCAACAACGAAAGTGTCCACGTGTGCATCCATATGATTTGCCCAATAACAGAAAATGATCAAAAAGCATTTTTTATTCATAACCACGAAATAAAAAGACAAACTCCTAATGCCTTCTCTGGCAGTTAGGCTATGCAAATAAACATGGGCCCTATTTCCAGGTCATGAATGCCCTTGTTAGCCTTCTCCTGAAAATGCCTGTTGGTATCTGTTCCTATTCCCTTTGATATATTGCAAGCCTACTGATGTACAATTTCTGTACAAGGTGCTTTGAACTCAAAACTCCTCCCTATTATTTAGATAAGTGATGCTGATGTATAGCCAGCATGGGTGACCCCATATAAAAAATCAAACAGCCTTTTGTCCAACACTTCGAAATTATTTAGAAAATGTAACTGCATTGATTACAGTGAATACGAAAAATAGTTAATAATTCACAGTAAGGTAGAAAGTATAGTTGTTTAAGCAGTTGCTAAAAGTAGAGGGCCACTTGGTCTCAGCTACTGATTCATTATAGCCTTAGGTTCCACTTCCATCCAATACAAGGATGAAGTGGACTAAATGCTACACCTATTATACTGAACACTTACTATCCCTGTATGGGATATCATCAAGGTGCCAACAGGAATGTTAAAAAGGAGACAATATCTCCAATAAAAGAATTTTCTAGGACTGTGGGATAGCAAAATAGTGTAGCTTTTTTTGCAAACAAGAGAAACATATCGCTATCTGCGATAAATACCTGTGTCTGCATATCATCCCCGGTGACAATATTTCCCACAGTGCGAAGAGCAGGAATCAGAACTGAAGGAGATGGATGCCTGAAACATGCTACAAAAGTTCAAGATTTGGGCGGGAGCATAACATACAAAATAGAAAGTACAAGTCCCAAAATCTAATACTCACAGCAGAAGCTCAATTAGCCGAGGACATACTCCTGCTTCGATAACAGCTTGAATTTTGTCATTTGTACCATCAGATAGATATGAGAGTGCCCAGCATGCATCAGTTAAGACTTCTTCATCGTCAGAATGAATAAGGCGAGCAAGAGCTGGAAGTGCAGGCTTAACCTGTTAAATGAGATTGCAACAAAAAGTCACGACCTATATGGCCTAAGAACCAGCACATAGAATGTTACAAAAAACAAAGATTCAAGTCAGCAATGGTCCCTGAAACCCCTCTATACTATATATACAAAAAGGTTAAATGGCATGACCATTATCAAGTGAAAACAAATAAGTGTGAAGCATTGATCTTTTCACATTCAGTCAAAACACAAATAAAAATGATTTAATAAATAACCAAACCTGATCAAAACGAGGTTGTGGCTTGCCTCGACAAAAGTTTGAGAGTGTCCATGTAGCATTTCTGAGCATAGAAAGTTTGGCATTCTCATTTAATTGTGCCAGTAAAGGAAGCAAAGCTCCATGGCCAAGGACAAGATCACGGCATCTTGGAGAATCTCCAGCAACATTTCCCAATGCCCAAACAGCCTGCACACTCAAACATACAAGGAGTTTGGTCACAATTATCTAGCAGGATAGCTACTGGCAGCAACTAATTAATAAAAAACAAATCATTCACACTGAACAAAAACATTCAGACCTAACCCGAGCCTAAAAATATAACAAGCAGAAGAAAATTAAACTCATTAACACTGGTCATGACTGATTTTTCATACCTGCTCACGAACATCATCACTTGGAGAAGCTAGAAGTTGTACAAATATAGGAACAGCCCCATGATCAATCACCACCTTGGTGTTCTCAGATGTTCCAGAAGCAATGTTTGTGAGGGCCCAAGCTGCTTCAAACTAAAGTAATTTTCACCTGATTAGATTCTCCAGCATGTACAGCCAAAAAAAATAAAATAATAATAATCTACGGCAACTACAATACCTGTAATTGTGGGAAGTCTTCCCTCATAAGAAACTGAACAAATCGAGGAATAACACCCGCTTGTATAACTTCCTCAATAGGAGGGCTGCGCTCTGGCAACAGAAATTGACAAAAGAGACATTTTATACAAATATCATTACTGCTATTGTAAGGACATCCCAAGAAGCAGTTTCTCACCAATTGAAAGTAATTTCCTGAACTGAGTGGTTGCCTCCAATTGCAGATTACCATCTTCGGTCCAAACACCCGCAACCATTGATGGCAGATGTTCCAACTGCTGTCAAACAATTCCAACATCGAGAATAAATCAAAACTCGAACATTTTTTAATATCACCAAAAGTAAATCAACCGAGTATCCAAATTCCACCTAAATAACAAGTACCCACCATCTAGACCTCCAAAATGCTAATGAACTAACACCCCTGGAAATAGCCAAACTAGCATCCCCTTGGTTCAGACAATTCAACAAGAATACAAATTATGACATGCATTCAATCAAGCAATCACGATCCAATATCCAACAGTTTGATCAATTCCAACAAGAAATCCTGGCACAGTGACACCCGATACAAATGTGATGGGAGTGGTGGCACTCTACACGATTGAGACAGATATTCCTAATGCATAGCTCAACCTAGCAAACAGTCCTTAAAGTGAAACCAATAAAAGCACCATAACCCTTAAATGAATAAGACTTGATCATCTCAATGAATACACCCAATTCCGATAAAAATATCCTCAAAGCTCCAAACCAACTGGAACCTAAATCCATTAAACCTAAATCTTACTAAGCCCACAATGCTAACACACTATAACGCTCGAAAACAATCAAACCAGCAATCACACTACTACTACTAACCAATTTCACTCAACCTTAATCATCTCAGGAGCAGCAGATCATTAAATTTAACCACAAAGCCACCATCCAATATCAATAAAAACCCTACTTTCAACTGCAACCCTACACACACAAACGCTCAAAACAAATTACAATCAAAACTACTTGAAAATGAAGACGAAAATCCTCAAAATTACGAAACCAACCTTCTTCTCAGCAGCAGAAGAGTTAAGAGTAGCAGGCATGGCTTGTGCCTGAATTCCTTCACGTCTTTTCTTTTGAAGACTCTCTTCTCTCCGATTCTTACGGATCTCCACCATGTTATCCTCCCTCCTGCGCCTTCCCTCATCCGCATCCACCGCCACCTTGTACCTGTTCCGGCGGACCTCAGTCCTTGCACTCGGCCTCAACGACATCGTTTCGGATTAAAGGGATTAACAAATCAGATGACTCCCTTGGATAAGCGACTTGGTTGAAGGATTAAGCAATTAATCAGAAAACTAATTGAGGATTTTGTTTGATTTTTTGAAAGTTGAGGGGAGAGGGGACGTGGAGAGGTCTGCATTATATATGTAGGGTTTGGTAAGAAAATGGATTTGTGTCGTTATTTTATTACGAGATGTGCCATTGATCGGGTTAATTTGAATTTTGAAAAGGAAGAGAACAGGTGAGCTTTTTGAGGAGGTGGTAGGGCCTGCCTGAAGGAGGTGGTAGGGCCTGAAGGAGGTGGTAGGGCCTGCCTGAAGGAGGTGCTGGTCCTGCATTTCCAACTGGTCGAACGACACCGTTTAATCAGCATGCTTTGTTTGTAAGATTTTTGTTAACTCGCAAGAGGAAAAAAAACAGAGATTGCAGAGGGAATTTCTGTGAGGGATAAAGGCTCATATTTAGACTTTCAAGAAACCATGTCATCTCAGATAGCTTAGTGAAATTTATTTTTTTATTTAAATAAAACATATATTAACTCAACAAATATAATTAATACAGTCAAGATTTTAATATTATATAAATATAAAAACGACTAAACTACTGGATAAATATAGAAACAACTATAATATTGGATGAATGATCATGTAATTTTTCAAAAAAAAAAAAAACAACCTTAAATTCAAAGTGATCTTTATCTATGATACCTCGAGCAATTTAATTTAATAAATAAGAAAAACGTACTCTCTTCCCGTATTTATATATAGTTACTATATAAAAATATAAATAACTATCCCTAAAAAAATATAGAAATAAAAACTATGATTCTGATTTAATTTAATCTATTGATCATGGAAGTGTGTTCGATAATTAGAGTTTAAATTTTTTGTCGGTTTTTTTTGGCTGATCAAGAGGGTGTTTGGGAGTGTGGTTGCGGTTATTTTTTAAAGTGTTTTTCGTATAGAAATAAATCAAAATAATATTTTTTTTATTTTTTAAAAATTAATTTTTGATATCAGTACATCAAAATAATCTAAAAATACCCAAAAAAAATTTATTTATAATAAAAAAAAATCAAAATTTGATCAAATAACGGTTCAACCACTTAGCCAAACAGACATCAAGTTTCCTAAGTGTGAAATATATTAAAAAAGTAATAATCATGAAAGCATGTTTTATATTAAAATAAAGGAAACTCAATGTAAATATATTGTTGTGATTGATTGGTTTGACTCTTGTGCACGATGATTTCACTTCTTAGATCCATCAAATAATTTAATATTTCCCTGTTCTAACTAGTTATTATAATTATTAAACCCCATTTAAGTACCGGCCAGGTACATGCATAGCTAGGGGTTATTGAGTTTAGTTGATCATATTAATAATTTTAATGAAATAAAATAATATTATTTTAAAAATAAATCTTAAAAGATTAATAAGTTTTTAATTGATTTAATTTTCATGAGAGAGCCGTTCAACTGGATGAACTACATAGGCTGGCCAAGTTAAACGAGAGCTTATTTGAGTTTGGGTTAGTGATTGTTTCTTTAAAATATTTTTTATTTAAAAATATATTAAAAATAATATAATGTTTTAATTTTTTAAATTTATTTTCACTACCAACATGCTAAAATATTTCAAAAATATTAAAAAATTAGGGGTGATTATTTTCGATTTAGTTCGGTTTTTCTTTATAAAAACAATTAAACCAAAAAATAAAATTAAAAAAAATAAACTAGACCCGGATTAAACCGACCATTTTTTATTCGGTTTCTTACTCTACCCTTTCAGTGTAGGCAGATCTAGAGTGAGCTTTATCTTCGGGCATATTTATTTATTTATTTCTTAAAAAATAGACAGCCCGCCTGACCTATATCCAATGCATAATTGAGATGATCGGAGAACTGATTGGTACTGGAAAAAACTAATCAAAAAAATAATTCTTTTGGATTGCAATCATGCACAGATGCACCAATCATTTGAATAGCAACTGGCCAGGTAGAACTACACACAGCCCGAATCACTAATGCATGCTAATTGTCTAATATAATGTTTTTCAAAACTATATAGTATACGTGATATGCATAACAGATGTCAATTTTGTTCTCCCATGTTTGCCAAAGACAAATGTTACCAAGCCTTCCATGACAAGAACAAACTAAATTGTTACCTAAACTGATCCCCCCCTAAACACCCAATTTCCACCATAATTCATGCACTTGGTTGGATGATCCACTATACTACATGCATCAACAGCAAGAGCTGCCGCGCTTCGCCGCATTACCTTTCGATGCATTGACACGTGCCCTCTTCGCCGCGTTACCTCTCGATGCATTGACACGTGCCCTCTTCGTACTCGTCTGATCATCGTTGAGTTCAAAGCCCGCGCCATTTCCACCGACCATTTCCACAAACATCTTCTGCAGATCTTCAAAACTATCTCCCTGGAATATTCAACACACCGTTTGGAGGCCAAATTTACCATTTTACTCTTTTGAAAAGGCTTAAATGAACTCATAATGGTCACACAAAAAGGGGGCAACAGGGGAAAGTGAAGAAGTGGGAGATCAATTTCATACCTCATCTTTCACATTGTTCATCATAGAGATCATCTCTTGCATAAAATCACAAAATTCCTGTTTTCAAAGAATTTAAAAATTTAAGACATGGGCAATCTACTGAGAGAGAACAAACTAAAAAGACAGGAGAGACATCAACAATCGGTACTGTAAGATACTGCAGCATCTCATTGGTGCATGTAATATATGCATTGGTGAGCACATCAGAATCGGACCGACCCAGAAAGAAAGCTTGGATCACTGGATTATAGAATTAACTCATGGATCACGAGATCAATCCAGAAGTTTCCAAAATCATCATTCCAAGCCAAGCAAATCATGTTTTCTCTATGTGTTATGTGCAACGTTACACTTTTTCATTCCAAATACAGTTTCAAGCGCAGTTGTCAGTTTTGTTTTGACCGAAATGTTTCGTACCAGTTAAAAAAATGAGATAAAACGACGTTGTTTTTTCCTCGGTTTAAATTTTAGTCTGTTTCGGATTTTTCGGTCAAATACCGGCCAAAACATGCCGGTATTACTTTGTCTGTGCCATTTCAACCCTAGAAAAAAATTATCTTCGGCCGCCTCATCTCCCGCCTGGACAAATTGTGAGTCACTGATGTGACCTGACTTTCTTGCTTTTTTCCATCTAATCTACCAACATCAAAAGTGATTTTTTTTTATTATTAAACTCTTTAAATAATATTTTATTTTATATATAAATATATTATTGTTTATGAGATATATTGAAAAATGCGAAAATAAAAATCAAAACAATAAAAATTAAAATATATATATATATTATAAAAAATAAAATTATTGCATCAACTTTGATTTTATTAAAAAAATATTATTTTTTAATTTTTCATATATATAAATAATTAATTATATAAGACCAGTACAACCCCGAAACGGTGTGCCAAAACACTACAAAATCAAAATATTTTGTTCCAATTGAAAAACCAAAATACAAACCAAAACAAAAATACCAACTTTGATTGAAAACATGCTAGCAACAGTAATAAATTTAACATCATTGGTTGACTAAAAAGAACTTTGGATACTGTTTTTGAAATGGAGAACGTGTCATTCACGTGTCATTTATTAGAAGGATGAACATATATACTAAGGTAAGTTGTTAGTTTTGCTTTGATTGGTGTTTTGTTTTTTCAATTAGAACAAAATATTTTAATTTTGGAGCTTATTGACACACCATTTCAAGATTATACTGTTTATATATCACTAATTAATCAATTATATGAAAAAAGTTAAAAAGCAAAAAAATTAAATATAATTTTTATTTTTTTATAATATATAGTTTTTTTTTTAATTTTTATTGCTTTGATTTTGGTTCTCGCTTTTTCAAGGTCTCATAAACATTATATATATATATATAATCAAGTATTATTTAAAGAGTAATAAAAAAACAATTTTAATGCTACTAGATTAGATGAAAAAAACAAGAACATTAGATCATATCAGTAACTCACAATTTGTCCAAACAGGAGATGAGGTATCAGGAATGATTTTTTTTTTCTAAGACCAAAACAACACAACCAAATAATACCGGCACGTTCTGGCCGATATTTAATCAAAAAATCCAAAACAGATCGAAATTTAAATCGAGATAAAAACAATTTTATTTTATTTTATTTTTTAATTAATATAAAATATTTTAGCTGTTTAGCAGGAATAAAAGTGACAACTATGTTTGCAATAGAAGAAAAAAAGACTGGCAAGAATCCTATTTTACCAAATTACCACAAAAAAAAAAAATGTTTTGGAAACCTCAATCACACCACGTAAAAGTAAAGTGAATATGCCAAGTCAATCATTAACCACCGCACCAACGAACAAAAAACCTAAAAACGACACCATTTTATTCCGGCTGTCAAGAACTAAAACAAAATAGAAAACAAAGAGGATAATTTTGAATGTACCTCGTCTTCTTCCTCCAGAGGATCGTAAAGCCCAGCATCATACATTGACCTCTTAAATTGATCAGATAAAACTGCGAAAACCCATTGAACACAGTTACATTCCGTTCAAAAAACACAGCCTTAACACCAGATTACCACCATTAAAACCGCAACTCTCACCAGAATAAGCCTCTTGAACTTGCTGGAACCTCCGTTTGGCTTCTCCTGCGACCCCATGAATTTGTTTTTGAGCCCACTTATCAGGATGCCATTTCTGAAAAAAATAAAAGAAAAAGTTTCAAACTTTAGATAAATCAGTAAGAAGAGTCAAAACGTGGTGGGCTGTTTTATAAATTCCGAATTTACCATGGCAAGTTTCCTGTAAGCAGAACGGATATCAGAGAAGGAGGCATCCCTACGAATACCAAGAATCGTGTAGTAGCAAGATCCGCCTTTGGATCCTCCTTCTCTATCCATATCTTTTTACTACAGTTTAATTTGCACAGAACAACAAGCCTAAAAACTCACAGTCGTCAAAGAATGGGCATAGCAGAGAAACAAGAAAGCACAGGATCAAGAACCCAGGTCCGACAAAGGAATAGTTCTGCTGATTCTGTTCTTGTCTTTAAGGATTTGAGGAGAGCTGAAGCTATGAAGGGATGTTTGTGTCTGTGGAGAGAAAATATCTTTCAGAAAAAGGAAGGGAGGAAAGTTCGAGAGATCTGACAGTTTTTGTGTCTCAGTTAAACTGCTGAAGGTTTAATTTCATTTCAGTCCCTTTACTTGTCTAATTGTAAGACCCGTCCCTACTCTTCATGTTGGGAGTCACCTTGTTCTTTGGCCGATGATCAGGACTGTTTGGATAGCGTTTCAAACGCCGGTTTGCAGCTTTTTTTTTTTAATTTTAAATGAATATGGTTCGGTGTTTTTAGATTATTTTGATGTACTGATGTCAAAAATAATTTTTTAAAAATAAAAAAAATATTATTTTGATATATTTCGGCACAAAAAACACTTTGAAAAAATACAGCAACAACTATCCCAAACCATCTCTAATTAGAAGTTGAAACATAACGATCCTATGTGTATTTATTGTAATGGTTGAAAGCTCGACCATGACCATGATGTGATGCACTTAATGGTAGGGTTTTCCGCCATCTTTCATAGCAAATTAAAAAAATAACCAAACAATGATTGAAGATAAAAAAAAAGGAGTGAAAGGATCTATATTATACATAAAATAAAAATGGACAGGATGATGCCACTAAAGTACTAAACATTTAAGGTTCCCGGACTCTAGATATTTTCATGCCGTTTTGTGATTTTGACATTTGAGCTTAGAATAATTACGGGACTTGCCATTTCGAAATGGCGTACTTTTGACACGTTTCGCGCTATTTGTTTTTTGTTTTTTTTATCGCCGCGCGTTGCGTGTCGAAAAGATTCCAGCTCGATTCTTGATAGGCTGAATATTTTCTTTTTCTTTCTTGCTTTTTTTAAGCTTTAATTATTTAATAGATTAAAATTTAAACATTTATATTGATTCATCAAATTATATATATATATATATATATATATATATATATATATATTATTAATATTATCGCATTGTTTATATGGTATAGATTTATATATTTCAGGTTATATTTGTTATTTAAAAGAAACTTATTTATTTAGAGAGGTTTCAATCATGGATTTAAATGAAATTATCATCTCTAATTTTTAAATAAAAGTTTATTAGTTTAAAATAAAAATGTAAGTGTATATTATAAACATTTAACAAAGAAATATAATAATTTTTTTATATTCTCATATCTTCATTATTATTTTAAATTTGGTTTTTATTGCAGCGAAACTTATGATAAATTCGTCTATGTATATATATATATTTATTATTTACATTATATTTTGAAAAGTGTGTACGGTAGAGAAAAGGGGGGCAAGATTATGAAAAAATCATCCAATCGTCTCTCTCTCTCTCTGGAATATTTGTTTATTTCAAATTAAAATGAGTTAATTCATGATATTAATAATTATTATTATTATTATTATTCACCGTTTAAATTGAAAGAGATTATATTAGCATGTAATTTTTTTTTATGTCAATGTGATGATTAGAAAAAAATATTTTTTTTTAAGAAATAATTAATAGTTTAATGGAAAAATATAAGTCTTAATTGAGTAGGACTGGTGTATTTATAAAGGGACGGATGACATGTATCCTAGTCAGATAATAATCCAACTCTAAATATGGAATTACGCGCTTTTCGAACTTGATTACTATCTACAAGAAGGATTAGTCACTAATCATCAAGTTGATCAAATATCACAATCAATTAATTGTCCTCAAGCTAAATAATTACTAAAATGACAAGACATGATTTGTTTATCTCCATGTTTTTCTAACAACTTGATGATGACGATGATAGCAATTGGTCGTGCTTAATTATGTTTTTTATGTATATTCTATGAGAAAATATCTTTTTTTTTAAATAAAAAAATCAGCTTTTCATTGCGGTCTTTTCTTATTTATTTTTATCTCTTAACAAAAATTAAAACTTAATCTTGTGAAATTATATAAAAATAAAAAAGAGATTACATTCACAACAACAACAAAAAAGCATAATAAACTCTAAGATAACATTTGACTATTATATTATTATATGGAGAGAAGACAAAACATCGGAGATAGGGAAAAACATGGACCCTTGTTGTATACTCCGTGATTTTAAAAAATTCATTTAAAAGTTATTGTGGAAACAAATTTATTAAAATTTTCATCTCTAAAAAGATAGAAATTCGTTCAAAAATTACCATGGAAACAACCTCAATACAAACTTAATTAAATTTCCTTTTTATCAAAAAAAAAGAAAAAAAGTTGAGTAGATAACACCCAATTTTGAGAAAAGAGATTCACAATAGTTGATCATTCTGAACATTCTGTACAAGAACCCATTTGTGGTAAAATGTTACAGGAAGGTGAAGAAATGAGTAGGAATCATGATGAGCTGACAAGAACTAAACTAAGTAGCTAACACACAGAAGGCCATTTGTAAACTTTTTTACAACAAGGGCAGCAACTTGGAAGCTATCGCGCTAAGCTAGCAGGGTGAAGGGGCGAGGACCTTTGGCTGCATTTGTTACAGTAAAGGAAGGAAAATGAAATCTAATCGACCCATTTACATGCATCTAGGAGAAGCTTATCTCCTGAATTTTGAGAAGTTTACCACAAGCCTGGTAGTTTTTACATACAGAGGCCTTGTGACATTCTTCTAGCTGCGAGATCTCGCATGAACGACCCCATTTTGAGGGCGGCGCGGAGCTTGCACCACCGCGCTCTTGGTGGTCGGATACGGGATATATGCACGCCGAAACTTGGATAAGAAGAGAAAAAGGCTGGATCCCCTTCATCACCTGCGGAGAAGACGAAGGCACTGCCTGTTCCCCATGTTGAATTACCAGGAGACCAGGTTGGTGCCTGGACATCAGGAATGTCCTCGCGGCTTAACTGCTCGCCTGTCGCAACTGGCCAGCTTTTTGGTGGCCAGCTGTTTTCCTCGGTGCAGGAAAGGGGGAGAAAATCTGTAAATTTGAAGCTGTTCCGAAACATTTGATGGAATGCTTCTTGATGACTAGTCTGAGCTCCAGAAACTTCCAACGGACTGCTAATTTCTGTGTCGTATCCATAAGAAGTTGAACTGCATGAATTATTGAAATCCATTTGCATTTCTGGTTGATCTGCACAAACCATCTCAGAAAAATGAGAATTATGAACTAAGAAATACTAATCACAGAGAGTTCTGGCGATTGCAAGCTCATATACCTTGGCGTGTGAATGGCTCGGTCGGCAGGGTTGTCAAGGACCTTAAGGGGCCAAAAATATTACTAGAATCAACCTGGATGAAGCTGTTCAGATTCTTATAAGCTTGCCACCTAACGTTTTCAACCAAGGCCTGCCAGATTGAACAGAGAAGTTGGTCAATCACATCGGAAATATCTGTGCTGAATTGATAATCATAAAAAAAAACCTGAAGAATAATCTACTGCATCAATAGAAACTAAAGCTGTGTCTAAATTGAAGGATTGCGATGAACTCCATGATCTTATGCATCGCTTACTTTTTTAGCAGGGGAGAGATTATGCAGAGCCTCGTAGTTTTGGCCATCAAACATAGCTCCTACAACTTTGTAGACGGAATCGAAGAGCAGACCAATGCTTTGTCCAGCATCGAAGTAACTATAGAACTTGCTACCATCTAGAACACAGGTATTGGCATGCTCTATAATTGTATCCCATATCTTGTTCGAGATGCCACATCCAAGAACCTGCTGAGGGTAGATTCATCAAGTTAGTACTCATGAAACTGGGAATAACTTGATAAAAGAAAGAAGAACATGGAACAAATGGAGATTCTCTTACAGTGCGCAGCATCGTTGGATCAATCATATACAGCTGCAAGAAGTCCTGCACGGACTTAACCCCGTACGACGCCAGCCGCTTATTGAACGCGCCGTCTTTTGCTATCCTCTCCAGCCGCCAGACTTCATCACCCAGGTGTGGAGGGTGATGCTTTCTTATACACTGAATAACTAAAAAAACTAACTGTCAGTCTTATTGATTTACTATAGATTTCGCTATGAACAGACAATATGTAGAGCTGAAGTTGAGCTTCGAACTTACGCTCTCCGCGGTGATCCTTAACCACAAAAGCTTCGCTCCGTCCTTCCCTGATCCTCGTTTCATCAGAGACCTTCTGCACAGGTCTAGCACCCAGCCTGAACTTTCTACTTCTCTGCCAACTGCTATTATCAGTGAAAACTATATCGCCTAGTTGGCCAACACCATCTCTTTAATGTAAGAGTGAGCTCTCCTGTCACCAATGGCCTTCGACCTTCTCTTTCACGAATCACGCTGGCTGCAAACTCACCCCCACTCCAATCCTCTTCATCATCAAAACCAAAATCGGCATCGAGGGGAACTATCTCGATTTTCAGGGAAGCTAGAGGACCGGACGAGACAACGGCCCTCGTGTTAGCATCCATCAACACAACTCTGACAGGGTTGCCACACTCGGCTTCTATCCTGCCACCAGTGAAGATGGTGGAGGGCAGTTTGTTAACAAAGTGCAACTTTAGGCCTCCACATGTCCTGTTCTGATTAAATGAGGGCCTGCAAGATCAAAGTGAGCAGAAAATGAATTTTCTCTGGTTGGAACCATGAGGGTACCAAAGCTTATACAAATAATGAACAGGTTTTGCAAGATCAAGACAAGCTGGATTAGAGCTAGAGAGGTAGAAACGTAACAACATGGTAAAGAAACTCATCCAGTCACGAAAGCTGTTGAATTCGATCATGCTTGATTTGATCTCGAACTCAAACTCTTACAGAACCAGAACCCTTATTAACAGATTTGTCAAAGATAACAAGCAACGGAGGCAAGAATTTACCTTGAGGATGACTGAAAAACTCTTAGAACAGTCCTTTCCACCTCATCCCGGACCTAAACAAGCAAGAAGCAGAGCAAAATTTTAAACTCTCTGCCAAGCAATCAGTGCCTCTCAATATTTAGAATTCGAGCTGTTTCAAACAGATAAAAGGCGGCCATAATCAAAAGGCAGGCAAATCCTTAGTACGAAATCACATGTATGATGGAAACCAAAATAACCAACAAACACACAAGAAGTAAGAACATCTCAAAGTAGCAGAGCCTGTTGCAAACCCTAATTACAGATTGAGCTTGAAAATTGCCAAGCTGCTGTTCTAAACTATCACAGGTTGCCATTTGGACACCAAACTAAACTGAAATGGATCCGTTTGGCAAAGAAGAATACAGTTAAACATTGGAAAAAAAAGAATAACTAATAAATAAAAATGAGAAATCCTACCACAGCTCGAAGCAATGGTTCCATTCTAGACACAAAATCATTCACAGAAAGCCTTCCCATCACATCTCTAACAGCGCTGCAAGAAAAAACCACCAAACCAAATTTAATTAAAACCTGTAGGACTATCAGCTAAAAACACCTAGAAATTTACCAAAAAGAAATCAACCCACTTCCTAAATCTCTTTGATTCCTGTGCTGCCGGACCTCCCATCCCAAAACCATCTTCCCCGTCATCAAACTGAAAAGCCCTCTTTAGCACCATCACTGCAGTACTTTCTAAACACCACCAACAACAAGAAGGCCCTTTTCAAGAAATGTACAAGAAGCACTTGAAACTAAAGATTATGGTAGGTAGAGAGAAAGCAACCACTTGAACTACATTGGTATAAATAGGGAGTTGGATGGACTTAAACCTAGTGGTCTGGTTTCTTTAATCACCTAGGAGAAGCTACATAGGAACTTACATCCCGAAACTAGAAAAAGAAAACATGATGTGATGATGTACAGAGGACACGCTAAAACTCAAAAGTCAAGGATCAGGTTTTTAACAAGTTCAACAAAAAACAAGAAGTTCTGATTTTGGCCACTCCAACGTATCAGAACAGACTCGGAGTCATGGGAGTTATCATCTATCAACTGAAGTATACATGAATAAAAAAAGACCAAGAACTTGGGCGCGAATAATACCACCCTTTAGATACTGCGAATCGTCCGTTGATATTTTATGCCACTTAACGAACGAACGAACCGCGTGGACGTTGATTGAATAGTAGATTTGTATCATCATGTGCCCACAATAAAACATAATCATTAAAAATAGTAAAAGAACGTGATTATGATGTGTGTTTTAGCTATCCTCTCGAGTATGCTTGTGTCTCTCTCTTTTTTTTTAAAAAATATTTATTTTATTTTTTCCATGCATTGTTATAGCTTGTTGGGTACAGTGGCTACAGCAGTTTTTTTTTATATATATAAAAGATATTGATAAATTTTAGAAAATAAAAAACATCATTTTCATACGATTTTAAAAAGTTTCTTTTATTGAATAGGTCTTTAGTATATAACAATGAGCCTTTTTATTTTGATTTGATTTAGTTCAATTCAATTTTTAAAATTGAATCCAGTGTTCGTATAAAAAAATCCCAATTGAATTATCCAGATAATTAAAATAATCAGTTGTTTCCGTTTATTTGAGGTTGGGTTTTTTTCCATGTATTTGGACGAACGGTTAACTTCCCGTCGTTTTTACATATATTCCGGTGATTTTGCCGGCCCCCTGCAGTTGGTTATTTCACAAAACTACTCGTGCTGGTCCTTGATTGATTTGGAAATATTTCAATTCAGTCCCTTTATATTGTTTAATAAATTCTTATTATTGTATTTGGAAATGTATAATTAAAAGTAGGAAAACACGGTGGGTCGCTGACGTTGACATAGAAGGTTGCTGGAAGTTGCAGACAGGATTTCTGAGATACGCGTTCTGTATCTGCAAAGGGATCGTCTTGAAAGAGACGACGACGCATTGCAAAGACACAAACAGCAAAAGGAATAAAGAATTTGTCAACTTTGAATTAAAATCTAAATTTATATTGAATTGGTCTGAAAGAATTTGAATCTTGAATTCAATTCAATTTGTACATCTAAATGCATCATGACTAGTTCTTCTGTGTTATTTTATATTCATTGCCATTTCTTTTTCCACTTATATCCCTCTCCTTTTCTTTTAAAAATCATAGTTGTCAATTATAAACTATAGCTTAGAAAGGGGTTCGGGTCATTCATCATTAAATTAAACTAAATATATTATTTTGATCTAAAATAATATTATTTAAAAAAAAATAGTTTTGACTTGAATTGTGAATTTGCTGAATCAATTTCCTAGACGGGGTTAAATTAATAACTATGTTAAAAAAAAAAAAAAAGGAAATTACCGGGATTTGTCTTTTTCCTTCCATCATTTCTTAAATTAAATCAAGAGTTATTTTGACATTGGTTTGTAAGTTTTTTTTTACAAAAAAAAACCTTAAAACAGACAACTGATTGTCGAGAATCTGTAAAGTCAAATGAAGTCATTGTTGGTTTCGTTTTTATTTTCCCCCTTCTAGATAGTTTTTTTGTCTTCTAATTCTATATGCTATTATTGAGAAATATGAAATGACACTAATGGAATTTCTCATTATGTTTTAATATTTTTTTTTAAAAAAAAATATTTTTTACTTTAAATTAAAAAAAATAGTAATCTTAGATTATTTTCATGTGCTACTATCATTATTTTGATATATTTATAAACAAAAAACACTTTAAAAAAGATAGAAGCTCGTTTTTGAAAGTAACGCAACATCCACCATTTTTCTTAAAAAGCTTCTGTGATCAAAATTAAAATAAATATTTTATCTTTGTTTTATTTTTTTCATGTTACTAGTATTTAATAATCCTGTTATTTCCCGTGATGATTAATCAGTGGCAGGTGATTATTTCAGTTAATTCGATAGCTAACAGACCTACCAAATCACCATCGATGATCAAGAAAACAAGAGTTTATAAGCAAGGATGCTGGCCCATTCAATTCAATACTATTCTACGTATCTCAACGTCAGGTGTTCTTATCATCACCATGAATCTCATACAAATCATAGGGGTTTGCCCTCTTAATTTTCCACAATTTTCACGCGTGTTCACCTCACCTTCACATGGGTTCCCTCCAATGATCCAATGACACACAAAAAAATAAAATTGGGACCTTGAAATGTTGATGGGAAGATACTCGTTGATTCCTTTCATATATTCTATGTTGATGTTACAGTAGTTGTTGTTTTTCAAGATTTTTTTTATTTTAAAATGTTATTTTGTTTAATTATAATAAACTAATTTCGAGGGTGGAGATATCTATTCATGAAGTGGTGGTATCTTTGAATCAAGAGTTTGCACGCCAACACTAATTTTTCTTTGAATTTGTTTACACACAAGTCAACCTTGCTAAAATTAAGTAAATTGTTGATAGAATTTACTCCATCCTAATTTAAATTACAAAATAAAAAATATTTTTTTAAATACAGTATCAAACATCATCTTGTGTTTCAGCTACGGTGGCCGCAACAAACAGGGTTGATACTCCATCCATCGTCATGGTTGACCAGTCAAGTCAACTGGCCGGAGATGGAGCAACAAAGTTTCTGTGCAATTTCCGGCTGTTCGAGCTTTCAAATCATTGTATTTTCTTGGAAAATCCCGGCATCTGGGAAAATTCCTGGAGCTTGCTTTTCTCTTGGTATACTGTTCTTTCCTTTAATTAATTACAGGAACAGGAAATAAAAAATGGTTAATCCATAAGCAACTTGACATTTTCCGAGGGATGGATCAGTTCTAAGCATGAAGCCCAAGAAGATGGGGTGGCAGCTAGCACTTGACTGAATGTAATGTTTAAAAAATATTTTTGAAAAAATTGATTTTTTTATTTTAAATTATTATTTTTTGTTTGTTTAAAAAAATATTTTTACATGTTTATGTCAAAAATAATATTTAAAAAAAATTATTTTGATATTTTCTTAAACAAAATACAACTTCAACCAGACTTCTAAACTGTTGTTAAAACCATTAATTGGCTTAGGATTGTAATCTCATCATTTTTAATATCAGAATTGAGTTTCAAATAAAATCTAATATCTAAAAATAGTATAAATTTAGAAGCCAACCTTTTCATATATTACTTATGCCAAAAGTTTTTTTTTTTTAATGAAATATCAATTTCCTCGTTTTTTAAAGATACTTGAAGGTGATAAAAGTAATATAAAAAACAAAAAGAGTTGAATTTTATTTATTTGAAATATATAGATTAAATTTATTTATTAACTGAATATAATGTATTGCAGACGTGCTGCCATGCAGACTGAAAAGGGTGGGATTGGATGTCGTTAAAAACCTTGTACACATCAAAGAAAGAAGGTGGGTGGGATCATTTAGTGCTCATGCAATATATAAAGTTTTAATGAATTGGTTTAATAAGAAGAAATTAAAATATGTTGGGATGTCACTTTTTTTGTTCAGCATCAAATATGAGACAAAAACAAGTATTTTAGTTAAAATATTTATTTATTTGTAAGTATTTTTGTATCCTATATCATAAAAACTAAAATACGAAGAACAATGGTGGTTAGAATTGTTTACTTATTTTTTATTTTTCAAGGAATTTTGGTTTACATTTCTTGAATTAAAACCAATTAATTAGTGTATTTTCACATTATTGAAGTGGTGGGTTTTAATTTTCATAGACAAAAAACACTCAATTCATAGGAGATACACAATTAACTTGCACATCCATAATTAACTTTGTCGAGTAAAATCCCAGGAACACGTAAAGGAGTTTAAGTGAGACCCGTGTAAACTAGTTTCGACATCATAATTACAAAAACAGAAAAAATAAAACTTTGTCAAACAAATTTTCATCGCAGCTGAAATTCTAACAAATTAATTAACTATAAGTTGATTAGTATTTTTATCAAGTAAAACCAAATAATTTTTATTTCTATAGACACAATCACATGCAATTCTCTTGATTAGTTTAATTTTGACAAATAGATTCGTGACGTGTCAACAACCCCCAATAATATGGTGAAGTGTCAACATATGAATCTGCCTGAGATGCAAAACACTTGCTTGAATCCAAATCTTTCTGAATCACACATACCACTTTCAAGCTATAAGATTGGAGCGACTTGTAGTCCAGGGAGAAATTTTTGAATTAGAAAAAAAAAAAATCTTTCTAAGTGTAACCTAATCCCAATGCATTCTCACCTAAACCCAAAAAATAATTTTTCAAGCTGTCACAAAAATTATTATTTTTCTGTCTGTACTAGATTGCTTGTCTTTGAACTGAACATGCTTCGCTTCAGAGAATTGTTAATCTTTGATGCAAGTGAAAAACTAATTAAAAAATACCACCAACTTTGGAAAAATAAAAAACAAAATCCAATTGGCTGGTTCAATTATTTATGATAATAAATAAATATTGATCAGTCACGATTTCACAGGAGAGGAGACTTGTCAATTCTTGCAGTCTTGCTGTTCTTTTGCTATTCTTTGTTTATATTTATTTATTCTAGACAATTATATTTTTTTTTAAATAATTTTTATCACCTCAGAATTAAAACGGTGTCTCATCTTCTACAAAACTTATTAAACCCACTGGCTACAAAATCTCTCAGTGTTTCTCACTTTCTGCTAGTGTCACCATTTTTTTTATTGACTTTTTAAGCCTTTACACATCTGGTTTTCTTAGTTTTGTTCGAAAAGAAACCTCTTCTAGGCAAAGTTGAGAGCTTTGAGTTTGAAAAATGTGGGTTTTTTGGATAATGAGTTGATTATTGAGCTTATCTGGAAATGGTTCAACGGTTGTGACTTTTGAAGAAAACTGATTTAAGTTATTTTTTATGCTTTCATTGTGTTTTCTGGTTCTAAAACAAATGGGATTTGGATTGTTTTGTTTTTTATGGGAGTAGAGGCTGGAACTTTGACTCTTGGAGAATGTCAGGTGAGATTTTAATTTATGCGACTCAAGCTTGTTTCCTTCTGTTTTCTTTGGCTGATTGAATATTATTCATTCTAGTGAAGGTTATTTGGCTCTGTAATGCTTGTGATTTTGGCAATGTTGGTTATTTAAAGAAAGAATGATTTGATTTACCTGGCAGTTAGTGTAATTGTTTCTGGGCTCTCTGTCTATATATGTGTAGCATTTTTAGATTTTTGCTTCCTGAGTGAGAAATGTAGCTAATGTTAGGCGCACTTCTGATTTAAAGGTCTAATCTTTAAATTAGCTAGTTGTGTTTCAGTTCATCGTTGGAGGTTCTTCAGTTTTAAAATTAGAACTTGATGGCATTATATTTTCGCTGATGGGTTCTGTTTGATTATTTTGTAAAATGCCATGGTAACTTTTGTTTTTTGATGAGAGAAATTTGCTTATTTGAGTTTTTCTCATGGTTAAGAAAGAAAGTCATAGAATTATTCTGATTTGGTTTTTCCGAGTGGTATTTATTGCTAAAACTGTATCAATTATGATTTGTAGATAATATAATGGAGGTTGAGAGTAAACGTACAAAAGGAGGCTTTTTCCACTTGTTTGACTGGAATGGGAAGTCTCGCAAGAAGCTGTTCGTGAATAATCCTGAATTTCCTGGTACAGCTGTTTTGTGGTAGATTATGTTTGTGTATATGTTAATTTTTGATTGTCTGATACATTATCCTGTTTTTAACCTGATTAACGCCTGTCTGCATTGTGATTGTAGAGGATTAAAGCAAGGAAAAGAAAATGCCGAGAAAATGGCAAAGCCGCAGCTTCATATGGTGAGCACTCACCTATCTTCTGTTTAAATTTCTTTTCCATTACCTTCAGTTATGAAATCTTAAACATGATTAAATGGTCTGTTTCTGCTGTACATCCATACAGAGCTGGATGATAGAAGAGCAAACTTGAGAAACAGAGGAAGTAGTGACTTTAGCTGTGCTTCTTCAGTGGCTAGTGATGAAGGATGTGGAACAAGGGCCCCTGGGGCAGTTGCTAGACTTATGGGTCTGGATTCTTTGCCTATATCAAATTTTGTTGAGCCCTCTTTTACCCTAGGTTTTGATTCGCGCTCTCTTAGGGCATTTCCATATGATAGGAGCACCCCTAATTTACGGAGTGAATATAACCCTATGGACTACCGCGACATTCCAAATAAGCAAGAAAAGTATGGTTGGAATTCCGTGGAATCAAGACTGCATAAGGTGGAAAACCGGCCAATTGCGAGGTTCCAAATTGAAGCGTTGCCTCCAAAACTGGCTAAATCAAGTCCAGTTACTCATCATAAGTTGTTGTCTCCAATCAAGAATCATAGATTCACTCCAACAAAGAATGTGGCTTACATAATGGAGTATGTGATTCACTCCAAGCAAGAAAAGTATGTGGCTTACATCAAGAAGTAAGAGCATTGTGAAGCAGAAGGTACAAAATGAGGTCAAAGCAAACCAGTTGCATAAGAACCATCATTGTACACAAAACGCTATACAGAAGAGAACCTTTGAAAGCAGGACCAATAATGTACTTCAGCAAAACAACCTCAAGCAAAATTCTGTACCCAATAAAGGTAGTTCAACTTTGAAGAATTCAGTTTCTAATCAGCAAGGTAGTAAAACACAATCCACAAGTGGTTCTGTTGGACAGTGTAGGACTGTAAATAAGATTGTTGTAAAGCCTGAAATCATGCCCAGAAAGACCAGCTCGGTCATGATGGATTCTGAAAAGGAGAAAAAAAAGAATATATCTCGGAAGAAACAGTCTGTAAGTGGTATATCTCGGAAGAAACAGTCTGTAAGTGGTGAGCTTCAAATTGACAGAAGTGTTTCTCCTACTGTATCATTCAATAAGGATGGAAAGTCTACAAAAAGTAATGTTGTAAATGAGAGGAACATGAATATGGCTATGGATAGTAGGAAAAATGGCATGGATGTTGTTTCATTCACGTTCTCATCTCCCATAAAGAGAGCCACGCCTAGTTCTCAGTCATCTGGACAAATGTCAGATAAACACAATAACTCTGCTATTGATTCGTTTGGTAGTAATGATCATCCCTCCTTCAGAAGTTCAACATCTTATTTCCCTGGGTTGAATGTAATGGGAGGTGATGTTTCGGGTTTTTTCTTGGAGCAAAAGCTGCGAGAAATAACAAATAAAGTAGAGCCTACCTATCGTAATATGATTAGAGAGGAGACTTCTGCTACTTCTTCACCCAGTTTAGAAAACTCATTGTCAACTCCCAATGTGGCAAGCTCCTCCTCTGCAAGACTAGACAAGATGCTTCAAATTGTTCATGATAAAGACAGGCCAGACAACCTTGGTTACTTTGATTGTATTTTGGTGGAAAAATCACAGCTTGCAATGAATCAAAAGTGGCAGGTCAGTTTTATTTTCACAATCCGCAGGTGCATCCTTCTGTTTTTATATCCCTGATATACATTATCCTTTTTTCTCTTAAAATTTTAATATGCTTGTGTGACAACAACAACAACAATAAATTATTATTCTTGGCATGCAGTTTCAAGACAAGCTTTTCTAGGGACAACTAATATTTCCATTCACTGAAAAGAGTTGGAAGTTTATTGTTCTGTCATTTGATGGGTTTTTTTAGGTGCCTTTGTATGTGACCTATTTGGTTGGCAATAGGTTGAATTTATTCCATGCCTCTATTGTATTGTACATGTACATCATTATAGATATAGTAGATAAAGCAGGAAGAATTCGCTTTTTTTGTCAAGTTTAATGATGTTTAGAAAACCATCAACCTTAATTGAAACAGGTGCTTGCTCCTCCTAGTTTTGCTGCAAACTTGGTGTATTCTTTGGCATTATGCATAAATTGTTAGTGTCTATGAGCTGTGTAGAATTGCTTTGGAAGCTGTCCCCTATTCTGATTTTCATTTTTGCAATTGCTAAAGAGTCTTGGTTTTGTTTGTAATTGTCTGGTGCAGATGCAAGTCCTTATAATTTGTTTTAGCTGTAGAACTTGGAGCTTGTGTGCAAGTTATTGCCAAACAAACTTTTTTCTAACTTCCCAATTTTGACACACTCCTTAACTAATGGGTATGCCTACAGACAGAATTCTCTAATATGTTCTAAAAAGCCAAGCAGATAGTAACATGATTGGAAGTTCTGACAATAAATAATTCAATTCACTTTTCTCATCTTTAGAAATGAATATAAGTTGACATCTTATTTGGCACACTAACGATCTCACTTGGACAAACTTTTCAGCAATCAGAAAAGATGGAAGAGCAAAGCAGCAACAGCAATTACAGTGAAACTGGAAAAGAACTTGAGTGTCAACGTACTAGCCCAGTTTCAATTCTCGAACCTTCTTTAGCAAGTGGAAGTTGCTCATATCTCAATGGTAAAGTTGTACACTGTTGTCCCTGACTTATTTTCTTATTATGTAAGCAACAATGAAATTGGATTTGGAAAAATCTTGTTACTCCATGCATGATAATTTAGGCATAAACCAATATCAGTTAAATGCCAATTAGGAGCCTATGGGACTGATATTTATAATATGAGGTACACAACCCATCTACTTCTCCCATTATTTTCCACATTGGGTTTGGGACCGTGTGCACCATATAAGATCTTTGTAACTCGATGTGGGATGTATAACGCGAGCTTTATAGAACCATTTTTGCCCCAAATACCTTTCTAGATTGGTTACGATCCTTTCTCTCTTTTCAGATAAAATTACGTGTTTAATGAAAATAATGACCACAGTATACTCTTATTTTCAGGATGGAGCCATTGCTCTACAAATGAATCTGTAGAAATGGAGGGTGAAACAGAGTTATCAGACTCAGCTTCCTCAATATCTACAGTGGATGTGATAAGAAAATACACAACTAGAACATGCAGCACAGCAGAATTGACAGAATTAAGCGAATGGGAACTGGATTTCACAAGGGATATACTAAGCAGTGCGGGGCTAGACATGAAAGACTTCACTTTGGGTCAAACCTCCAAAGTCATAAACCCCAATCTTTTTGATTTGTTGGAGAATTAAAACAAGGGTATGGAAAGTAATGAAGAAGAGTACTCAAAGCTCGCGCGAAAGCTTTTGTTTGATTGTGTAAGTGAATCCCTGGACTTTAAATGCAGACAAACTTTTTCAGGGAGCTGCAAAGCATGGACTAAATTGTCAACATTGTTTCAAAGGAACGGGTGGTTGGCAGAGGAACTGTACAAGGAAATTTTGGGTTGGCAAAGCATGGGTGACTTGATGGTGGATGAACTTGTAGACCAGGACATGAGCACTTCATATGGGAAATGGCAGGACTTTAGCATAGAAGCATTTGAAGATGGTGTAGATATTGAAGATGGGATTCTAACGTCTTTGGTTAACGAATTGGTTTCTGATTTATTACCCATGTGAAGCCCTTTAAGAAGGCTTTTATCTCATTCAACTGCCACTGTATTTAAGACAACCTGCTGGCTTTGCATTCCCTTCCCTTGATTTTGTTAGAGGAAAGAAGAATATGATCACCACTCACATCTCCATATTCTTACCATTCCTCCAACTGCACTTTTCCCTTCCAATGATTTTAGTTCCCTCCAGATTGTCCTGTCAAGAATTAACCACTGATATAACAATGTAACTTCTAGAATTCTGTCCAACCATTGGACAGTAGGGGTAAGCTTCTGTTCTTTAATGTAGTAGTGTTTTTTGTGGTGCCACCATTTTGATGTCTGCTGTAGTTTGATGAATTACATTAATGATGATTAATGATTGATACTAGGAGCTTCTTCCATCTATTTTCCCCGACCTTCTATCACAAGGGTTTTATTTCAAAATTCCCAGCCCCGTCTCCATGGTCTTCTACCTCTGCTGCTTAATGAAATTGTCTTCTGAGCTTCTTCTCACTGTGGCTCAATGAAATTGTCTCTTGGGCCACTCCATCATCACCTTAATCCAAACTGAAACTTTGCAGTGATTCACTCGGGTTGATCGAAGCATCACATCAAGCATTCCCAATTTGATAATGTAGCATGGATTGCTCATTTGTTAGAAGTAGTGATTTTTCTAGTGCAGATTGACAGACCCCAGTTGCTCATAAAATCCCTATCCATCCAGGGCCAATCCCTGAACAGAGGAGAGGAGAGAGAGAGAGAGAGAGAGAGTACTGGCACTATCAATAGACCGTATATAGACTTGTTAGGCATTAATCACTGAACAGTTGAAAATACGAGAGGAATGGAAGATTTAAGTTTAAGAAAGAATCCAATAACTCAATGGAAGGTTGACTATGGAAGAAGGTGTTAGAGTAGTATAAATAGAGGTTGTTGTAACACACAATAGGGTGACAAATATAATAGAATCACAAATTCTCTTCTCTCCCTCTCCTCTGTTCTCTCTCCTCTGTTTTCTCTCTAATTGTTCTTCATCAATTACACAATTCTAACATGGTATCAGAGCTGCTATTATGCTAGCGCATTAATTGATCCAAGCTTCCGCAATCTGATCTCAATGAAGAAAAAAAAACTACTGCTGAAGAAAACACATTGTTAAGTTTTTCTTTATGATCTTTTGCAGCTTCTTCAGTTGAAATTTTTTTTTCCTTTGAATTTTCGAGCTAAAGATGACGATGATCATCTGTGTCATTGCTGCTCCTTCTTATCTAGTTACTTTCTTGTTCATCCGAGAGACAGCTTCTTCAATTCGTGTTGCTGTTGTGGCAACATCTAGCATCTTCCATGCCAAATCAAGTCTGTGCAACAAATTACTTCTAATTTTGCACAACAAAATTGAAGCTCAAACAAAGCAGAAGCAGATTGAGAATTACCGTGATTGTGAAGAAGCAGCGAAGCATGCCTCTGTCTCCAGCCACCACCACCGCAGATGCCATCTCCACCGAGAGTCACCTCGCCGAGGGCTCGACCGATTCTAGAGTACCAGGACCTCTGCGATCACTCCAATCTCTCTCTCGTGCACCTCCAAACCCTAACTACTGAACTCAAGTTGCTTCGTCGAGAAAATGCAGATTTCAAAGTCGCAAATAGTGAGCTTGTCAAGCTTGTTAGTCTTGCTTTTCAAGCCTCCGTGATGCTTGCATATGATTCACAGACATTGCAAGTTATGAGGTGCTGAGATTTTGTGTTAGAGCAAAAATTAGGTCACAAATTTCAGGGATCGATCGAGACAGCCTTGCTCAGCCGGGCTTGCTCTGAGAAGAGAATGGGTCGCACAGATGAACAATCTCACCGGAGAGGTGAAGCCTCATACACACTTCCGATTCCCGCAACTTGGCAGTGATTGGAGAGAGCGGGGATTGCCTCTCGAAATGAGTTCTTCCGCATCCCTTGGTCGTGACCTCACGACAACGAGGAGGAGGAGCCTTAGAGCGAACATCATAATGGTCTGCTGCTATCGTTGTTGTAAGAAGATCCATGGAGAGGATTAATTTGAGTTTGTAGCGATTGCCTCTCGCTCCTCTCGCCAAGATGCTCCTCTGCTCAAGACTCTCGGCTTCATCTTTCTTGCCACAAAGAGGCTCGATTTGTAGTGCCAGCAGTAACTCAACTCGGTCTTGTGTGGCGAGTCCACTCGATCAACTCGCTTCTGAATCATGTATGCAGATGAAGCAGCGAATATCAGAAGAGGAAATGGTTGTTGGGTTGGCTGCGGCGTGGCTGAGAGAGGATAAGTAGAAACCCTAGGTTTTGTTGATTTTATGTTTTGTATGCTCTGCCGTTTTGTGTGTCACTTTCCACCGTTTTGCAAAAAAAAAAAAAAAGATTAAGAAAAACTTAATCCAATGAAGAAGAAGAAGAAGAAGAAAATGAATTCTTACACAGATTAAGAAATTCATCGGCAAAAACTTCAGAAAAGCTGAAGAAAAACTTCAGAAAAGCTTCAGAAAAGCTGAAGAAGCCAAATGAAATCCTTCAGAAAAAAAACTGAAGTAGATAAATGAAATTCCGGTCAAGAAATAGACCGAAGAAATTCCTTCTCTTCTCTCATTTACATACTGTTTGTCAAAAGAATTAAGTACTCTTGTATTTCATTTTCATTGTTGCAATCTCATGTTTTGTTTATCAAAGCATGAGATTGAGGGGGGATGTTAGAGTAGTATAAATAGAGGTTGTTGTAACACACAATAGGGTGACAAATATAATAGAATCACAAATTCTCTTCTCTCCCTCTCCTCTGTTCTCTCTCCTCTGTTTTCTCTCTAATTGTTCTTCATCAATTACACAATTCTAACAGAAGGTAGGGGAGGGGTAGCTCATTTATTCCCGATGCCTCCAGGCTAATGACCTACTGCCACCATAGGCTTCCCGATTTATTAAAAACATGACGTCCAGGGTTTTTCACATGGCAACCACCATTCTCGTGGATCTTAGATCTTCCAGGCCAAGATTTAATGGTTGACGTACTTTTGTACTTCTACCATGTATTGTACAGTGTTTAACACGGTGATGTTACTCTATCTTGTCTCCTTGTTTTTATTTGTCTCAATTCAAGTTTACCGAACATTTTGATTTTATATCTATATATATATTAAAAAGAAACCAAAGGGTGTGGGGAATTCACTGTAGTTCCCCACACAGAGCATTGTGGATTTCCACAGTGCTTTCCTTCTTCTTTTTTTCCTTTTTTTTTTCTTTCTTTGTTTTCGTTTTTTTTCTTTCTTTTTTTTCTAATTATTTTTTTTCATGAAATATTTTTTTTGTTGGTTATATTTTTTTTCTTTTTCTACTTATATATAATTTTATTTGTTTTTTATAATCAGGGTATTTGGGCTAATTTAAGCACATCACAATTAATTCTCGGATCTAATTTTTTTTATAGTTTTTTTTTTTCATTTTTTCTGTTTTTTTTTTCATTTTTTTCTGATTATATTTTTTTTCATTTTTTTCCATGAAATATTTTTTTTCAGGTTATACTTTTTTTTATTTTTTTTCTTTTTGCACTAATATATATATATATATATATATATATATATATATATTTATGATCGGGGTGTCCAGACTAGCTTAAGTGCACCATAATTAATCCTCAGATCCAATTTTGTTTAACTGTAGTTCCCCACAATTTCTACAGTGTTTTCCTTTATTTTTTCCTTTTTTTCCGATTAAGTTTCATTTTTATTTATTTTCTAATTATTTTATTTCTTTTTTTTGTTTCTTGCTTTTTTTTTCCTTTTTTTTTCTATTTTTTTTTTGCTAGTTATATTTTTTTTGCCTTTTCTACTTATACATAATTTTATTTGTTTTTTTATAATCAGGGCGTTTGGGCTAATTTAAGCACATCACAATTAATTATCGGATCTAATTTTTTTTATAGTTTTTTTTTCTGTTTTTTTTCTTTTTTTTATTATATTTTTTTTTCTGGTTATACTTTTTTTCTTTTTTTTTTTTTTGCACTTATATATATATATATATATATATATATATATATATATATATATATATATATATATATATATATATATATATTTTATGATCGGGGTGTTCGGACTAGCTTAAGTGCACCACAATTAATCCCCGGATCCAATTTTGTTTTATAACCAGGGTGTCCAGACCAGCTTATGGGTACCACGACTAATCCTCGGACCCATTTTTTTTCTAAAGTGTTTTCCCGCTAATATATTTTTTTCCTTTTTTTTCTTATACTTTTGTTTTGTTCACTTATACATTTTTTTTTTACAATCGGGGTCTACGGGCCAGCTTAAGTACACCACGACTAATTCCCGGAACAAATTTGTTTTTAAAACAATATGGATTGACACAATGCTTTCACACTTATATTTTTTTTCTTTAACTTATATATTTTTTTATAACCATGCTCTATGGGCCACCTTAAGCGCACCACGACTAATCCCCGGACCAAATTGTTTTTTGATAACCAGGATCTCCAGGCCAGCTTGCGAGCATCACGACTAATCCTTGGACCAATTTATTATTTTTTTTAATTTTTTTTCCTTATACTTTTTTTTGTTCACTTATACATTTTTTTTTCCTTATGCCCGAACCAAATTTTTTTTTATAACTCAGGCCTTCGGATCAGTTTAAACACACCACGACTAATTCCTGAACCGATTTAAAAAAAAAAAACAATATAGATTGTGAATGGTGTGGTGAAAGCACTGTAGCTCCCCACATATAGCATTGTTGATTGCAACAATGCTTTTCCCGCTACAATGTTTTTTTTTCATGTTTTTTGCCTCTATTTTTTTTTTGTTTTTTTTCCTTATTATGTTTTATTTTTATTTTTTTTCTTATTATATTTTTTTTCATTTTTTTCCCCAAAACATTTGTTTTGCCTGCTATATTTTTTTTCTTTTTCCACTTATATATATTTTTTTTAATTAGGGTATCCGAGCTAGCTTAAAAGCATCACGATTAATCCCCAGATCTATTTTTTTTATATATAACCACAGTGTCCATGCCAACTTATGCGTACCACGACAATCCCTATACCCACTTTTTTTTCTTTCTAAAGTGCTTTCTCGCTGGTATATTTTTCCCCTTTTTTTTATACTTTTGTTTTGTTCACTTATATATTTTTTTTTATAACCAGGGTCTTCGGGTCAGCTTAAGCACACCACGACTAATTCTTGAAGTTAATTTTTTAAAAAACAATATGGATTACTACAATTCTTTCACGTTTATATTTTTTTTTTTTTTTTTTTCACTTAAATATTTTTTTTATAACCAGGATCTCCGGGCAATCTTTAGCGCACCACCACCACTCTCCGGATCAAATTTGTTTTTTGATAATCAGGGTGTCCAGGCCAGCTTGGAAGCACCACGACTAATCCCCGGGCGAATTTACTATTTCTTTCCTTATACTTTTTTATGTTCACTTATATTTTTTTTTCCCGGGATCTCCGATCCAGCTTAAGAGCACCACGACTAATTTCTGAACCGATTTTTTTTTATAAAAAAATATGGAATGCTACAGTGCTTTCATGCTTATACTTTTTTTTTTCACTTATATATTTTTTTTATAACCGGTGTCTCTGTGCCAACTTAAACTTTTATATTTTTGTTTTTTTTTTACTTATATATTTTTTTATAACCGGGGTCTCTGGATGAGCTTAAGCGCACCATGACTAATCCTCAGACCCTTTTTTTATAATCGGGGTGTCCGGGTCAGCTGATGCGCACCACGAGTTGTATAAGTACGTATATACCCCCTATAAGACAAAAATCATGAATTGTTAGTGGGGTGTCTCGGTAATTTTACTTTTTTAGAAACTAAACTAAAAACCAAAATACAAAATAAAAAATTATATGTATTAAAACTAGACAAAAAAAAAAATAATCCCTGCGGCGGAGCGCGGGCTTATGGCTCGTATATCTACAGTCATGGTCAAAGTAAGTTGATAAAAGAAAAATATCTATGGTGTTGGACTTCACCTTAAAACTTTTTCGGGTCAGGCTTCTGTATGTTTGAAATTGTATTTTAAAAGTATTTTTTTTAAAATGAAATTTTTATTTTTATTTTTATTTTTTAAAATTAAATATTTTTTGTGTTATTAATATTAAAAATAATTTTTAAAAAATAAAAAAATATATTATTTTGATGTATTTCTAATAAAAAACACTTTAAAAAATAACATCAACAACACTCTTAAACGGCCACTTGATATCGAACTATGTTAGAAATTGATATGGTCAACTTGCATATCAATTTAAAATCAACTTGAAATTCCATTCCGAAAAAAATAATAGTATTGTTCTCGATTGACCTATCTAGTCTATGATCTAGGTTTTAAATTGGAATTAAAGTTATGATCAAAAGTTCTTTTTTTTTAATTTTATGATTATAAATGTGTTTGGGATTATATATGCGTAGATTTAATATTTATTAAATGATTATATCTTAAACAATGGAGCTTTTTCTTACCATAAGATTTGTAATGGCCATGTGCGAGGGCAGTATGGAACCAGGAAGTTCTTGTTCTTTGGAAAAAGTCAAGGAATCTACTCCACTAGGCTTTAGGCACATGTCAAGCTTGGATTGGGTGAAGCCTTTTTATTATTTTGTTCTCGAGGACACCGGGATTCTTCTTTCTTGCACAGAGCAACTACTGAAAAGAGGCACTGTATTCTGCAACGTGTCCACTGATTAGCATGTTACCTTTATTCTGATTAACGAATTGTTTAAAACAGGATTAGATAATGATTAGTAATTAACTACCACTGAGTTTATAAACACTGAGCCCTGCCCCCGTTTTAGCTGCCCAAGACTCAGAGAATACTTTGGATTTTGCTGCTAGTAATGTTGTAGAGATTAATGTTGTTTTTTTTTTTTTAAATAAAAAAATATTTTTAATATTAATATATTAAAATTATTTAAAAATATATAAAAAAATTAAAGTAATATTTTAACATAATTATAAACCAAAAAAACACTCTTAACTTCATAAACCATCCCAAACAAACA
Organism: Salix viminalis; assembly: GCA_029228465.1. Lineage (NCBI taxonomy): Eukaryota > Viridiplantae > Streptophyta > Magnoliopsida > Malpighiales > Salicaceae > Salix > Salix viminalis. Next base: position 13,094,126 of record CM055438.1, on the reverse strand, counting down.
CTTAATGTATGGGTTTTACATTGAATCAATACACCCATGTTTTTATGCTATTGTCGTTTGCTGATGCTACTTTCGAAATATTAATTAGTGAAGAGATTTATATCATGATTTCTTGATATATATTATGGTAATCAAGCTGTTTAGAAAAACAATTGTTTTATATTTTATATAGATTAAATTTATTTTTAAAAATAAAAATATATTTTCATATGATATTTCTAATAAATGCAGTTTTGAATGATATTTATTATTTAGATAATTTAATTTCTATTTTTATTTCTATTAGCACTTGCTTGAATAAAAAAAATAATTTAATAAATAAAATTAACAAAAACAGCTGGATAAATATTTTATTTTTTAATATTAAATATAGTATCTTGCATTTAAGATAAGAATTTGCACCTTAAATCAATTTTTTGAAGTCATGGCAATTTATTAAATGATTTGTACCATTAATTATACAAACCTAGATTGTCAACCGTCCACCCATCAATCAGAAGTTGCAAGTCCCAGACAAGTACCACCGCACGTTCTGAGATCAGCGGCTCCCCGTCACTGCATGCATCTCGAGGAAATCACACGGCTGAGGCTCAATGATGAACCCTTTTGATGCGAATGAATGAGTGTGTGTGGTAATATTACACGCACTGCCATGAAGAATGGATCAGAAACATGCCACGTGCGATAGGCCATATGGCCTCCATGAGGAAGAAATGGTTTCAGTATTTTTTATTTAAAAATATATTTTTAATATTTTAAAATTATTTTGATTACAAACATGATTTTTTAATTTAAAATGAAAATAAAAATATTTAAAAAAAAAGTGTAAATTACAACAAGACCACCGCGCAAATGGGCATGGCGGCAGCTCGAACGTGGCGCCCTGTAAGTTTTTTTTGTTGTTGTCCATGTTCACTTTCCCACCTCGATCCCTGCTCGTCCCCTTTTTTTATTTTTTAATGTTTTTAATGTTTTGAATGCCCATATTCTGCTGCTAGTTTCCTCTTTTCATCACCTTAATTTAATGTTGTCAACAACTTAATGCCCCCCGCCGAATGGCTATAAATAATCATTAATTGCTCGTACAAATAATGGATTAAAAACTCCATGGCAGAAGAAGGATAGTTGGGGAGATTATTGCATTTGGACTTGGACATCGTGTCTATCATGTACAGCTCCATATTATTTTTTCCTTTTTTTTATATTAATTTGTATATTTGGTTTGGTTTAAATCAACTCGATTAATTTTATGAGTCCTAAAATAAATAATTGTTTAATTTTTTAGTTGTCATTATATTAGCAACTATAAGATTTGAACTTGAAATTAAAGTTCTAAGTTCTAAGTTCTTGTTTTTTATAACCTCGTAAAATCTTAGGCTCCATATTTTGATTATAAATCATAAATATTTTATTATAGCGAGTTAGAAATATCTTTATTCCGACAAGTCATAGATATTTCATAAATACTTTAATCATTTTTCAATACATTATTCAAGAAGTAGGTTTATGTTTTTATTCACTTTGTATTGAATATCTGTTTTCAAAGTTTTATTTTAAATTCTAATTGTTTTTTTCTTTCATAAGAGATGTTTATTTAGAAGGTGGTTGAGGGTATGACAACAATTACTTTTTTAAAATGCATCTTGCTTGAAAATACATCAAAATATCATTATTATTATTGTTATGAATTATTTTTGATATTAACATATCAACATCATCTAGAAAATACTTAAAAAAAATCGAAACAAATAAAAAAATATTACTTCAAAAATATTTGTTTCAAAAAAAAACAAATATTTGATAACCAAAAAAACAATCCTTGAGATATTTTGAGAATACCAAGACCAATACACTAGCAATCAAAAAACACAAAATATATTATCAAAACTAATGAAATTAACCGAATCCCAAAACATCTAAAACCAATGTATTATTATAAAATTTGATTGATAAACTGTTTATTTAAGAATGTAATTGAAGTTATTTTTAAAAATATTTTTTGTTCATAAATACATTAACATAGTATTTTTAATTATTTTTGACATCAATATATTAAAATAGATCTAAAAATCACGTCAAAAAAAATTAATTTCTTAAAAAAATTCAAATGTGTTGAAAAGGGCTTTTGAAATCATTAATATATCATAATGATTAAAAAATATATAAGAAATAATTTAAAATAGAAAAAATAAATTTATGAAATTTCAGTTTCACCGCCGCTTCAAATGAATTGCATTCATTGATCGTGCAAAATAGAAAATCAATTATTTTTTAAGTGAAAAAACATTTTTTAATAGTCTTATGATTAAACAACTAAGCAATATTTTCTTAATAGTTGTATTAGTTATTTAAAATTGTCTAATTACCGTAATTTAATTGTTATTAATTAAGGACAATGAAAAAGATAATGGCAAAAGATGTTATAACTTGTCTTCTTCAAGGGCGATCTAAGAAACCCCAAAAAATCTCAAAATGTTATTAACTCAAAACACACAACACAAACACATCACACTTCCATCACTTCTCTCTGCACCTCTTTCTCACAGACAGCGAAGAGAAAATGAAGCTGCAAGAAGCTAACGGTAGCAATAAAAATGGCCAAAACCTCAACACCTGACCCGAAAACAGACCTTGAGAACCCTAATAATGGCAAAGCTTTGAAATCCCATGAATCCCAATACTTCACCGAAGATTTTGACAGTACTTGTTCTACACCCTATGTCAGTGCACCTTCTAGTCCGGGTCGACCAGGATCCGGACCAGTTAACGGGGGGTTCTTTTATAGCTGTCCAGCAAGTCCAATGCATTTTGCAATAACATCATCAGCTGCAGAAAGGAGATCCTTTGCTTCTTCGCCGGATAAGAGTGTGCCTATTGGTTATGAGTTTGAGTTCTCTGCAAAATTTGGGTCGACTGGGTCGGGTCAAACCGGATCCATGAGCTCAGCTGATGAGCTTTTCTTGAATGGTCAGATCCGACCCATGAAGTTATCGTCTCATTTGGAGAGGCCCCAGGTGCTGTCTCCGTTGCTGGATCTTGACAACGAAGAAGAGGACGGGGATAGTGGTAATGATGATGAGTTCATGAATGGTTCAAGAAAGGGCAGTGATAATGGCGAAAGTATGCCAAGAGGGAGAGATCTGAGGTTGAAGAACAAATCTTTACGTAGAAGAACAAGATCCATGTCACCATTAAGAAGCACTTCTTTTGAAGATTACGATGAAGAAAACAAGAACGTAACTGAGGGGTCTAGTACTTCTTTGGAAGTTAATGGTGAAAGCCTTAAACTCGACGAGGCTACAACTAGTGGCGGTGCAAAGCACTCCCTCAGTCTCTGCCTCATCTTCAAGGTCATCATCGGCTGGAAGGAACTCAAAAAGATGGGTTTTTTTGAAAGATTTTCTTTACAGAAGCAAAAGTGAAGGGAGGAGTACTAACAAGTTCTGGTCCAACATCTCCTTTTCGCCAGCCAAGGAGAAGAGCAAGCAACTGAGTGGTGGTGTTCAACTTGGTGTGTCGAAAGAGAAGTCTAGCGGCGGCGGCAACAATAATGGGACTGTTCCTGGCGGCGAGAGCCAGAAAGTGAAGGGAAATAGCGGGCAAGGCTCTTCTTCTTCTTCTTCTTCAGGGAAGAAGCCAGTGAATGGTGTGGGCAAGAGGAGAGTACCAGTATCACCACATGAGTTACATTACAAGGCAAGTAGAGCACAAGCTGAAGAGATGAGAAAGAGGACATTCCTGCCTTACAGACAAGGTTTATTCGGGTGTTTAGGTTTTAGTTCAAAGGGATATGGAGCTATGAATGGGATTGCCAGAGCTCTGAATCCAGTTTCATCCAGGTAATTGAGTATAATCGACTAAAGGTGTTAAAGAAGTTGTATAGAGATTTTACGATTAGTTTTTTTAATCTACCTTTTCCCTGTCTAAATCTTGTATTTCTTGCTCCTTCCATGTATTTATTAATAGATATTCTCCTCTTTTAGTTCGAAAGAGAAGAAGTATGTCCCTGATCTATGTACCTTCTCTCGTAGGGCTGTT